>JALHBY010000165.1:5963-134472 GCA_024340155.1 Tolypocladium pustulatum | reverse complement strand
TCCCCCCCCCCCCCCATCTTCTTTCGAATTGGGTAAGAATCTTTGCTCAATGTCGTCGCTTTCTGCCTCGTACTCAATCCGTGAAGCGCTCTATGGAGGTCTCCTCAGCGATGGGGACCTCATGAACCATCGATGGCTCTGCGTCCCCAAGACAATACCCCAGACAAGAGCATGCTGCAGCGTAGGAAAAGAGCAGCGATGGAGTCACAGATGGGGTCGGGAAATCATGAGAGTATGTTCCTGCGCTCAGCCGCATATATGCGTCCCGTGATTCTTGACATGTCTGCGTAGCATCCTCGACGAGGACGAAGTATGCACTCTGCATAGTAAGAGCCACACCCAATCAGTGTCACCGTAGCCGAGTTCTCCTGGGCCAAAGTTTTCCAGGCGAAGACACACATGTGTTTCTCACCATCACATGTGCTGCTGTGTCATGGAAGAGCGTGTCAGCGGTACGGTGCGTGGTCATTGCCAGCATTACGCCAACCCGGGCCCAATGAGATACTCGCGTGGACCGCTCGGCATAGCTCCGACATGAGCTTTGGTCAGCCCCCTTTGCCAATTCTCTTCTATTTCAGTACTGCTCCTGCAGTCTGAGCTCCATGTGCTTCTGCCTGCTGCTACCGACTAGGAATTGTTAGCCCCGTTCCTCCTGCATGTCGATTACCACCTTGAGCGCCCCCGTCTCGCGCGCCTCTCCGAACGTCTTATATGCCTCCTCCATCTGGCTGAATTTGAAGTCTATAAAGGACCGTTAACTCTGCTCCAGCTTTAGGAAAGTTCATTCAAGGTGACCCACGATGAGTAACTAGCTGCGCAGGCTTGAGTTTGCCTGACTCAACCAGCTTTAGCAGCATAGGGGTTGACACCGTATCAACCAATCTCGTCGTGATTGCTGGTGCGAGAACAGCATTAGCATTTGCGGATACTGAACCATTACCCCGCGCTGGAGTCGTGCTACTCACAGACGTTCTTGTCCCAGAGGTTCTGTAGCTGCAAGTCAACCTTGGTGCCGTGGACGCCGACATTTGCAAGCACGCCTCCAGGGGCAAGAAGCGCCTGGCACAAGTCAAATGTTGCCGGAACGCCAACAGCTTCGATGACGGTATCGCACCCCTTGCCGTCCGTGAGCGCCTTGACCTTGGCCACAGCATCTCCTTGACTGTTGTCAACCGTGTCGCTGGCCCCAAGCTGACTTGCCGTCTTTAGCCTCTCGGGGTCCGCATCAACGACGATGATCTTTGAAGGCGAGTACATCTGTGCGGTGACCAATGCCGCCAAACCGACTGGCCCAGACCCAACAATTGCGACTGTTGTGCCCGGCTCGACTTTGCCATTCTGGACGCCACATTCCAAGCCCGTGGGGAAAATGTCGCTGAGCATGACCAGGGCTGCTTCATCGACGCCCGCGGGGATATTGTGTAGACTCGAGTCGGCATGAGGAATACGCACATACTCGGCCTGCGTGCCGTCGATGGAATTGCCCAGGATCCAGCCACCTGTCGTGCAGTGACTGTACATGCCCTTACGACAGTATTCGCAGGAGGCGCAGCTCGAGATGCACGAGATCAGAACGTGGTCGCCTTGCTTGAATCGCGCCACAGATGACCCTGTTGAGTGGACGACGCCAACGCCTTCGTGGCCCAGGATCCGTCCAGGTTGGCAGGTCGCCACATCGCCCTTGAGGATATGCAGATCCGTGCCACAAATGGTGGTCTTGGTGAGCTTAATGATGGCATCGGTGGGCGATGATATGATGGGCTTCGGCTTCTGCTGAAGGGAGACGGAATTGACGGCGCTGTACACGAGTGCCTTCATGGTGGACAATTGTCTTGTGGCATATAGCCGGAGGGGCTTGAGCCTCGTGAAAGTCGTGATGCGCTGCATCTTATACATTATGCTTGAGTGTCTCGGGGAGCCGTCTGGTTCGTGATGCCGGATGCCGCGGTAGGTAATTAGATGGATGTACGTCACACTTCACCGGAGAGTATACAAGGCAACGTTGTGGATGACTCCGCCAAGTATTTATTGGTGGCCCGATTCGCAGCCGCGTGACATTGACTTCGAACAAACGACCGATGCTGGCAAGGGACGAGGCCATAAGCTCGCTCACAGCCACATTTGCCGGCCCCGCCGGTTCCCGCCTCCGCACCCGTTGCTCCGAGCTTCGTAAAAGAAGCGGCGCCAAGGGGCCGCATTCAGCCACCGGCAACGATAGCGCCCGAACCGCTCCGCAACTGGCCTGACATCATCCAGACTGCCATTCCGGCAGCCTCAAAGGTGGGACCATGTTCATGTCCCTTTCCTCTGCGGATGTCACCAGTCAAAGTCCATGCAAGCCATTGTCGCAACGAGCTCCAGCCGAGTGTCTCTTGAGTCTCAAGGTTGCAATTCTAAGCTCCGCGTAGCGCAGCTTCTCGTGAACCGAACAGCCATCGCTATAGTACTCTGACGGCGCCGTATGCATATGAAAGTTCGAACTTCCTTTCATACCAGGGGTGTAATAGAACAATCGTCCTTAATGTTGACATAAGAAAAGAGGCCTTTCTTGGCCCGTCATGCCTGAACACCTTGCTATACGCACCATAAAATCACACGTTCATCCGCTCCACAATGCCCCTCCGGGTCTAAGCAAGGACCCGATACCCCTTGCGCGACTTCTGGCGCCGCGCCACCATCAGCCCAACTGCAGACCCCACGCCGACGACCGCCCCAAGGGCCGCGAGCCCGTAAAGTATCGCCTGGATCAAGTGCGCGCCGACCCAGCCGAAGAGACGGTTGTCCCAGTTGTCCCAGGTGCCGCCGCGTCCCGCCGTGAAGAAAACCCATTCGGCCCCAGCCGGGCGGCCGTCCATCATGACGCGCAGCAGGTCGGGTGCGTCGTGCGGCTTCGAGGCGTGGTACTGCTCCCAGATCTTGGTCTCGTACCATTGGCCCGTCGCGTAGCTAATCGTGAGGTAGGGCAGGATGAAATCGCCGGCCCAGGGCACGAGGGACTCGGTCATGAGGATCCAGTAGGGGTGCTGCGGCTCGGAGCCGAGGATGTTGTTGCTCAGGGCGCCATGGCCGCCGTCGGTGATCCAAGAGGGATAGTACAGCAGAGGCTCGAGGCTGGTACGGCAGCCCTGTGTGGCGGTTAGCGGACGGCGTGTTGTAAAGTCATTACGTGAACATGAACATGAACGTGAACGTCAAAATCAACGTGGGAGGCGGAGTTACATTGTCGAGGTCGATGTAGATGCCGCCAAAATGCCGGATGAGAAAGTACCGAAGCGTATCGACTCGCTGCACAGGATGCTTGAAGCTGTCGTAGGATTCAAGAAACCATGGGTACTCTTCCTCAATAAACTTGCGAGATGCTCCATCAGTCCAAAGCTGAGAATTCACACCATCAGCGAAAGATGCTCTAGACAGGGTCGAACGGGGCCAGCGGTTCGGCAATCGGCCCACAGGGAAGGCCAACAACCTTGTACTCCCACGTCGGGTGCCGCGAGATGCACGATTGGCGTGTCTCCTCCCAATCAGATGGGAGCGTCTCGTTGCCGGGATCTTGCCAGTTGTGGAAGACTTGGTGGATGAGCCGGGGCACTGGTCTTCGCTGCGCGTCAGGCTGGCTCTGCGCCGCCTCGAAGGCGTCGAGGACCTGCTGCTGCGTCATGGCGACGCCGGCGTGCATCCCGAAGATGTGACTGAAGGCCAAGACTCTTGGTATGGCGACAGTCAAGAACAATACGAAGCTGCCGGCAAGCAGGCCCAGCGCTAGGCGCCTGACTCGAGGGCTCACGGAGACAATCATGTTGGGGGCTGTACGAGTAGAGGGGCGGTGTTGATGTTGGCAGGATTCATATTGCCATGCGTGTACTGTACATGGTAGAAAAGAAGGCTCCGAAGCGTCCGTGGCAATCCGAGGGGTTATGCCGGCCTACTGTACATCTGCGACCAACTCCTGATTACTCTAGTGCAGGCTCGTCTCACAGTTGAGTTGCCATGTGCTCGGAACCGTTGGAGGTACTCATTTCAGTGGGACCACGTTGGCTACGCTACGGTACTGATGGGTCTGTGTGGGCCTCCACTATGCAGCATGCAGGTGCAATGGGCTACGCGTTATTACACGTACTCCGTAACGGAAGACACTCCAACTCATAACCTGAAGGTAGACAAGCTGCTTGCGCCCTGGCCATTGTGTGGTCAATTGGTGTATCCCATTGTCCTCGTATATTTTTTTCCCCCTCATGTACGACGTTACGCATCGAGTCCGTGTTTCTCGGGACTACCCTCTTTCGAAATGATTATTCATTCACAATTTGACAGAGGTGTTGCCATCAAAAACGTGAGACAAGTGCCGCAGATCCGTCCGCGACGGGATGAGACACGCTTCCGTCTAATGTATGGCAGGGACAGCGCCCGGGCCGGCCTCTTTTCAGATCCAGAAAACACGAGATTGAGCTTGTATTTGGGATGAACCGCCCAGTCCTCTCTGCGACTAGGCCGTCGTTGTGCATTGATGCGCTTTCGTCTACTGAAGACTCCGTGTTCGATGCTAGTTTGACGACCCGTTGACACCAAAGGCTTCAGATGAGACGGTTGGGCGCCAAGATCAAGCCCCAAGTTTGCATGGTGCATCGCCTCGTCAGCATCCCGTGTAGGTGGCGGTTCGCAGCCTCCACAGGGCGCCCGAAGATCCGGCCTGAGTGCCGAAGAAGGCATTTGAGAAGCGAACTGCACAATGCCGGTGCCTCAAGGACAATCAAGGCTGTCACAGAAGGAAATCCTCCAGACATAGCAATTGGTCGCTCGTCTGAACTTGCGGACCGAGTTACGAGACACAGGCACTTGTCTTTGTACGGAGGACTCCGTACGGATACACCAACGGTGATTGGCATGTCTCAGTTCCTGGTTTGAGATTTGACATTGATTGCGAGTATCCGTACTTCGAACGACGGGCCAGAAAGCGCCCTGCTTGAGCTCGCAAATGGCCACCACGAGTTCCCCTTCTGGCCAGGGGCTCCACTGGAAACCAGGTGCCCCGGATGAGCTCGGACGGGGCATCGGCTCCCCCCGACCACACGGTCGCCCACGGTGCGGCTTCACTAATTACCGATGATGCGTCCGGGTGATAAATAAACCACCGCCGCGATGGAATGGGCTAGTTGAGGCTATTCTCCATAGACCGAGGTACGAAGTACCCCAAGCAGTGATATGTCCTTGGAACAGCTCCAAGGGGGCACACATTGCCGACTTTGGCATCGGCTCTTGCAGGGACGCCATTCGCCGTGTCCTGGCTGGATGTACGATACTGCGACACCTCAAACGGACAAGTCACTTACCAGGGGTTTTCATCACGGCGGGTAGCGCTGCCGGCGAGGTTCGCGAATAGCTCACGATATATGGATGAGTATGGATATAAGCTGCTCCGTACCTCGGCAACGAGTCTGTATTCGAAGGGCAATATCAAAACCACGACTGCGGGTGGGGGACTTTGACTTACCACATCTATACTGTCTACTGAGACCACCAACCGCAGTCAGTTTTGACCTTACTGTAAACGAGACCAAACACTGGCCCACACATTCCGGGCTTGAAACTCCTTCTGTGAGCGAAACAATGGCCACTCGCGTTGAGGCGACGGTCATCCAGGCGCCATCACGCCCCTCAGGAGATATCACCCCACGACTCTCCATCTTCCTAGGCGGCACGACCAGCGCGACCTCGTCGGGCGACTGGCGCCGGCGCCTGATGACCTTGCTCGCCGCGCATCCAATCGTGCTCTTCAACCCGCAGCGCGCTGACTGGGACGCCAGCTGGCGCGAGGACCTCTCAGACTTGCGATGGGCCGAGCAGGTTGCGTGGGAGCTGGACATGCAGGAGCGCGCCGACGTGCTCGTCTTCTTGCTGCACCCCATCAGTGACGCGCCCGTGAGCCTGCTCGAGCTGGGCCTGTGCGTCAACGATCCGAAGAGGAGCGTCATCGTCTGCGCGCTCGACGGGTATCCCAAGAGGGGCAACGTCGAGGCCGTGTGTAGGCGGTACGGCAGAGAGCTGGTGAGGACGGAGGAGTAGCTGAGGGACAGAGTAGAGGCCGCGCTGGATGCATGGTCGACCAACAGCTCGCAGACGGCATGAAGTCTTTGCAAAGTCCTCCGTGGAAGAAGGCCCCGGATCGCTCCCTACCTACCCATCTACCCAATTTCATACGCAAGTGTCTTGCAAGACGTAGCTGCTAGCCAAGTGCCCAGGTAGATGGATGGCCATGATGTCGCAGCAATGGAGAGTCTCAATTCTAAACTCCACCAGTTCTAACCAAGGATTGAATAATAAGCAAGGGAACGTTGAGGGTTCGATCTCTTCCGATCGAAACAAGAGCACGGACACACCAGCAGGGCAGTTCTACCCCACGATCTTGTGCGCACAGTAGGGTGGGGCTCTCCTTGCAGCGACACCGTCGAAACTTCGCGCGCCATGGCTCGATGCCCCATCATCAACCTTCAAAACCCCCCGACCGGTCCCTCAGCTTCTCCACGGCAGCTCTGCAGACAAGCATACTCCATCGCGACTGTAAAAGTTCCCTTCTTCACGCCAGACTCAGCCATGGAGGATCAATTCGGTGGCCGGACCGACGACGATCTCTTCTACGACGACTTTGAACCTGTCGTGAGCGCGCCCGTTGTTATCGACGAGACGCACAAGCCAGAGTCGCCGGCACCAGAGCCCGCGCCGCAGCCTCCTCCGGTCGCAGCAGCACCGGTCGCACAGCAGAAGGAGCCCATCGCGGCGGCGCAAACGTCGACGCAGAAGCCTGTCCGACCGCACAGATCCCTCGCCACCTCGCGCTGGGCCGACAAGCCGGCAGCGACAGCCACGACTACGACTACAATCGCCGCAACGGCCGCCAGCAGGACCACGCCGACAGCTCCTTCCAAGGCCGATGCCGTTGCCCCCCCACCGTCACCGCCCGCCAACGCACCCACCGGCCCAGTGTCCTCTACACCGCGCCACAAGCAGCAAAGACATCAGAAGCAACAGCCACAGCAAGAGCAAGAGCAAGAGCAAGGGCAGGGGCAAGAGCGGGAGCAGGAGCGGGAGCAGGAGCTTGAGCTGGAGCAAGAGCATGAGGAAGAGAAGCAGCAGACCGTTTCATCCGCTGCCCCTGCCGCCGCCGCGACTCCTCAAAACACCACCGCCAGCACCGGGTCTCGGCTCAAGTCTGGCGCCAACCCGCGGCAGAAGCTCACCGATGCCGAGCTCTCCGCCAAAATGGCCCAGATGAAGCTCCTCGCCGCCGAGAAGACGCGCAAATTCGAAATAGCCGAGAAAGACGAGAAGCAGCACGCCCAGGCCTACGCCCGCGGCATGGAGGAGGCCCGCCGCCGCCGCGCCGAAGACGCCGAACGCCGCCGCAGAGGCGAAGAGGAGCGCCGCAAGCTCGATGACGAGCGCGCCCGCAACCGAGAGCGCAAGCTGAAAGCCATGGGCATGAAGGAGGGTGGCTGGGATGAGGGCAAGGAGGCCCTCGCCGAGGAGGAGGCCAGGCGAGGGTTTCGCGGCGCAAACGGCGGCGTCAGGGGCTCGAGGAGCGGTGCCGGTGGTGCTGGGCTGACATCGAGTCGGTTTGCGCGAGACGGGGAGGAGCCCGACGTCGATCGCTTCCTAGACGATCGCTCCCGTGGCCGCGGTCGCGGACGCGTCGCTCGCAGTGGAAACAGAGGTGGAGGCCGAGGTCGCGGTGGTGCCCAACAAGGCCAGGATGGACGTCCATTGCCAGCCAAGGCCAACGCCGCAGCTCCATCACTCACAACCGACGAGTTTCCCTCGCTGCCCTCTGACGGCAAGCCAAAGGCAGAATCAAGGGTCAGCAGCGAGCTCCCTCCCGTACCAACACCGCCTCCGGGTGGAAAGTGGGACGATGAGATGGAGGCGTTGGACGAGCTCAAGCAGGGTGGCCAGTCGTAGAGTTACGAGAAAGGACTTTTGGATATCATGAAAAAGAGGGGATAATGACGGGGATGGGAATGGCTGCGACAGGAAGAAAGGTCTAGGATACTTGAGCTTCAGGAAATAGTAATGACACGCTGGATACCAAAGCAAGCAAGGTTGGATCGAGGCGGGCAGCACGATATGCAGAATCATGTAAATGTAATTTTAGAGGGCATGCCAACAGCCGAGTCGGAAGGTTGCCTCGTCTACCTCAAGCAAATAAAGCAAAACATGTCCTGTCCGAAGGGTATTTGCCAGTAACCACTTTGTCCGCAACGCCGAAGCCGATACCATGACCTGAACCATAAAATACAATGCAACGCACCATCCAGATGCCGGCCTGTGCCCGCAGTCAGCCCCCACTGTGCGCCAGCTCGATTCATCACGAGATCTGGCCGAGGGCGTTCATGCTTGCCGGAATCCGAAGGCAGAGAGCGGGCTTGGGTTCTAGCCACGAGGGCCTCTACCCCCGCCTCGGTATCCACGGTAGCCGCCGGGTCCCCTGAAGCCACGCTGGTCGTCCTCAACGGGCGGTTGCTGGCGGGCCCGGCTCTTCATCTCGCGCGGAAACGCGTCGTAGGCCTTGCGCATCTGCGCGTAGCCCAGGTGCATCTTTCCGTAGAAGTGGTCGGCCAGGCGGCGGTCATTGTCCAGCCGACTGAGGTAGGCGCCGCAGACGTCGCAGACCTGCAGCTTCTGGTGGCCAGACGGGCCAGAGGTGTCGGAGAGCGCCTTAAGCTCCTTTTCCTTTTCCCCCTTGAGCTGCGCCAAGACCTTGCAGTTGTGCCACTCGTCGAGGGCAATGTTGACCAGGCCCTCGGCGACGTACACCTCGATTTCCTTGATGCCGCACTTGATGTTTTCGTCGATGTCGGCAATTGCCTCGAGCTTGTTTGTGTCAGCATGAGATGCGGGCAGGGGACGTCGGCAGAGCCAGGCACCTACCAGGTCGTTGGTCTGGCGAATCTCCTCGGGCGTCTTTTCAAGGCGCTTCTGTGCCGAGTCGATGCGGCGGTTGCAGTCGTCGATGTACTTGTGCAGGTCGCGGATATAGTCGTACTCGAAGCCGTGCTTCTGCTTGTCGCGCTCGGGAAGGGCCTCGTACTCGACCTTGAGGCCCTCGGAGTGCACCTTGGGGCAGGGGCCGAAGTCCTGCTTGGTGTTGGTGAAGAGGTCGTGGGGACAGGTGCCGGCGAGATACGAGCGGCAGACCTTGGGGTCGTCGAGGGACAGGTTGGCGGCGCGCGACGTCGACGAGCTGCCCATGAGCTGCTCGAGCAGCTTTCTCTGCTCGGCCGCCATGGTGGACGCTGGATCGGATCGCGAGCAGGCTGGAGGCGACGCCGAGGCTGCGAGCTTGTCAGGAGACGTGGATGGTGTTGGTTGGGGGAGGGAACCTGCAACTTTTTGGCGGGGGGATTGGCCAGGCGCGAGCCGACCGACGACGGGACTGGACGTTTCTGCCAGCGGCAGGGCCACACCGCCCCCAGTGCGGCCACTAAGCCCGCAAGGCCACAGCACAGCAGCATCCATCTGTGGGCCACGCTGGCCCTTGCACCTAGAGTAGCTGTACGGAGTAAGGTAGCTGGACGCGAAACCACCACTTGTCATACCTGCTGAACTGGCGATGCGACGACCAGGTGGGATGTAAACCTCACCGAATCGCGCAGCGGGTTCAGACAAGCCCTTCTTTCGTTTAAGACTCTCTCGTCTACTCTCACGATGCGTCAATTACTAGCCATCGTCCTCGTCGCCCTCGCGCCAGGCCTCCTCGTGGCGGCCGCCGTCGCCGAGTACCACGAGCAGCTCAACCTGCGGCCGCTGCCACTCTCGGCCCTCCTCGCCAGCTTCAACTTCAGGTCCAACACGTCGCTCGCCGACTTCGAGGCGCACAACTTCCGCCTGTTCCCGCGGTCGCTGGGCCAGATCTTGCAGTATGCCGGCACGCGTGAGCTGCACCTGCGCTTCACCCTCGGCCGCTGGGATGCCGAGAAATGGGGTGCCCGGCCCTGGCAGGGCACGCGCGAGGGCGGCACCGGCGTCGAGCTGTGGGCGTGGCTTGACGCGACGACGGACCAAGAGGCCGACGAGAACTGGCTGACGCTGACCAATGCCCTGTCCGGCCTCTTCTGCGCCTCGCTCAACTTCATCGACGGCACCCGCACCATCCGCCCCGTCATGAGCTTCCAGCCCGAGGGCGACCACTCCGACGCCGCGCTGGCCAACTCGCGGCTGCTCCACGGCGTCTTGCCGCACGAGGTGGTGTGCACCGAGAACCTGACGCCCTTTCTGAAGTTGCTGCCGTGCAAGGGCAAGGCCGGCATCGCGAGCCTGCTCGACGGCCACAAGCTGTTTGACGCCTCTTTCCAAAGCATGGCCATCGATGTCCGGCCCGTGTGCGCCCCAGGCCGCGAGTGCGTCCTTGAAATGGAGCAGACCATTGACATGGTGCTCGACGTGGACCGGTCCAAGCGACCTAGGGGTATGTATTCCTTCCACAATTGTTGAACGAGCACGCCGCTCACCGCATCTAGACAACCCCATCCCCCGGCCGCCGCCTGACCACGACCTCGTCTGCGACACGTCCAAACCCTACCACGACGACCAATCCTGCTATCCTGCCGACCACCTTCACGGCCAAGGCTGGACCCTTTCCGAGATCTTCGGCCGCACCATGAAGGGCACATGTCCCCTGACGGACCCCAGGGAGCTCCCTGTGTGCCTCCACGTCCCAGACTCACGTGGTGTCTTCGCCGCCGAGGGCTCGCAGGAGATCAAGAGCCAGGACGGCCTGTCACGCTGCTACAAGCCGGCCCTGGACAGCGAGTTCACGCTCGTCCTAACCAAGCCCCAGGCCGACGACGCCGCCGCCGCCAGGGATCTCGTCGCGCCCGAGTCGCCGCTGCTCTTTGCCGAGCGCAGCTTCACCGGCCACGGCCAGGAGCACGGCGGCATGCAGGCCATCCTCACCAACCCCGGCGACGCCGAGGTCGAGTTTGTCTACATGGAGTCCCTGCCCTGGTTCATGCGTGTCTACCTCCACACCCTGTCCACGCGCATCTCCTCCCACTCGAGTGCGACGGCCAACACAAACTCCACAGACATTGTCCAAGAAATATACTACCGCCCTGCCCTCGACCGGGCCCGCGGCACCCAGCTCGAGCTTCTCATGCGCATTCCCCCGCGCTGCACCGTCTTCCTCACCTACGACTTCGAAAAGTCCATCCTCCGCTACACTGAGTACCCCCCCGACGCCAACCGCGGCTTCGACGTCGCCGCCGCCGTCATCTCCACCCGCGCGCCTCGTAGGGGCCTCAGCATCCGCACCACCACCCTGCTGCTCTACCTGCCAACGCCGGACTTTAGCATGCCATACAACGTCATCATCTTTACCTCCACCGCCATCGCCCTGACTTTTGGCGGCTTGTACAACATCCTCGTCCGGCGACTCGTCGGCGCGGACGAGGCACCGAGCTCCAAGGCCAAAGCAAAGCTGGCGAGGCTGTTGGCTCGGTTCAGGGGGAAGAAGTGAATGTTGCATCGAGTATCAAATATAGAGTGAAATAAAAATCGTCAAATTCGATAATAGGCAGGCCCCATACCATTAGGATGAATTATAAAAGAAACGCCGCGCGCGTCCAGTGGCTTCGCAGTCATACCTAGCCACCACTGTCACAGCGAAAGGCCGCTTTCATAGGTCTCTTCGACATATGTGCATGTTCAAGGCTCATAAATTGGCTTTCAATAAGATTTCAACGCTTCAAACATGCCACGTCCAGGAGTACAGCGAAATCCGGGATCCGGACCTCACATGCCTCCGCAACACCATCACCGGCCATGATGTTTAGCACGCACCGCTCGGAAGGGTAAAGTCCTCAACGCGAGAGCTCGATCCGTACTTTGCCTTGGCACCCAGGCCACGCTTGGCAAAGGCCGTCCACAGCTCGCACTTGTTGGCGCCGTCGGTGAGAGCCCTGTCAGCGTCGAGGATGGCGTCGCGGGCCTGGACAAAGTTTGGACTGCACGGCTGGAGGGACATGCCGCTTACGACGAGCTTCATGGCGAGGAAGCGGCCATCCTTGGGCACGCCGTTGGAGTCAAACTCGGGGAGGTCTGCATCGGTGATGCCGTGCTTTTCGATGAGGTTCCAAACGACCTCGTACAGAGCATTGGCCCAGATGGTGCCCACTGCATGCACTCCAGTCATCTGAGGGACGTTGCCGTACGTTTGAGGATTAGTCTCCTTGCTCGTCGAGTCAGAGTAGGCACGGATACCGGCGGGCTTGTTGCTGATCCACGAGCCCAATGTGTAGTCTTTGCTGCGCGTGTCTGTCGACTTGATGCGGATGGCTGTGGCCATGAAGTCTACCCAGCCTTGGCCCATGCCACCGGACTCGAAGCCGCCGGGACAACCAGAGTTGGCGGCCCCCCCGTCAGACGAGTGGATACTTCAAAGATCAGTCATTTTCACACTCCAAGGGTGGTTGGGGGTGTTAACACTTACGACCGTAGGTGTACTCGTGAATGACGACGCTCTGATCGAAGGAGCAATCGCGCTCAGGGGTTGTGTAGGTCCACATGTGCATCTTCATGCGGGGCCTTTGGCCATCCGGAGGCGTGCCAAAGTAAGCAGTATTGATGGTCTCACCGTCTTGGGCGCCGAGAATAACTTCGTCGTTTTCCTTGCCGCCCTTGCCATTGTTGTTGGTCTGGAAGTTGCCTGCCTTCTCGTCGAAACCGAGCGCATACAGCAGGTCGTGATACTTGTTAGCCACGTAGAAGAGCTGCGTGACGGATGCATCCCGATAGTCCTCCTTACGAGACTGGGTAGGCGAGTACGGGTACTCGAACTTGAGGTCGGGGTTGTTCGGGCGGTAGTTGTTGAGGAATTTGCCGCCGCCGTTGGGATTCGTGTGCGCGATCCCGTTGTTGCCGCGGGTGGTGGTGTAGTTTGCCCGACCATCGCTGATCCATGTAAAAAGAGACAATTCGATATTCCAAGGGTCTTGAATTACTTGGCGAGAGCCCTCGGTGGTATCAAAGACGCCCCAGGGGTAAACCTCGTAGGAGGCAAGGTCAGAGACGTAATCGAGGACACCGTGGATCTTGTTGGAGTTGCCGGCATCGACGTAGGACAAGAGCCAATTCTCCATTATATCCGTCTCGACTCTCCAAGTCAAGGCCAGCTTACCGTCAGTGCCATGAAGTAGACGAGCTTGGCCTCGGGGTCACGGACCGCGCCGCTAGTGCCCTTGAAGACGAAGTGTTCCTTGCCCTCTTTGGCTTCGGCCTTGATCTCATCCTTGGCGGAGAGGCTCAACCCAAGAGTGTCAATGGCACCCTTCAGCGCGACCACAGGGTCGGAAAAGTTGCGCTTAATACGGAAGTTCTCCGGGGCCTGTCCCTGGAAGAAGCTATTGCCGTAGGAGAGGATCTTGCCATACTTGCCGACTTAGGAGTTTGTCAGCGAAGGCCCCGAGGGACTTATTGGCCTACAAGCCTACATTGACATTGAAGTTGGCGTTGTCAACGTCAATTCCATGCATCGTTTGCTCGAAGTTGACGTGGGCGACGCTATCGGAGCTGACGTAGTGGTCGTTTACAACGCGGAACTCGGCACCGGGAGCCACCGTCTTCACCAGGTCTGTGGCAGCACCGACATAATAGCCTCGCGTGCCAATAGGCGTGACAGACGCGTCAGTCTTGGTGGCCACGGAGGCGGTGTAGTTGGACATGTCGGCCAGCCGGGACTTGGCGACATCAATGCCGCGCTTCGACAGAGGAGACTTGTTTGGCTCGCGCCACTGGGGGTGCCCTTGAACATTGGCAGCGAGGCCAGTGAGGCCGAGGAGAAGGAAAGACTTCATAACGAAACAAAAGAAGAAGTAGACGTCACAAACAACTACTGACAAGGACTGCTTGTGTTCGGGCAGGTGTTGTCGAACGTATTGATCAACATCCTAGCTGAACAGAAAGACAGAGCTGAAGGCTTTTATATATCTACATTGTAGAGGAAGCAACGGACGGTCCTTGATAGCAAGTTTCAAGACTTTTGACTGGTCGAGATGAGATCAACATCTGGGCCATCGTTGGAAAGTCGCCACGAGATTGCCCATGGGGGCCATCGCAAACCTCCCGCAAGCTCTAATGGCCAGCTATGCACAGACGAAGGGACACTCTTTGCGCGGATACGGGGCCCGGTGTGGGGGTGGGTGCATTGGCTTTTCCTTCTTTCAGAAACCCGCAATGGTATGAAGATATAGAATTGTAATCCGAGTATCTTCCAACAACCTCTAGCTTCCCAGAAATCGCCTTGGGAGCGTGGATGGCAGTCTTGGCACGTGCCCTGATACGACCGTCCTGGTCCAAATCCTGACACCTACCAGCCTGTTTTTAGAAGGTCCCACGTATAACCAGACCGTGGATTGCAGCTTGGGCTCCCGAAGCCAGGAACCTCTGGGGTTTTGGTGCTGGAGTAATGCTCAAAGTGACTTGCCCTGGTCGAATCCAGCCGTGTCCTGCGTTGTTTCGCATAGCCACAGAAGAGGTCATGGAACTTTGAGCGATTGATACTGCCACGCTTTCTCAATTTCACGGAGAAGCCAGCGGGAGCCCCACTGAACAAGTGCCTTCCCAAGATGGTCCTGGTTGAAGATGAAACGTGATGAGCTCATTGCCTTGAAAGCCCTTTCAAGAACAACGGAAGTGTTGCCTGTGCGGAGGCGCATCGTGATGTGCTGCAGAAGAAGGCCTGAATGGAATCTTCGCCATAAGTCAAACTGCTTGTCTCATGAAATACTTGTCTCTATGAGAAACTTCTGTGTAACGGCAGATGCATTCAACGTTTTTTGGGAAGACATTGAAAGCCCATGATCCTCGTCAAATATGGTCCTATCTCCAACCAAGTATGGCGAAGTACCAAGAAGTCCGCCGGCGATCCGGCTCGAGCTGCTGAAGTAGAATAGTCTACAAGATGCTACATGTCAAAAGTTTGACCGTTGATGAGTACTCGCTAGTGAGCATTACCGACACCTCCAATCGAGGCTTTCTGTACACGTTGCAAGCCGCCTGCCTCGTCTAGCGACACCGGCAGCCGTCAGCAGGTTGTCATGTCGAATGGTGCTGGCATCGAGAGTAACGACAAAAGGTCACTAAAATGTCAAATCGAGTGCCGTTATAGACAAAAGGCAGAAAATAGAGCTGGTGTCGACGTATCATGTTGATCTGGAGTTGAGCCATGATCCCTAGTTACATGCACATAGACAACCGGCGGTCACAGCCTCTCCAGTAACCCGAGCCTCGGTCGGAAGAGCGGGGACCACAGACCCCTAGACGCGAAGACATACCTGAACAGTCTTGGAACGGGTTCAGCTACTTGCATTTTTCTGCCTCGTTTCGTTCTGGCCAGTTGAAGCATGGAATAGGAGCGCGTACTGTATTTCGCGCGAAGTATTGACAATCCAGGACCTCGTTACCTATCGCTCAAGGTACGATGTTTCTATTCCAAACTCTCAACAGCGCCAATGGCGTGACGGTAATTATCGACAATAGGAACCTCCTTGTCGGGAATGTTGCTTAATAGTGCACTCGTGATTAGACTGCAGTCTCCCCCCTCAGTTCATGTTGCCGAGAATTGATGTCTAAACCTGAGGCTCATCGAACACCCCCCAATAGAGGTTTTGGCTTAGACGACAGTCACGTATTTCCTTTTTACGTGGCATTATACATGACGCAGGCTGAATAGAAGAGCTGAATGTAGTTACGGTGGTGACACGGATCAGCTTGAATTCTACATGTCGATCCTACGCCCACGTGCACGGTCGGCGCATGCAATGGTGCGCAATGTTGTGTATCGGCATCAAGCTGAGCCAGCGTCATAATTGCTTTGTCTTTCATCATTCAGGTATAATCGCAAGTCGCGATTTGTGGATGGGTCTACGAAACAGCCCTCCTGTCTACTCCGTCTGCGGTACTCACATCGTGCCTACCCTGTAGCCCGAGTCGCCTACGCATGTCGCTTCCCCAGCTGACCAAGATCAACAATGCAACACCGAATTTCACCAAGCCCATGATCCGAATGACACGTTGGCTGATGCGAAAGCTGCCACACGTCCCGAATCACCGGTCTCCGAAGTTGATGGCGCTGAGACAGACGACAATCTGTCAACTACTTCACGGGCATGTAACCAGGACCGGTGCCTTTGCTTGTGCTGTTTAGCTTTCGTCCCTATCAAGCCTCTCTCTCTCAGACAAGCCACCCAAATGCGAACCGCTTTGAAAGGGACGTAAGCGCCCGTGCGTCATGAACGTCTTGTTGAGATGAAAGCAGATCTGCTTCTGCATTTGTCTTCTGCCTGTCTGCCCAGGTGCCTTCACATCGAAGTTCATTGCGGCAGGCTATGCGGACGCAGTTAAGGCACTCGTACGGAGCACTCAGCAACACTGGTGTCCGAGCCAGGGGTCACCCCGGTTACGGCGGGCGTGCGGGCGTGCAGGGATGGCATTCCGTGGCCGTGCGTCCATCGGCGGTCATCGCGATCGCAGCCCGGAGGATGGGGCTGGGCGCTCTACCTAAGTGGAGACCTGGTAGGGCTTGTCGATGGCAGAGGCAATTGCTGCGGACAAATGAAGCATTACACAATGACGAGTCGGATGAGCAAGGAGAAGAGCCAGCGAAGCCTGAATACGAAGCGTACACCACTTTTCAGATGAAAGCGCATCGAGGACTCTACCATTGTGCGTATAGTCAAGGGATCATTACAGTAGAAAAGGTGATTCAACAGCTTATCCAAGGTTCAAATCCAGGGCATACGGAGTAAGTGCTTAAGAGAGGTCTAAAAACAGAGCCTCAATGTTCGACCTCCCCGGACGCGACATTTGCAGCTGCCGCTGAGCCGGAGCCTGGCTTTGTTGGTTACGCTACGCTACCTCCTCGTACTGTAACATACATGCACAGCTGTACGGAGGTAGAGAGAGGTAGAATCATCCATGGCGCCACAACAACTCTCAAGCTGACGGATGACAACGAGGCGCCACGCAAGAGCTGTCCGACCCACTCCGTGGTTCATCAGCTTCCCTTTACGCTCATGGTGCAAGACGAGAGTCATCGTACAGAAGACGCCTGCTCGTACACTACTGTACTCGTGCTGCGCCGCCGTGCTGTGGGCTGGTAGAGTGGCTTCATGGTCGGGCGGCCTGGAAGCCAGCCATGACCACCTAGTACGAGCAAAGCTTGCACCGGGTAGACGGCTCAACAAGATGGAGGAAGAATACAATGGATCGCCGTGGAGATGCGAGCAGCAGAAGCGATGAAAGGCCCGCTGACGTTGGACCTGGATGCAGAGACCAGTGAGTGGGCCGAGGTGCTTCGAAGTGCACTACATGATAAATGGCGCACGCCTGGCAACACGTGAGCTTCAGCCAGTCCGCAATGGGATACGGCGGCGGATAAGGTGAATCCGGGGAACCTGGTTCGCATGCTCTGTGTCTCCGTCAGCTGCTGCGACTTGCACGGGCAGGGCAGGAGATGAGTCGTGGCTCGTGCAAGCATCGAAGCAAAGTCGAGCATGGGGTACAGTACGGCAAGGCGACACGAGCAAGGACAAGGACTGCAGCAATAGGCCACGATGACGCCTGGGGCCGGCTCGCTTGCATGGCCCCAGATTCGGTGGCTGGGCCATTCTAGTGCGTAGCCCACCTCGCTATGATCGATCCGCGACTCCCGATCCTCCGGTCGTTTCATGGCTTGCTTGCTTGCCAGGGTGTTTTGCACGTGTCTCCCTCGGCGACAGGCAAGACAGGGTGATACGCTGCCCAGGCCGGAAGAAGCCAATTGCTGCCAGGGGGTTTTGAATTTCATCGCGTAAAGTCAACGGTGCGTCGCGTCGAAAGGGGCCGGCCGACCTTTCGTTGGGGGAACTTGGTCGGCTTCCATCTGGGTTTGGGCGACGTTGTTGGTCTCCAGGCGACCCCCCGCTCAGGGCGGCCAGGCGCCAGGTTCCCCCCAAATCCCCCCTGGCTGGTGCAGCCACAGGCGCCCAGGCCCAGCCACTAGCAGCCCTTGCTGCAACCGTCCCGCAGACCCGCGCTTGCCTTGCTCCAGCTTGGCGAACCCACTAGCCGATCGCCCCGCTCGGAGACGACGCAAACGGTCCACTTCCCACTTCCCACCTCCCACCACCACGACGTCCAGCGTCCTCTTGGTTCATCCAGTCCGTCGCTTGCCCAGCCGCCCCATTGCCTCACGAGTACGAATATCCAGAGCTGGTGGTGCTTCCAGCAGTGCTGCATGCAAGGCGCGCGGTATTGTTTCGAGACAAAACAGCACGGTCCCTGTTCAAAAGCAATCTACGGTCGCCTCTGTTGCCCTGTCCCGTTTTACAGCAAGACATTCTAAGGAGCCTGACCCCCCTACTTGGAGCCGCCAATGCCACATCCATTGCGATACGAGGTCTGGGTATACACCGCCCAATCCAGCCTATGGTCATCGACTTCGGCCTCGTCTATCCGCCAGCCTTTCCCGCCTACCCTACTCCGGCTTGATACGAACTCGGCGGAAGCTTGTATCCATCTACTCCGTACGGAGTACCGTCTACGAGTATCCGTACGAGTTCCTAGACGCCGCCGCCCAGCCCTCGGCGATCGTGCCTTGACCCGTCGTCGCCTCCGCTCCCCTCCAGGATGAGTTTAGTGTCATGTCGATTGGCCTGGGCCCGGAGCAGGGGGTTGATGCGAGAGACGCCGCCCCTTGACGTGATGAGATGGGTTCTCCCGACTTGCCGTCCTGCAGCCCGCAGTCATCCAGGCTCAACTTGGCGAGACGCCGAGCAACCCTGTGAGCATCACAACACCGCGCTTTTGTGTCGCATACCAGGCCTCTGAGTAATAGTCCACGACTCCATTGATGAGAGGGCATCAGCGCAGATTGTAACATGTCCAAAAGCTGGCCACTATGCTTGACGAGGCTGGGCTTTCGATAGTTGTTGGAACTTTCAAGCTCCAACCCACACCCCCCTCCGACAGAGCTGCATGGCCGTTGAGACAGTCCCGGCTATCAGCCACCGAGGACACCAGCCCCAAATGCAGCAACCTGCTTACAACCTTGCTTGCCTGGTCTCATCCATCCCTAGGTCATGCAGTCGGCCATCCTTCATAACAACAGCGCCTGTCGTCTGCAGCAACGGCTAGCCAGCATGCCAGCCTGGCGACCAGGGCGCCTGTGCCGTGGCAACGTAGCGCCCCGAGCTTACAGCGTACTGTACATGGTTCTGGTGAATGGATCCCAGTGACCGGCCACGAAAATGTGCTCCACCAAACTCTTCACACTTGACGGCCAACATCACGACCTTCTACGACGATATTTCCCCGCTCAGTGTATCCACCGCCGCGGCCCATATCATGGCCCACTGAAAGGCGGATACTTTCATCCTTAGTAAACTTGAGGGATTGAAAGGACACCTGGTTCAGCAAGAGCCGTGTGTTTTTGCCCGGGCCTTGCCTCGACATTGGCAATGTCACCCAACCACCCTGGTGTGGACCGCTCTCCTCAATTAGCCCGGCTGCATCGAAAGGGGGGTGCATCTTCTCCGGCGCTACGCGAAAACCGTATTCAGCCATGATTGCCATTGCTAATTCTGTTGGATCAGACCGGACGCAACTGGCAAACCTGGCCATGGTCGCCCTGCGGCCAGTGAGATATAATGGGCGGCCGCCCTCCACCCTTCTGCTCCCCTTTCCTCCCTTCTTGCTTGTTTCGGTCTCAGCATAATCACCCTCGCTCAGACACGTGCTTCGGTTCAAGAGGCTCTTACGTGTTGCGCTCGCTGCACCTACATATTGATCGTTCCGTCCCTCGCTGGCAACGACAATAGCCCGTCACTCGTCGGTCGTGTCTTTTTGCAGTCACTCATTCGCTTCTGCCAAGCTCGATTAATTTTTAATCGTAACTGAAAGGTATGGCAAGGACAATTCTGCAACTATCAGTCGACATCTCCCCTCATTTCCACTTGCCCTGATGACGGATCGTCACGGGCTTCAGAGCTTGCATCTCAAATACCTCTCATAATCAGGAGCATCTACTAACTATTCTACAGAGTCATAATGAAGTGGACAAACCTAGCCTTCCTCGGCCTTGCGGCCACTTCCTACGCTGATGACGGTGCTGCTGTCACCGGTATCGTCAAGCCGGACGGCCAGTCCCCTGGCGGCTGCAGCCCGACCCGCGATGGCAAATTCCAGGTCACCATCTACTCGCTGGGCAAGCGCGATGTGATTGAGGTACTTGACTTCTTACACCCTGCCTCACCTTTACCGTGATACCTTGGCCATTGTGTCTGACCGTCTACTGTAGAAGCGCAGCACTTGTGACAGCGACAAGACGCTCGTCATGACCCTCAGCGACGGCGTGCTCAAGGATGCTCAGGGTCGCACTGGCTACATTGCGTCCAACTACCAGTTCCAGTTCGACGGGCCCCCTCAGGCTGGTGCCATTTACACTGCTGGCTTCTCAACCTGCACCAACGGCTCTCTGGCCCTGGGCTCGTCCACTGTCTTTTACCGGTGTCTGTCGGGCAACTTCTACAACCTCTACGACCGGAACTGGGCTTCTCAGTGTGAGCCGATCGACATTGTCGTCATGCCCTGTGATGGCAGCAGCCCCACCGGCAGCAGCCCCAGCAGTGGCGGCAATGGCGGGCACAGCGTTGTTGGGACCAGCATGCAGGCCACCACCGTCGTGACTGTGCTCAAGGATGGCCAACCTCAGGTTGTGCCCACCACCATCGCCACCCCCATGTGCCAGATTGGCGACGGCCAGGTCCAGGTTCACACCACCCCTTGCGCCTCTGCCCCTGCCGTTACCCAGATCTCGGACGGTCAGCCTCAGGGCCCGACCAACACGGCCAATCTCCCGGTGCCCGTCTCTCAGATCTCGGACGGCCAGCCTCAGGCTCCCTCAAACGCTCCGGCTCCGCCTCCGATCTCACAGATCTCAGACGGCCAGCCCCAAGCGCCCACCGGCACGGCTGCCCCCGTCAGCCAGATCTCGGATGGGCAACCACAGGCTCCCACCAAGGCTGCCCCTCCGCCCGTCAGCCAGATCTCTGACGGCCAGCCTCAGGCGCCAACAAACACGGCTGCTCCCCCACCGGTTTCGCAGATCTCTGATGGTCAGCCCCAGGCGCCTACCGGCACAGCTGCTCCACGACCGGTCTCCCAGATCTCTGACGGCCAGCCCCAGGCCCCGACTGGCACTGCAACGGTCATTACTGCCGCTGCCGCGACGACCCTCCCGGGCGCTTCGGTGCTCTTTGTCGCCGCTGCCTGCGCGGTTCTTGCCTTCTAAGTAAGCTGAGAATGCTTTAGAGGGTGTCAGTGATTGGTCATTATGAATTTTGTCGTCTTTGTAGTGGTAAAGACGTGGAGAACATATAATGGCTCGGTGACTACCGGGCGCTTCATTTCATGGATGCTTACGAGCAAATGGATGTAATGAATGGATGGACAGGATTGGGGATATGAGTGGTCATATTGCACACATAGTCTTCCGTACAAATGCGAATCCTTACATTAGAATGCAGACTGTCACCTTGTGATTTAAGAGGTAGCTGGCGGACTTGACAGATCGTCGTGCTTATTCGCGTACTCCGTAGTTCGTAGAAGAGTGGAAGTTGCTTAGTTGCGATTGTTGGCTGGTGCAGTGGTGATACCGGGCTCGCGCATGATTATGTCAGCAGGCCGCCTTGTCTGTTGAAACTCGCAATTCTGGAGGCGCAAGCAGGAATCGTTTTACTTTCAACATCACCTCAACCACAACGATGTCTGAACACTGGAAATCCACGCCGAGATACTGGTGCAAGCATTGCTCCTGCTATGTGCGCGACACCAAACTCGAGAAACAAAACCATGAAGCCACGGCAAGACATCAGGGCGCCGTCAAGCGCGCGCTGCGCGACCTGCACCGCAACCACGAGCGCGAGGAACGCGACAAGGAGCGAGCACAGCGAGAAATTGAGAGGCTCAACGGCGTTGTCTCTTCCTCTACGCCGTCCTCCGCCTCAGCAGTCAGCTCCAGCGCTGCACGAATCGCGAACGCCCAAGCTACCTCGAGTAACACAAGGACGGCGTCCGAGTCGGAGCTAAAGCGCCAACGGGAGCAGCTCGCCGCGCTGGGGGTGGCGATGCCCGACGATTTCCGGCCGGAGATGGCGATACCGGGGGACTGGACGGTGACGAACACGCGGGTGGTGGAGAGCAGCGACGGGCAAGGTGACGCCGTCGCCACGGGGGTGCGGAAGCGCGAGGAACAGACGGAAGAGCAGAAGGAGGAGGAGGAGGCGATGCGACGGCTGTTCAAGAAACCGAAAAGGTGGGGAAGAGACTCGAAGGTGATGCCGGAAGGGGAGGACACCGAGCTGGAAGCGCTTTTGAACGGGACGGTGATTCCGCTGAAGACGGGGGTGAAGAAGGAGGAGGATGGCGAGACGTTGAAACGGGAAAATGATGGCGACATAGTGAAGCACGAGGAGACTGTCAAGACGGGGGTGAAGCAGGAGGAGCTTTTGATCAAGGTGGAACCAGACGCTGAGCTGGGCGACTTGGCAGATGGGACCAAGCTGAGTGAGCTCACTGGGCCCGACGCTCCTGTCAAGACAGAACTGGGCGACGCTGGTGCTGAACCAGCGCCGGTGATATTCAAGAAGAGGAAGCCAAAGGGCATCCGGACAAGGTGATGACGGTCCGAGTTCGGCGATGAAGGATTTGTGGTAGACTGATGATACCCGGCGACACGAGTACTAGACCGCTCAGAACTCGCCAAATAACAGCTATGATTGGAATAAATTTCCCCATTGCCATGCCAGAATGATAGTGGGCTTGTCTGCTCCGTGGAATAGGCTACACGTCTATGTGCTTGGTGATTCTCTTGGAGTTGCTAACGACGGGGATAATGGGGATAATGGCCTTAGGAAGCCGATGGACGGCGGGCCTTCTTCGGGATATCCGATACTTGGCTTATTGAGGCGCCCGAGCCGGAAGTGATAATTTTAAGCCAGCACGCAAAACAAGCAAGCAGGAAACGGCCCGTTTGACCATGTTTGTCTCCATTATCTAGCAGCTGAGAGAATTCTGCAATTCCCAACAAAACATGGCTTCCTGTAGTCGGTATGAAAGTCGATGAGTCGCTGGTGGAGCAGCACTTTGGGGCTAATACGTCACCCATCCGCAGCCTCGGGACCAATGGGGGCAGGCAGGGCCGACGCGTTGCTGAGCAATATGTTAGTGTCCCGTCGACGGTGTCCCTGCGTTGGAGCTTGGCTGGCTATAAGTTCAGTGGCTGCTCCGGCATCCTCCTGCAAACGAACCACCACAATCAGGCACAACCAAACCTTGCAGACCGAAATGGCTTCCAACGCTCCTGGCAAATGCTGCACCGTGGGAACCCTCTTTGAGTGAGTTCTGCCCCGCCAACCCTGCTACCCCGCGCCGCCCTGGCAAGGCGTCTCTCAATGCGATTGTCGGAGCAGCGCTCGGCAATCAAGATGGGACGAGCAGTGTTTTTGAGGCCCGAGATGCTGACGACGGCGCTACCAGGGGCAAGCCTGCGGGCCAAATGACCAAAGTCGATGGCAAGATTGACGCCTACCTAGCCAAAGCACCCGAGACCACGGCCCGCAGCGACTGCGGCCTGCTCTACGTGCCCGACGTCATCGGCATCTGGCAGAACAGCCAGCTCATGGCCGACAGCTTCGCGGCGGCGGGCTACACGACCATGGTGCTCGATCTCTTCAACGGTGACCCCGTGGCTCTGAACAGGCCCGACAGTTTCGACATCATGAAGTGGATCCAGCACGGGACCGACGGCAAGAACCCACACACGGCTGAATATATCGATCCGATTGTCGTGGCGGGCATCAAGGCCCTGCGGGAGATGGGCTTCAAGCACATTGCGGCAGTTGGCTACTGCTTCGGCGCCAAGGTTAGCCTTCCCTCGGTTTCCATCGCAGAGCATGTAGAGTCATGGTGTGCTAACGCCCAGGCAGTACGTCGTGCGCCAGTTCAAGGACGGCATCGACGCCGGCTTCCTCGCGCACCCGTCATTTGTCGGGGAGGATGAGCTCGCGGCCATCAGCGGCCCGCTGTCCATCGCCGCCGCCGAGACAGACACCATCTTCCCGGCGGACAAGCGGCACCGGTCCGAGGAGATCCTGGCCAAGACGGGCCACCCGTACCAGATCAACCTGTACAGCGGCGTCGAGCACGGCTTCGCGGTGCGCGGCAAGCTCGAGGTGCAGGTCGAGAAGTTTGCCAAGGAGCAGGCGTTCCGGCAGGCGGTGACGTGGTTTGACGAGTTTCTCGGAGGAGGACGGGCAACGGGGAAGCTGTAGCGGGCTGCCGTGACATGACACTTGCATTGCTGCGTTTTCACCGAAGCTGGAGTCTGGGTTGTGATTCTGTGCCGCGTAACGAGCAAGACGGTAACCTGGCTGCTCATGGTTTCGATACACCAGCTACAGAGCCAAACAACATCAGCAACTTGGGAGAGAGGGAATGGTGGAAAGAGAGAACCCGTGAGACAATCCGTCCTGAATAAAGGGAACGGCTATTTCCTGCTCCAGTTTAGCTCATTCCTGCACCAAAGAGGCACAGGCTGCGGCAAGCATGTCTTTGTGAATCCGTACATGGCCAATGAGGCTAGCAGCGGTTCAGCGCCCCTGAAGCTACTCACTGCGTGTTTTCGATGTATGACTTGATGAGCGACGTGCGGACAACGTGATTAGGATCAGCCACCGCAGTGATCATGTTGGTGCAGGGATGGCGCTAATAACATGGCAGCCACGAGGCTGCCGCGCTTGTCGCACCTGCTCCCGTCCACCAACGAAGCGGCGACGACCTGAGAGCTGGCGCCCCCACCCCTGCAAGCCACTGTATGAATGCAGCGAATGCACCAAACTTCCACAGACGTGGCCGGCGCTGGATGACCTCACACCACATACTCTCTGTTTCTCCAGCATCAACTTCGCCTTTGCTTTCCAGCTGCCGCTTCCGACCCGAGCTTTCGCCCTCGGGCCATCGCAAGAGGAACCGACAGCGGGCAAGCATGGTGCAGCGGGCGGCGTCATGACACCAAGCGCGCATCCGAGCTCCCACCTCCCTTCGCCGCCGCCGGACACACCGTTTCCGACAATCAAGACCAATGCGGCGATGCAGGACGAGCACCTCGACGTTGGGGATGGAGGGCACAGTAGCGGCAGCCCGCTGAGGGGCCGGTCGAACTCGTCACCTCCACGCACTGGGCCTCATGCTGCCGGCCAGAACGGCGACAACGACAAGGGTGCGACTGGCAACGGCCAAGGCGCCGACCCGCAGCAGGCCACGAAGCAACGGAGCGGCAGCGGGCCGGTCAAGAAGACTCCGAGCCACGAAAACGTCCAGAAGCTGTCCGCAGCCGGGATGAAGGAGCTCACCAGCGCCCCCGAATCGCTGCCCATTGCCCCGGCGCCGCCGCCGCCGCGACGGTCCATCGACCAGGATACCGCATCGAGGTCCTCGGAGCAGCGCGAGGCGTTTCGTCAATACGCGCAGCAGCGCCTCGAGCCTCCCGAGGCTGCCGCCCCCCAGCGCCCAAACGGGTTTCCCTCTGACACACGCGCGGGCAGAGGCCATTGGCAAGCTGCGGACTTTGGACACCGACCGTTGCATGGGCCAAGGACGTTGTCGACACCGCCGGCGGCGCGAGTCCAGCCAGCCGATGCGCCACCGTACTCTGCCTCCCCGAGACGCCTCTCCTTCAACCCGGCAGCTCGACCGCCGCCTTTGAATCTGAACGTCGAGGCCCCAAATGGGTTTCTCGACGGCCACGGGCTGGCTCCCGCGATACGCACGGGGCCTGCGGCGATGAGCGTCCAGTCTGCCGGGGCGACCAGTCCTCGTTTGGGCTCGCGACCGCCTTCGCCGATTCCCTCGGCGATACCTCTTCCCCCCATGTCCCTCCCGACACACCTGCAGCTCGAACTGGCGGCGCAACGGCCGAGTCCTCTGTACATCCACCACTCCCACTCCAACGACATACCCTACGAGTCGAACGCCATCAAGTTTGAGCGCCTCAAGAATGTTCTGCTCCTACCCCCCTACCTTGAGAGGACCTTGAATTTTGGTGCCCTCGCCTGCCTCGACGCATGGCTGTATACATTCACCATCCTGCCCATGAGGTTCATCATTGCCCTGACGGTTCTGGTCAAGTGGTGGGGATATATTATTGGACGAGAGACGAGATGGCTGGTGGGTTACGTGTGGTATGGCCTTGGGAGGCTCTGGGCGCGAGAACGCGACCGTTCCCGCCGGCCCAGTGATGTCTCCGAAAAAGAGAGGTCGCGGAGCAGGAGCAGGGCCACCAGCGAGGCCTCGGTTGACATTGGCCCCTCGACATCGTCCAAGTTCCGTGAGCGTCCACGCCAAGGCCGGGCAGAGTCGCGCGTGAACGGCATCAGCTATCAAACGAAATCGTCCGTTGCCTCCCGGGACTCTGGCCTTAGGTCCGGCACTTTTCGCCATCGCAGGACCAAATCGACACCCTCAACCCTGTCAGCATTTCACAAGGCAGACTTGCTTCAGGGTGCCGTCATCATCTGCAGCTCTCTGGCCCTGATGACTCTGGACGCCAGTCGCATGTACCATTTCATCCGCGCACAGTCCGCCATCAAGCTGTACGTGATATACAACATCCTCGAAGTGGGTGATCGACTCCTCTCGGCGCTGGGCCAGGACATTCTCGAGTGCCTCTTCAGCACCGAGACGCTGTCGCGCAACTCGTCGGGCCGGTCAAAGGTGCTCTTGCCATTGGGCATGTTCCTGCTCGCGCTGGCCTACAACTGCCTCCACTCCATTGCGCTGTACTACCAGGTCATCACCCTCAACGTGGCCGTCAACTCCTACTCCAACGCGCTCCTCACGCTGCTCCTCTCCAACCAGTTCGTCGAAATCAAGAGCACCGTCTTCAAGCGCTTTGAAAAGGACAACCTGTTCCAACTCACCTGTGCCGACATTGTGGAGCGCTTCCACCTCTGGATCATGCTGCTCATCATTGGCATGCGCAACGTCGTCGAGGTGGGCGGGCTGTCCGTGCCAGGCGCGGGCGTTGAATCGAGCTACGACGATGGCACGGCTGGGATGCCGCTTCACCCGCCGTGGATACTGCCGCATAGCTTCACTGTTTTACCATCCTGGATAATGTCTGGGGAAGTACTCTCGCCGTTCCTGATTGTCGTCGGCAGCGAGATGCTGGTCGACACGATCAAGCACGCGTACGTGACCAAATTCAACAATATCAAGCCAAACTTTTACAGCCGAATCCTCGACATACTCTGCAAGGACTACTACACGAATGTAAGTACGGAGCTCTTACGTGTGTCGTGACACCATCTAACGACTCAGGCTTTCGTGACGCCGTCTCTCACACGGCGACTGGGACTTGCAGTCATCCCCCTATCTTGCCTGTTCATTCGCGCCTCGATCCAGACATACCACATGTTCCTCTCCACGCACGTTCCTATGCCCATGCCGCAGTCGACGCAGACGTCCCTGAGTGAGGAGTCTGCCACGCCCTCGTCCCCCGCCATGATCGCCGCACTGAACCGCTTCGACGCCATTATCCGCGACTCGCTCGGACGCGCCACCTACGGCTACCCCTACGGCTCACCGCTCAACTCTCGCCCTTGGTACGCTTGGAACTCGGACGACTTCATCGCGGCGCTGACCATGGTGGTCGTTTTCTTCATCGCCTTCCTCGTGATGCTGATCCTCAAGCTGCTCCTGGGCATGCTGCTGCTCAAGTACGCGCGAAACCGCTACGTGGCCATGAAGGGCAAGGAGAAGGCGGTGGCACGCGGGCACGCTGAGCGCGAGTCGTACGATGCGGCCGGACGCCGGATCGGTGGCCGAGGTGAAGTAGAGGTCGGGGAAGACCGGGCACGGTGGATCCATGCAGACAAGACGGAGGGGCTTCGCGGCGGCAAGGGGCCCGGGGGCACGAAAGCCCAGGGGGAGAAGAAGGACAAGGTCGATGGGGACTATCAGGGTGTATTCCGGTACGAGATGGTGGCGAAACGCATTTGGTAGGTGTTTCGGCTCCTTGATAACGCATAGAGGGTGTAGACTAGGCATGCATACTTGAGCGTTGCATCACAAGCTACTCGTCACCATTGCCACGGAGCTGTGATATGGAAGGGTAGTCTTTACATGGGAAGCCTGTCACGCCTCAGGATCATCTCCGTACGACTTACACCTTAAAGATGGAAGGGTACACATCACACAACACCCTGCTCAACCAGCCCATCCAGCGTCGCCACAACAGCCTCCTCCCTCGCCCTCGCCCTCCACCCCAGCACATGCGCAGCCTTGGCCCCCCTCACCCTCCTCACCACGCCCAGCTGGCCCACGGCGGTCCTCGCCGCGGGACTCACAGCCCCGAGCGCCCGCATCGCCCAGTCGGGCATCTGCCGCGCCGGGACCCTGGCCGCTCGCTCCGGACGCCGCGCCTTGACGAGCCGCGCGACGTCGAGCAGCGACGCGGGCTCCCGGTCGGGGCTGCTGGCGATGAAGCGCGCGTTGCGGGCGCGCGGGTGCGCCATGGCCAGGACGTGCAGCGCCGCCAGGTCGCGGACGTCGACGACGCTGAAGCTGATGCGCGGGACGGCGGGCAGCGCGCCCTGCACGAGGCCGGCGATGATGCTGACGGACGACGAGGCGGCATGCGAGGCGCACAGGACCGGGCCCAGCACGCCGACGGGGTTGACGACGGCGAGCTCGAGCTCCGGCCCCGGCCCCGGCCCCGGCGCGGCGCCCTCGACAAAGTCCCACGCCGCCCGCTCGGCGAGCAGCTTGCTCCGCTGCGGCGCCGGCAGCGCCGGCCCGTCGACCGACCAGTCCCGCTCGTCGAAGCCGTCGTCGCGCTCGCCGTGCCCGTACGCCACGGCGCCAAACGACGACGTCAAGACGACGCGCCGCACGCCCGCCGCCCTCGCCGCCCGCAGCACCCGCAGCGCCCCCTCGCGCGCCGTCTCCACGCTCGCCGCGGCCTCGCCCGTTGCAGGCAGCACGGGCGCCTCGGCAACGTGCTGCGCGTAGTCGCACCCGCGCGCGGCGTCCGCCCAGCCCTCGTCCCGGGCGAGATCTGCGGCGACAAACGAGAGCCGGCTCTGCTGCTCGTCGTGCGCGCCCGCGGCGCGGAGCGCCTCCCGCAGGGCGTCGGCTTTGGCCAGGTCGCGCAGCGTGGCGCGCACGGCGTGGCCTGCGGCGAGGAGCTGCAGGATGAGGTGCGAGGCGACGAAGCCGCTGCCGCCGGTGACGAGCACCGTCGTCGGAGATGGGGACGACGACGCCATGACTTGTCTCGGATGTTGGCCAGGCACGATGTAATCCTGCTTCTTCCTGTTGGAACCAGGCGACAAGGAGGGGAAAGATCAAGTCTCCACGGTATAGCAAGCAAAAAGCAAGCAACGGGAGTCGGTCACATTCCGACTCCCGACTGCTTTCTTCATGTGATCATCACGAGTCTAGTCGCCCGACGTCTTGCATGGCCCCTGCCGCCATCAACGACCTGGTGGTGTCTGAACGGGACCTGAAGGGGAACGAGCAGTATGTTTCAGCTTTCCAAATTTTCATGGGCTACCCCCGGGCAGCAGAATACCACCTTCCCTATGTCAGCTCGAAATTGGCCCAAAAAGTTAACCTGCAGCTGACTCAATTGCACTTGTCGAAACAAGACCATGCCATGCATGCCTCACCGTATCAGAAGTCAGAATGTTTCATATGGACTTGGTCTTGACTGGGATCACTAGGAGTACACATCTCTCGAATCCATTGCCCTACCTAGTTCGTCAACACCTTTAAGTACTGTCGAGATGCCAATGGTATCACGCTTGTTCAATCGGGCCACCGACGCATCGTACATCGACATTGATTCGCTCTTGATTGAGAACTCATTCTAGGTATATCTCCCGCAGACCCCTTTTATATGGCTCATCAGTGGTTCGTGTCTTCATTTCCTCGTCGCCGCCCCTGGCAAGCCGCTTACTGCGCACCAGCCAGCTGCAGCAGGCCGGGGTGGTGGGACAGCAAGTCCGGCTTCGCCTTGTACAACATCTGCACCGTCCTGCGCAGCACCTCCCGGGTATCTTGTTCCAGCTGCTCCTCCGGCGCTCCCATCACCTTTTCAAAGATGCCGACCAGCTGCGGCGTCAGTTGCTGCACCGTCTCGTTGCCTTGCTCGTCTGCTGCAGCGTTAGTTTTTGTCCCTTCCTTTGTCAAGACGGTGTCTAACTTACAGAGCTTGTAGATGCACTGGTAGATGGGCTCGTTTTCCTCATAGTCCTCGGTCAGGGGAAGGACGTTGACAATGGCGGGCAGAACCTCGCTGACAAAACCGCTGTCCGCGTGCTTCATCATCATGCGGCACAGGCAGCCAGAAACATTGTCAGTCATGCGCATCTCCTTCATGGACAGCAGCGGCTCCAGCTTCTCCCACAGTTGCGGGTACAGAGGCACCGTCTTGCTCGTCTCGTTCGAGTTGAGAATCAGCAAGCCCATAGCATAGGCCGCGTTGGACTTGGCCAGAGGGTCGGGGTCCGACAAACGTCTGGCAAGCGCCTGGCCCAGCGACTCTGTGTACTCCGAGATGCCCTCGCCAGTGTATTTGCTGATCTCGGCAATGGTGCCGACAGCGGTAGACCTGTGAAGATCCTCGGTAGAGCTGGCGAGTCGGAGAACAGGCTTCTCAAAGATCTTCCACAGCTCGCCAAACGCAGGACCCAGAGCGGCAGAAAGACCGACGACGACGTCAAGGGCGGTGTCGATGACGAGCCAGTCAAACTCGGAAGAACCTCCATCGACCTCCTGCTCCTCCTCCTCGTCACCCAGGTCCTGCTGGCAGGGATGCGAGCGAGTGATGATCAGGCTGACAACAGACACGAGCTCCTGCAGCATGCCATCCTTGGCCACCAGCATCGCAGGGCCACAAGCCTTGAGTGTGGCCGCAACGTTGCGGTTGATGTCGGTAATGACGGATCTATTCACCCTATTAGCTTCAGGCTTACAAAGAGCGCATGCACTAAAGCGTGGAGGTAAAGAAAAGAATCAGAAGCAGATTAGACGTGTTCTCAGCACCCGCATATAGCGTCTGAGTGAGCTGGGTATAACGCAAGTTATTCATCATATGGCAAGTTCGCATCGAGTCACCGCAAATTCACGTACCGTTCGCTGTCGTCGGACCAGATGCTCATGGTGGCCTTGTAGAGGGCCTGGCCAATCTTGATGATGGATGGCGGGGGAGTAGGGTTGGGGGGCATGCCCTGCTGCCATTTGACGCCGGCAGTCTCCTCCCAGACCTGGAAGACACGGGCGTAGGTGCGCCACAGGGTGGAGATGGCCGTCTTGCGGCAGCCTTCGTACGTGTGCTCGGCGAACGGCGCGACCTTCTCGATGGCTTGCTCAGCGTACATCTCGAGATTGCTGCTGTTGCATGAGTTGGAGATGACGTCGCCGAGAACATCAAGGGCAATCTCTTGCTCCAGCGCGACCGCGGTAACGGCGCCGAGGTCATCGAAGTCCTCGAGATCATCCCATTCGTCCTCATTCTCGCCACCAGTGGCAATGGTGAGGTCGTCCTGGTTGTCTGGGACCTTGACCTTGACACGCTTGCCGCCAACGACAACAGCACCGTCAGTGAGTTGGCTGGCGTCGATGCCGGGGATGTCAATCTCCTCCTCCTCAAGCTCCAAGGAGGAAAAGATGCCCTTGAAAACGCCCTCGAGGAAGTGGTCAAACTGCTCGTGGTAGACCTTGGACAGGTTGGACCACAGGATGAAGCTGGTCTCCTTAAGTCTTGGGTTGTCGAGGTGCAGAGCCTCCTCGCTGGCCTTCATCAAGTCCATGACGTATGGCTGGAAGAGTTCGGGACCAATGGCGGTAGCAATGCGGCCCAAGCTGTCGCAGGTGGCGCTGCGCAGATCCATGGCTTCGTCATTATCCTTGATCATAACGAACTTGCCGAGAGCCTTCATGACGCCCTCAAAGTAGGGCTCAAAGCCCTTCTCCATGGACGACGCGATCGCACCGATAGCAGACGCGGCCGCGGCCTTGACGCCGAAGTCATCGTGGTCAAGCAGCTTGACCATGGGGCCAATCAGGTTAGGTCCGTACTGAGCCATAATCTTGGTGTCGATGCCATCGCCGAAGGTGTCCAGAGCTCCACAAGCGCAGCGAATAATGCTTACGTTCTTCTTGTCCGAGGGTCCCTGGGAGGCGGCCTCGAGGTTCTTCAGAACAGCCGAGATGATCTGCTCGTGGTGCGAAGCCATCTCGTCGGCCATCTCCTCGGCGAGGTGGATGAGACCGACGAGAGCAGCATGCCGGACCTGGCCCTCGGAATCGCAGAGCAGGTTGATGATGGTGGGGAGGAGGGGCTCGAGTTGGGTGGAGATGAAGTCTGGAGCACCCTCGGCAGCGTTTCCGAGAGCCAGCATAGCGGCCATTCGGAAGCCTGGGTTCTGGTTGGTGGCAAAAGACGGGAACTGCTCAAGAAGCGGGACGACGACCTGACGAGGAGGCAGCTCGTTGGCCAAGGTATCAATCAGGCTGATGGCAGTCCTGGACGGGGTCATGTCTTCCTCGTCCTCATCCGTGTCAAGAGTCGTGACGATGTGCATAGCCTTGATCATGAGTTGGGCACCCATGTCCTTCATGGCCTGGATCTTCATGCGCCGGTAGCGGACGCACTGGATGAGGAAGCCGAGGGCCTGGGTACGGGCGTCGTCCTCGGCATCCTCGTTGCTGGCCAGGTCAATCATGAACTGCAACAGATCGCGCAAGTGGGCGGCAAGCAGGGCAGAGTCGTAGGCGAGGAAGGAGTGGAAGACCTCGAAGACGGTCTTGTAGCTCTCGTCGTCACCGGCCTCAACGGTGGCCTTCATGATGTTGACCATGCTGGGGAGGAAGTCCTGCATGGCCTTGAGGGCCTGGGGGTCCTCGTCGGGCTCGACAATCATCAAGATGGCGCCAATGGCCTGAACAATGTTGATGCGAACCTCCTTGCTCTCGGGGTCCTCGATGCGGGCCTGGAACAACTGGAGCAGCTGGTGGGTGTGGTCGCTGAAGTGGGTGGGATCATCTTCCAGCATTGAGAACAGGATGTAGGATCCAACCTCGCGGGCAACGACGTTGTCGCTGTTGTTGAGGGGCATCAGCTGCTTGAGGAAGTCGTCGCCATCGCCCTGCTCCATGTCGATGCCGACAATGCCGGCGACGAGACGGGCCAGGGAGTGGCGGGTGTTGGAGGACGTCTCCTTGAGGGCGCCATCGAGAAGGTGGGAGCGGGCCAGCGGCTTCTTGTCCTGGGGGGTCTGCTCCCAGTGCCTGGGCACCAGGCGCAGGGCCTGGACGGCGGCTTGCTGTCGGACGGCGCCGTCGCTGTGAGTGAGGGCGATCTCGATGAGGAGGATCAGCGACTCGGTTTGGGTGTAGTAGTTCTTCTGGAGGTCGGCTGTGACGGCCTTGACCTGCTCCGTGTTGGCTGTGGAAGCGACAAGTCAGCAAAGCAAAACGATCTGTTGGAGGTGCCGTGGCGGGGTGAAGCCTCGAGGAGTCGAGGGACAAGGGAAGAAGAAGTGACTTACGAACTTGGCTGGCCTGCAGCAGCTGCGCGAGCTTATCCTTGTCCATCTTGTCGCGTGTGCCGTGGCGACTGAATGGTGTTGAGGGTTGGGAGGGATGTGAAGAGAGAAAAAGTGCGCGGCAAAATCTGTTTTATGAGCACCGCGCCTGCGTCGGGCACCTTGGGAAAAAAATTATTACGGAGGTGTCGTGGACTGGCTGGACGCCCGAGGCCAGCCCCGCCAAGTGAGGGGCGGCCTGCAGGGCGTGGGCCGGGGTCTGGTGAGGTGCTGTTAGCAGGCGCGCGCTAAAGGCCCTCGAAAGCCTTAAGACCTGGACCCTTGATGTCAAATCTCCTCTTGTGCAAAGGCGGAGCAGCAATTTTCAGCACTGGAGCTTCGCGTGTCTGTGTGTGCGAGCAGCGATGGGCGCGGTGACGCGATCAAAGGTCAGAGTACGCCAGGTGGTGTTTGGTTTGGCGTAAAGCCCACGACCGCGTTCGCTGCTGCTGAGCGACCCCATCAGCAAGACCCGGCAGGCGGGACATCCGCAGGTTGGGCTGTTGTACTCCGTATACTAGTGAATCTCTTTTTGGCAGGGAAACAGCAGCGATCCCGGTGTGGATTGGGTTGACCGTCCGAATGTCCATCGTGAGGCGGATGCGATTGCGTTGGCCGACGCAAACCCGCATCACTCGGGAAGGCAGATACTGGACCCTACCCTGAGCTTGTCGCAGTCGAGGCCATCGTTCCTGTTGACAATATCATCGACGCTGATGCCAGCCCTGTCGGCAATGGCCCAGCAGGTATCGCCCGTACGGATCGAGTACGGCGCGCTGCCCAGGCGGCACTCGACACCTGGGGCGTCCGGGCCGCGTTCCGAGCTCGTGCTCCAGTGCAGGTACCAGAAGAGCAGCAGCAGACTGAGGCCGATGAGGATCCCAAAGTTGAGCAGCGGCATCAGCTCGTGTCTCCAGGACATCTGCGGCTGCGGCTCCGACGCGAGGAACGGCTCCGTATCGGCGGCGTCGTCGGACGGCCCGTCGCCGACGCGACTTAGGCGACCGTACCGGCAGCCTGGGGCGCTCTCCCAGTAGCTGCCGTCAGAGTCTTGGAAGGTGTACACCTGCGTGTCGGCGTCGTAGCCGACTCTTGTCATGCCCTCGGGGAGACGCTCTTCGTCCGTGTCGTAGTGCGAGTACCGGGACATGGTGCTGGATTGTGGCAGCGTTGGCTTGGACGGCAGGTGAACAGCGGCAAGAAAACAGAGACGGTTTGGACTGGTGTTCGATGGCTCGAGAGAGCGTATTTACCAGAATAAAAGCTGAGGAAAAGGGTTCCAGGTTGCTTTTTATCTAGGAATACGGGGTCTGGGCAATGACGAAACGCGCTGTACGTCAGCTGCGTCAGGGGAGCCGCCCCCCCTTGACCCACGGCGGATAGGTTGTACCTGTACGTACGATGGTACGTTAGCTGAACTAGTTACTCCCCTCGGTGGCTGGGGCTGACAACGGCAGCGCCACCGACGCCCAAATTAGGTTCCGCTTCCACACATCGCGTGGACAACCCCGGCAGTTGCACAAGTTAGATGTAGTAACATGAGTATACTGCGACATCATCGTTGCCAGTCCAGAGTCGTCAACTTCGTGAAGCTTCCATCGATATCAAGCCTGCGAAAACAGCCACCATTCAGCGATTTCATACTTTGCGATGCTAGCAGCCGTTGCGGACGGTCCGGAAGCCTCACAAATGAGCCGATGGGTGTGCTGATGCATTGATCGGTAAATTGGGCCATCCTGTTTCGTGGACTTGTGGCCCGATCAATTGGGTCCTTGCATACTTGAGTCCGCTGCAGTGCAGTCTGCAGCAGAGTCAGCTGGAATAACAGAGTTCTGCTGGGCTCTCTCCAAGTTCTTCGTACTGTTAAACCCTCGCTGTGACTTTGCCATCCTTCATCCTCCTCAATGTCCTGCCCCCTCTCGCACCCGTCATCTTGCCTTCATCGAGCGCCACCTCTCCATTCACCAGAACGAACCTGATACCCCGACTCGGCAGCTTTGGCTCCTCAAACGTAGCCATATCTTCAATGGCTTCAGGATCGAACAGCACCAGATCTGCTGCCGAGCCCTTGGCGATCAGGCCGCGGTGTGGATAGACGGAGAGGCGTTTGGCCGGTCGCGAGGTCAGATGGGCTACCATGTCGGGCAGGGAAAAGATGGCGAGCTCGCGGGAGTAATGGCCTAGACAAGTCAGCATAGGGGCACCGATGACAGATACAAGGCGCAATATCGCAACAAACCTAGGTAACGAGTGAACGTGCCGTACGCTCGAGGGTGAAGCGTCTTCCCGTGCAAGATCGCATCGCTGCCGCCCATGTGTACGCGGTGCTGCATGATTTCCCTTACGTTTTCCTCATTACCGATGTGCATGAGGCAGCTGGTTGCCAGTCGGTCTTTTCGCAAGATATCAAAGAACACTTCAATTGGCGGCTTCGCGAGCGAGCGAGCGACTTCGCCTACTCGACGGCCAGAGTAAGATACTAGAGTGGGGTCGCTAGTGGTGCCAATCTGTGAGAGCGTGTGATGCGTTGAGCAAACGCTAGAGCCAAATTGATTGAGATAATTACTCACCTGAATCTCATCCCAGTTGGTTGGTATCCCATGTCCACCGTCGCAGCCTGTCACTTCTACGGCCACTCGTATCTTCTCTCTCATGTCTGCGTCATCCAGTCGCTGCAGCGTTTCGGCTGGCCCGCCTGCAGACGCCCAGCTGGGCAACAAGGCGGCAAGTGTTGTGCATCCGGGAAGGTAAGGATAGGCGTCAAGCGTGATGTCTACGCCTTGCGCGAGGGTCTTGTCGATCATAGATAGCAGGGTCGGAGCTTTACCTTTGTTCTCCGAGAAGTTGAGCGTAGCATGCGTCAGATCTGAAACTGTCAGCGGTGATGCCCAAATTGAGATCCCTTATGGAATGCATGGTGTCGACGTACGAACGGCGCAACCCGTCGTCTGGCCAAGTTCCAGCATCTCGGCATAGCTCTCAATGGCGCGGAAGCCGTAGCTTCGGTGATGAGGAGCGTAGAATGAGCCGGGATATTCGGTAGCGAGGACCTTACAGAGAACAGCGAGCTCGGACGTGGAGGCGTACATGCCCGGTGTATACGTCAGGCCACTGCGAAACAATGTTAGAACGAATTCGATTCATTGGAACAAGAGAGACGATTTACCTTGACATTCCCACTGCACCTTGGTCCATAGCCTCCCGCAAGAGTTGAACCTGATCCTGAATCTCGTCCTGCGTTGCAGGAGTGTCGTATGGGCCACACGCGAGCAATCGCAGGTTGCCTTGCGGCACCAACATGGCGACATTCGTAGCAGTTCGATTCCGCTCCAAGCACCCCAGATACTCTCCCACCGTCTGCCATTCAAACAAGCCTACGCCCTTGTGAGTCGTTTGGCACTCCTCATCAGTCGGGTTGCCGTTCCAGCCTGCTATCTGATCCCGAATGGCCCGGAGTTGGTTCACACTGCGGATTGGGGCATAGGATATGCCATCTTGGCCGACGACTTCCGTCTGGACGGATCGTTAGAAGCGTAGACCAATCTGAGCGACCGCGTCGCAAAGTAGACCATCGCCTCGGCACTTACAGTGCAGCCTTGGGAGATTTTGGGTTCATGGTCTGGATGAGTGAGCAGGTAAAGATCAGAGTGAGCGTGCATGTCGATGAAGCCTGGCGAGAGATAATGGCCATTTGCGTCGATACGACGAGCTGAGCGAGCCTCTATAGAACCTGGGGCCCCTATCTCAGCGATGAGGCCACCCGAGACGAGGACGTCAGCGACGAAGGGTTCCGCGCCTTCGTCGCCGCTGATGACTGTAGGAGACAGGAACAGAATGTCGGACATCATGATGATGTGTAGGAAATGACGTGGCCAGTCAGGAAATGGGCAAAGGATTTAGTGCGGCGATCATGTAGAAATACGGTCTGAAACATGAAAGACTGATGTTTGACTTGCAAGACATCGACAGACCCGATGGGGTGTGGCTTTGAGCAGTTGAAGGTTGAAGGTGGTTTATTAGGTGGGTAGGTGGGGGGAGGCTTCATCGGCAACAGAGGGGTCGTGGGGGAAGCGTGGGGGCGAGCATCAGGATTGTTTCCATACTTCGATGTAATTGGAGTCGCCTAATATTTATAGCCATGCACTCCGTTTGTTGTGGCACTTTCTCTCGTATCCAGGCATTTCCCGTTAAGTTTGCGACCCAATCTTATATGGTGTGCTTGTGCATGGCGCTGTCGGCATCAAACGTGGAGAGTTGTCCAACATCAACTTTTGATGATCATCGCGATAGGCGAACCTCTCCTACTCGCAACATCCATTACAGAAAAAGACTGCTGGCTCACTAATATATCGCCGTCTTCTAAACTCTGGATCTGCTATTTCTGAGACGTTGTGTAGTGGACTAATGGTTTCTGCGTTCCACGTTGTCGTTTTATGAAGTCAAGGCCGTGCTCATCTACAAGTATTCTACTGGGCTTCAGTTCCATAGCATCAGAATGAGACCCCTTAGAGCTTCTGGGATTGAACGAACGTCGAGAATATTTTGCATGGGAAACTTTATTGTCGCAATCTTTGTACGCCGACCAGCAGGCCTATCCTCGTCATCTCAGCTCAAAAACCTGCATGGAGGCCCTGACCATGAAGATATTTTCTGAAGCATGAGCATACAGGTTCTGTACTGTCCTTAAGAAATAAAGCTGAAATGCCCCATTCCAAGTGCTGCCGGTGTTGTTGGAGCTGTTCGGCCCATCCTTCGAGCCAACCACTTTCCGATCATGATACTGGCCAAGTTGGTGTATTCTATGTTGAATGTATTGGCTCATTGAATGGCATGAGCCTCGTCTACATGGTGTAGGTTGCAAGAGTGGAGATAGTCGCCACTAGTAGGAGCCTACGTAAGTACGTACCAAGTGCATGTTCCGGCGCACCGGCCTTCTGCCTCCATTTCTGTGTTGGTAACTTCATACATTCAAGAGTCTTGAAAAGTACCCTTTCCGCCCGCCATAATCAGACAAAACCTGCAGTTGCTTTGGATGGTCAGGATGATCAATCTGTCCACCCATTTCTGCCATACTTGACAATATCGGCCTGCTCGAGGACCCAGTACTTGGAGGGCGCCTTGCCCTCCTGCGCTCGGTGCACAGCCGCCACCGCCACGTTTCCAATCACGTTCTGGTCCTGAGCTGAAGTCGAGGTTAGCTCTAACTTTGGAACGGCTATCAGGTGGAGGTGCATACCGATCAAGTCTTGTAACCACGGACTGATCTTGTGCACACTTCCAAAAAGCATCTCAAGGAACGGCGCCTTGGGCGTCTCCCTCTCCCCAAGCACCATGCCCGGCCTTAGGATGATGGCCTGCTCAAAGTCCAACTCCTTGATGGCATCCTCAACACCTATCTTCATCTTGCTGTATGGCACGAATCGGCTCAGCAGGCCTCTCGTCCCCCCGCTGGAGACGAAGACGTAGACCTTGACACCTGCCTCTCTGGCAGCCTTTGCGTTCTCGATGCAAAGGTCATGGTCGATCTTCCACTGGTTTTGGAGTCCGCCAGCTGCAGCCCGGGTAGTGCCCACCGCGTTGAAGATGACTGAGGGCTTGGGGTCGAGGTTGACGATCATGCCGGCCCATTTCGACGTGTCCACTTCCTGCCTAGCCTCTAGCTTAATGGACTGAGATTTTGGGAGACGTCGTGAGATTGTCTTGACAGATATGAACGCATCGCTCCCCAGTAAAGCGCCCAGAATATGGCTGCCCACTGCACCAGTACAACCGAATACTGCTGCCGTGGTCATGTTAAGAGGCAGGTCGAAATTGTTGTAAAGAGTATCGTAGATGAGGCCCAAAGATACGTGTATTCGGGCAGCGAGAGTGAAGATAGCGTGTACTTAAGCCTTGAACATGTCTCATACGGTGGGCGCGCTAAGATTCATGATGTCTAGGCCCCCAGTGTGGATGACGTTTTCCTTGTCGCAACGTCCGCAAAGTCCGCCCCACGCCCCCAAAGTCCGCTTTTGTTTCGACGACCGTCTTAGCACCTGTCCAAACAAATGTCTAATTTCTGCACAATATCTAAGTTCAAGTCCCCAGTCTAGCCCAACAGGCATATGACATAATCATCCTTCATGTAACCGTATTGAACCTGGATGTCTGGTGCCTAGTTCGAGCAGTGTCGTTCAAGCTTCGGGCGCCGACAGGACGGCGGGTGTCGACTTGGAAGCCGAGAGGTCGGACGCTGATGGCGTGGCGAGGCACGCAATGTCACGGTCAACAAAATCTGAGAGACTGCCAAGGTGAAGAGGGAAACGTGGTATAATAAAAATTAATAGTCTAGCCTTGTCTCCGACGAAGTTCGCGTGCCTTTCTTCTCGCTAATGCATTACATCAAAGTATATCGTAGCTCTTTTTGCCGTTATTGTACAAGCTTCTGACGGCAGAGGTGACCAAGTCTATCAGTCGTTGCTGCTCAATCTCAACGGCATCAAATTGCCATTGATTACCACCGGAACTATCTCCATGCATCTTGGTATGGGCGCGGAAGTAGCCGATGCCCAGCATCTGCGCAAGGTTGCGGAACCCTTTGTGTTGGAAACCGTCAGGGAGGATTTCGAGAACAGCAGACCCTGGTTGAAGAAACATCAGATGTGTTAGACCAGCGCCGTGGACTCCTATGAGCAAATCTGTTCGTCGAACGATCCTGAGCTGTTCGGCGAATGGGATTGCGGCAAAGTCGACGACAGTCAGCTCGATATGAGGAACATGCTCCCTCAATGCTTGGATATGCGAGTCCTCGTCAACCAGTTTTCGGGTATTCGTGCGCCGAATGTATGTGACAATGACCTTGTCGTCACCTCTGATGGGTGTGGCCACGTCATAGAGAGCAAGGGCGCGGGAAGCAAACGTCTTCACGAGCGTCGAGTTCCGGCACAACAGGTCTTCCCAGTCTCCTTGCCATAAGCTGTTACTTCCTCCGGCAAAGGGAATAATGATGTCGGTCACAGGCTCGGATGCGTTGAGGTCGTGGATGCGACGGATGGGCATTTTGGCAAAGAGCCTCCACAGGTCGATGTAGGGGCCGTCCTCGTGTTCGTCGATCAGGACAACCTGCGTTGTCGCCCCAGCTTTAGGCGAGACAAAAGGCCCATCGACTTCGGCATCGAGGCTCATTTGAAGCACGTCGAGGCTCCAAGAAAGACTCATGATTTCCATGAGTGAGTGCCACGGATTACCAGCGCCCTCACGTTTTACCAGGATTGTGGTCATTTTCGACTGCGTCATGGGCAAATCCTTGTCCAAAGTGACGGCCTCGTCCATGATAGCTCCAGGGCCCGTTTCGTACCAGTATCTGGAGAGACCATCGGGGACTGCCGGCACTCCCTTTGCTGTCTCGTCTGGTGTGAGCGGTCTCGGGTCACAGCCTAGGCGAAATTGGTGCAGCGATTCATCGAAGACGGCACGATGTCCATAACACATGGTATCTACGCGCTGGTTCGCGGCAGTGCTGGACAGGAAACAGGTAAGGCGCGAGGTCGACTCATTGCTGCAGAGGGAAACGGCGGAATCCCTGGCATTTTCGAGGTACCGCGTACTGAATCTCTCCTGGCACCAGGGCGTCTCCGGAAAGCTGGACACGAAATAATCGTCGGGCAAGACGGGGATCGTGTGCGTAGATGGGTTTCGCAGGTCTGACGCCCGCCGCACACCACGGAAGCCTAGCCCGAGGCGGAGATACGCCAGCGACAGCAGCAATAAAAAGGCGACGGCCACTGCCAGCCTTATCACTGGCGTTCGTGAATGCGCAGGTATGAGCATGGTCGAGGAGCCATGAGTGAGAGAACAAGCAAGACGAATGGCCGGACCGTCATATGGCAGAACGTGAAGGCATGACAAGCCGCGGTGGGGGGGAGAGCAGGGTGCGCTGACATTGAACGTGGGTGACAGACGGCCAGAGCCGCCTTACATATCTATAATAGGAGCCCTAAGCGATTTGCTTCAGCTCGTACAAGGTGGAGTGTAACACAGCAGTTATAACCCGCTCCTCGAGCTGGGGCCACAAGGCAGTCAGCCGCGCCCGCAGCGCGCGAGATTACATTGGTGTTTGAACGGTGGGGCGGGCGGCACGAAGCAACTCGCCATTGGCTCTTTTGCCTCTGTTGGTTGAACGACTTCAGCCAACCTTGCCAACTTTCTTCTAAGTGGTCCGTTCACGGCTGGAGGCCAGGTTCCCTCCCGTCTGGGCAGGAAACTTGCAGCGAAGATTGACGGGGTTAACAACGCCTGTTCCACCGAGCATCCTGGCTCGACTGCATCAAGGCTGAATATGTTGATTGTAGGATAACATGAACGTAAGCCATTCCCGTATCTCCGCTGTCCTGTAACTTACTGCCTCCATTTCCCTTGCTCGTTTCTTGGTTGCATGTCTTTGTTGAACCGACCACTTTTCTGTACGGGCGACTACGTTTGATGTCTTGTCATGCGCAGCAATCCAACATGCGCTCACGGACCATTCTCATTGTTTCGTCTCTAGCGTTGTGGGTCGCAGCTCAAGATTGTGTTTCTGGCCCCGTGTCGCTGCCTATCATCAATACCACTCTATCGAGTGGTAAATCGCGGCGTGGTGTTTCCTTGAAAGTTGGAAAGCCAGAGCAGAATTTTGCTTTCCTGCCAAGATGGTACGCAGTGCGACCCAATGTCGGACGAATCATGAACAGGTGTTCACAGTCCTGCTAGGAACGTCAACAACACCTTCTTATACGGCCCCAAATGCGACTCGTTTAACCTAACCAAGACCGATGAGGCTTGTTTCACTTTCAGAGGTGGTTTATACAACGAATCGTCAGACTCCAGAGGCAAGTTGAATTCTTCTGCCCAACTTCCTCCGGACCGATGGAACTCATCAACCTACGACATGTTTACCGAGACTTTGGACCTTGGTAGCAACAAGAGCCTGCGTGCTTTCCCTTTGGCAAGTCCTAGAGATTACAAAAGCTGGGACACGCAAGGCTACGATCCTCAGAACATGATTGGACTGGCCAATGGATCCACCTTCATGAACGCATGCCGCAAATCTGGACACATCGCCTCCGACTCCTTTGGGTTTTACTGGGGATTAGATGGCGTCCTAGACCGTGATCAGACGAAGGGCTCGTTGGTCCTAGGAGGTTATGACAAGGCTAAGACGTATGGTAACGGTCATACGCAGCAGCTTTCAGACCGAGGTGACTGCTCTACCAGGATGACTGTAGCTATCAAAGACATCGTCCTCAATTTCGCAAACGGTACGGATGCATCCATCTTCAACAAGGACAACGGAGGTACTGTGCTGCAGGCTTGCATTAATCCTGAACTCGCGGCAGTGATGAATATGCCTCGCGAGCCTTATTTCAGCAACTTGCTCAATGCGATTGACAATACGGAAATGAGCCGTAGCGTGGGGGTGGATTGGTGGAATGTAGTCCTCGATCCAAAAAACCTGTAAGGATGCGATCGGCCATGCTTCTGCATTGATTGACTGCTGACCTTAACAGATTCACCGGCGACATGACCTTCACGCTGGACGATGATTTCCAGATCAAAATACCAAACCATCAACTCATTGTGCCCGAGCGCTACATCAGCGACAGTGGAGACCTGGCTGTCAACTCTTCGCGGCCCGTCATCCGCATCAACTCTCTACAGTCTACGACCGCGCAGGTTTTCCCAGACCTTGGCCGATATTTCTTCACCAGCGCATATATGTTGCTCAACCGCGACGCCGACCAATTCACGCTCTGGAAAGCAAACCCTACTTCGGACGAGAACCTGGTCGCTGTCAACGCAAAAAACGAGATCATCTCAGCCACAACAAGCTGTTCTCCCACGCCGGGGACGTCAAGCCCGCCAAGCTCGGGAGACGACCCGAATAGCAAGCAGGGCACGAGCAATGGCTCTTCAGCATCTTCGCTCTCTACTGGTGCAATCGCCGGCATCGCCGTCGGTGGAGTAGCAGCGGCGGCAATAGGTCTCGGCATAGTTTGGTATCTGGTGCGGCAACGGAGGCGGAACACCGGGAGCAGTGCAGGCCCCCCCCTCGCGGAAGAGCGAGAGAGGCCGCAGGCTCCATTGGTCGCCGATCCAAAGTTTCCGTCTCAAGCTGACCCGCATTCAATACCGCAGGAGCTGCCTTCTCAGCCGATCACATATCGACCCGTTGAGTTACCGACCGAAGTGGAACATAGATAAGTGTTCATTGTATCGATCTCAGCATTCAAAACTGCTTCTGAGAATTCCGGGGGTATACGCTGCAAAGGAGAGCATCACACGACCATCGGACCATACGAGAGAAGACATCGTCATTATGCTGGTGTACTTCCAAGCAAATCGAAATATAGTAGTGGTGGGAAGTTTGTGCTCAGCGAGCCGTGAATAAGAATGATGAATGGAATTCAGACTGACGCCTTCCACGAGTATGCAGTGTTATTCCTTCATGGCTTCAAGATCAGTCTCGCTTAAGTCGGAGAATTAGATTTACGACAGGCCTGGCGCAGTGGTATATAGGTTGACTTTCTTTTCGATGTTGAGACACTACTGGACGGCGTGGATAATGCCGTCATATCTTTGTCATGGGCTCTCGGCAACTGCCCGTGTCAGTGTGTCGCACAAGTCTATGACGTCAGAGCCAAAGATGTTTCATAAAGGGACGTAAATTCTGTCCTTGGGAAAAACATAAACTTTTTGAAACACGGCGAATAGGTTAGGCTTCATCTCTTCTACCCACCATTCACTCCAAGATCTCTAGTCTACGAGTCGTGAGAAGTGGAGATTGTTGTCACCCAATTATGGCTGCAGCCAATACTCAAAAGGGGAGTCCAGAACACCTGGGCCGCAAGCACCAGACGGAGCACAACGATTCCGACGCAAAGCGGCCTAAAATGGAGGGAAAGCAGCTCACATTAGAGGAAAACATAGGTAAAGAAGAAAAGTCGGAAGTGTCCGAGGTCGAACCCAAGGAAGAGACCCAAACCAGCAAAGCAGAGACCAATAAGAAAGACAGCTCGGAGAATGGCGAGCAGGCAGGCAAAGAATCCGACGTGCCCTCTAGCATCCTCGAAAAGGGCATAATCTACTTCTTCATTCGCGGCCGCGTCAACATCGACGAGCCGTCCAAGGTAGACGACATTGCACGCAGCTACATCCTTCTGCGCCCAATTGCATCCGACGCCAAGCTCGGTAGCGGGCCACTGGGCAACACCGGGACGTCGCGCGTCCTCGCGTTGCCCAAGAAGGTTTTGCCCACAAGCGGGAAGGACCGCTTTTTGACGTTTGTTGACATGGCGGGGGCCTCGTACGACGAGGTCAAGGAAGGGTTCCTGGCGTCGAACGAGTACGTAACCAAGACAGCGGGAACACGACACACGCCTGCCGCGACGCCTGTCGGGGAGGGCGTGTATGCCATCACAACGACAGGGAGAGAAAGCCACTTGGCGTATGTAAAGACGCTGCCGGAGAAGCTGGGCGAGGTGCAGGAGAAGCTGGGCATAAAGGAGAGAGGGAGTTTCATTTTGAGCACAAAGAACCCAAAGTATCCTGGGCCGGCGAATGCGCAGCTCCCCGAAGGGCCAAAGTTTCCAAAAAGGTAAGACACGGAGACAGGCTCCTGAAACAGGTGCAACAAAACTGACAAGGCTTTGGAAATAGCATCCTGGAAGAATTTCGCTCCTTGCGCTGGATGCCCTCACAGCCGGCTCACCTGGACTACGAAAATGCCCAGGTCCTCCTCATTGGGGAGTCTGCTGGCGTGGAGAAAGCCATGGAGCCACAGGAAGAGGACCTGGAAAAGGACAAGCTCAAGCCTCTCGAGGCTTTGGAGAACCTGCAGGACGACGACTTGGAGAGAATGCGCGACCTGCCGGGAGGAGAGTCTGCCTCTATCTTTGCCGACCTGCACGCCCAGGCGAAGGATTACCCCAAGCTGCAAACGACATTCTGAGCAGGCACATGGCAAATGCGCCGTGTTTCCTTGACTGCGTACTAGCTCCGTGTCTTTGGTAACAAAAACCAAGTCTCTACGCAGGTACTTTATATTCTACCGCTGCCTCTGGACTTTTCGCTCCCCAGATAAAATATTATTTGATTCCGGTTTCAATGGTTGCAAGTGGCAATTGTGATCCCTGATGACAAGCAACTTTGAGAAGGAGGCCAATCCCGATGATTATCACAACACAGCTGCAGTATTCAATAGAGTACGCGTGCTCGCGCCCTACTATCATTTGAAAGTTGCGCAAGTTATTGAACGAATGCGACAAGGCAGGCAGGTCATTGACGTAAATACGTGCTGGGGTTTCCCCTTATAAAGCCTATAAGAAAGTAAATTATCATCTCGGCGAACGGACTAAGAAATTTCTGCAATGGATCCTTCTGCAGCTCTTGCCGCTGAAGCAAATTACTAATCACCAGCCACTGCCTGCCATATGCAGCAACTGGAAGCTGACGATCTGGAATCAACATGTGATGACAAGGGGTTGAAAGAATCTCGATACCTATTCTGATATGCAATAGACCTGGCCGGGTCTGCAAGCCCAAGGCTGGAAAGAAGGCAGAAAGAAGGGATGAAAATTCGACGCCTATTCTGCCTCTCGAGGCAGAAAGGACGGTTTTCAAACGCGGACCCGGCCCGAAGCCCCTGGAAACAAGGATCCGGCCGCTAGGCCCGGGCCGGGGTCGGGGTTGAAGTCAATGCGTAGCAGAGCCACTAAGCTCTCAGAGCAGAGAATGTGTCTTGAATGCATTACAAAACATGATGGTCCTTAGCTTATGCATGCTCTCAGTCTAATGTATGCCGTACATGTAACAGAGTGAGTTTCGGCCGCCTCAGCATGTTTCGTCGCTCTCTCGTACAATGTGAGTCCAGCGATCCTCTTGAGATTCAGGAGGCAAGTCCATGACCTTGTTTTCTGCTCCAAACCTGTCCAAGGGGTCCTTTCCCCAGAACGTCTTGGCAATCTCCGGGCGCCAACGCCACGTCTTGGCAAACCTCGGCTCCAGCGTGCCCTCGAGGCAATCCGAAACGAAACCTCCAATTGACGGAATGTGCGCAAAGCCGTGACCAGAGTCGCCCGCAGCAATCACCAAAGACTGGTGAGATGGATGATAGGTAATGAGGAACTGCCGGTCCCGGGTGTCTGCGCACCAGCATATCCTAGCATGAACCAGCGGGCGATCAGCCAGATGCGGCATGGTGTCTTTGAGAAAATGCTTCATGCGCCTCTCCGACTCAACTGGCACTTGTTGTTTTTCAAAGGGAACCGACTGGGGCAAGGCTGAGCCGGCCTCGGTAACCCAGTTGCAGTACCCGGGATGCTCGTCGCAGAATTTGAGTTCATGCCTGTCCTCGTCCGGCTCCATGAAAAAGCCCCTCTCGACATTGAAGAGCACGGGGAGATTCTTGTACAGTTTTACCTCGTCTTCGGTCATCTTGATGTGCCCCAGCGTCCAGGCAGTTGGGCGGAGCTGGTTCTCAAAGTCGATGAGCTGCGGCGCAGCGGCACCCACGGCTAGGATGGTACGGGCGGCAGTATGTTGCTTGTCATCTGCGGTTTTTACTCCACAAATGTCGCCATTGATTCGCAGCAAACTGACCACCTCTCCCAGCGGCGAGCCAGTAATGAATTTCGCCCCGAGACGCTCGGCTTCAGTGTACGCAGACATGAGAGCCTTGCGAGCATGTACCCATCCAGCCCCCTTGGGCTTGAACCATCCCTTCCATTCGGGAAAGTTACCTGTCAACACCCCTTCCGGCATGCAGGCACGGAAATCTTCAGGTGAGTCGAGCTTGGTGAAATCGGACTCGTGGCCGCGAATCTCGGAATCAAGGACGTGTTTCAACGACTCGGGGCTGGAACCGGCAGTGATGTAGCCAGAGTTGTGATAATATGGCGAAAAGATCGGGTCGTTAAGCCACCCTTTAGTGGCCGCAGCCATCGCGCTCTGCGCGACGGAGCTGGGGTCGTCTCCCTCGGTGGGGGAAGCTGGAAGCGCTTCATGAGTCACGTGGGTCAATAGTTGGGGACGGCCACGAGGCTGCTTACCTAGCTCTGCCATCTTGTTCACATCGTTGCCGGCAGAAATGGCGGATGGCATAGCGTGTGCGTCGAAGACGGTCACGCTGGAATAGCCACGCCGCACGAGGTGCAGGGCGGTTGAGCAAGCCCACGTGCCTCCCCCGACGATGATTATCGTCGAGTCCTTGCTCAGTGTGGAAGCCATCTTTGGTTGGCTGCCTCGTTTTCAGCCCGCAAAAATGAGAAGAGGTGAAAGTGCTGGTCAAACCATCCGTACAAGCTCTTCTTTGGAGGAAAATAGCGCTTCAAATGGTATGCCTAGAGCTCTCAAGGACCAAAGGTCCGACAGAGGATATTGCGTATTTATAGATTTCCAAGTTGACAGACTCCAATGCCTCGCAAGGTCAAATACTACGCAGCTGAAGCTGGCGGGGCAAAACATCCGATATGATGCTGGGTCTTGGTCCAAGGGGAAGGTCCAAGCCGATGCCGGACGCGGACACGCGCACCGAAATGCGGGGGTCGAACAGTTCTCCACTTTTTCCCCAGATCGCGGGGATGGCACTATCTTGCGATAGCAGGTACGACTCAGTCGGCTTGGACCTTCCCACCGTCAAGCCGTTGCCGGCTGGCATTGTCAGGTGGGGCCTTGATTGGCCGCCACCAAGGTCCCAGCAGGAGCCAGCGGCGTCTTGCATCCTGATAGTCGTCTTCAGTGTCGTTGCGAACGTCTATATAAACAGTCGCTTCATCCCCTTCTCAATGGCGTGGTCCTGCGAAATAGGTTGGCACATATGCCGCGCATTCTCCAGGCACAATGGCACTCAACATTGATTACGACGCAACTCCGGGAACGGAGAAGCTCGTTGACAGTATGAGCACAAGCATCTTGCTCGAGCACCCGGTCCATCAAACTGACTTGAGAATGCAGTCAACGACAAAGCAGAAGACTTTGCTCATGCTGGTCAATCCGACATTGTCCTTATCCCGCAGCCAAGCGCGTGCGGAGGAGATCCTTTGGTAAGACACTCGGCAACGTTCACGAGCGACGTGACTGAGCAGGTTTAGAATTGGCCGAGATGGAAGAAGTACTATCAACTCTTCCTGGTGGCTCTCTATGCATGCATCTTCTCATTCGGAGAGAATACCCTCGGTGGTGAGTAAACACGAGAGCTATTGATCGGCAAGAGGCCTGACAAGTTGCACAGCGGCATGGACAACTGTCAGCGACGATACGGGCGTGAGCCTCACCAACATGAATGGAGGCAGTGCTATGAACTACCTTTTGCTTGTGAGTATCCACAGTGCTTTCTTCTACTGTCACGACGTATGGCAAGACGTGAAGACCGCTGACTGGTTGCGCTCCAGGGCTTCGTCAATATATGGTGGATGCCCACAGCCAACATCTTTGGCCGTAAGCTGGTGTACCTCGGCAGCACACTCCTCTGCCTAGCCACAGCATTCTGGTTAGCTGCTGTGCAAGGCACAGTTCAATGGATGCTCAACATGATTGTCAATGGCGTGGGGACTTCAGCCTACCAAGCCATTGTGCAGCTAGCTGTACGTTGCACTGGGCATGTCCAATACCTAACAAGTTCTGACAGTCCCGCTCCAGATATTTGACATGTTCTTCGTACATGAACGTGGCCGCATGCTTTCAGTCTACCTGTTTGCTCAACAGTTGGGTTCAATGTGCGTAGAGCAGCCTTGCGAGCGGTAGAGTCCAGCTGACGATTTACAGCCTGGGCCTCATCACAGGCGGAAGCATGTCTGACACAGTCGGCTGGCGTTGGAGCCAAAGGATTTGCGGGATTGGATTCGCCGTCTTACTGCTCCTCTTCTTTTTCTCGTTTGAAGAGACGCTGTTTCCGCGGTTCCTGTTCTCGCAGAACAGTGCCCCTCCCGTCGACTCCCCGTCAGATCCCGAAGCTTCTCGCATGGACGCCGGCAAGATCGCCAGCAAGAACGAAAACCAAACTGCCATCCATCTTGAACGTCCTGGTGTACCCATCGAGGAATTTTCCAGGCGACCATATCTTCAGACGCTCAAGCCTTGGGTGAGATATCCACAAAATAAGACCACGTTCTGGCAATACTTTCGGCGGCCTTTCTTTCTGTGGGGGTTTCCAAACGTCGTCATTGTGAGTAACCTTTCCACTCCTTGCATCTAAGCTTTGGCTGAACATCACTCCAAGGCTGGATTCATTTACGCCTTTGGAGCGACGGCTGGCATCGTCTCATTCAACACCATATCCGAGATCCTGACCGAACCTCCCTACAACTTCAACACAACAAACACCGGACTGGTATTCTTTGCCGCACTAGTGGGTGATATCGTTGGGTGGGGCATTGGCGTGCTCAGTGATCAGGTCGTCATTGCTCTGGCTCGGCGGAACGGAGGCGTGAAGGAGCCTGAGATGCGCCTCTACATGCTGATTCCCTGCTTTTTCCTGGCGGGGATAGGGTACATGCTTTACGGTTGGGGTGCTCAAACGGGAGCCCATTGGATCACCGTCGCAATTGGCATTGGTGCAATGATTTCTCACCAGGTTGGCGCCTGTTCGATTGCCACGGCATACGCCATGGACTGTTTTCCGGGGGTAAGCTGCATCTTTTCTCTTTGCTTCCAAGGCCACTTGGCTAACTGATCAGATCTCCGGTGAGCTGGTAGTGGTTCTGGCCATGTGCTCGTCTGCCGTCAATTTCGCCATCTCCTATTCCGTCCAGCCGTTTATCGACGCGGCGGGCTACGGTTGGACGTTTTTCTTCTTTGGTATGTGTGTTATGGCGTCTGTATTGGCGGCTATTCCTCTGATGATGTTTGGAAAACGATGGCGAACGGCGAAAGCGCCTCGTTACTATCGTTTTCTGGAGGAAGTTGGCGGATATACCGACTAAGCGATTGTATGCTTTGCTTGATAGTCTTGCTGCGTTGAACATGTTGACATTACATTTTGTGAATTTAAGAAATTGTTGCACGGCCTTCCACGGTGTTGCTACTATGTATTGTCAGTGTATATACATCTATCAGGGCTCGGCCATCGACCCGCCAGGTTCAAAGTAGTATTAGTACATGAGTACTCTAAGCGCAGCTTAGAGTAAGTCGGCAGCGATACACACCAATTCTCAACACAATGCATGTCCCGACATCATAGTTTGACGGCTTGTATTTCTTTACTATAACTGAACATGATTAAGGCTGCTACATTGCAACTTCATATCAGGTGATACTCGTGCAACAACTTTCCAATCTCCGACTTCTCCAACTTGCCCGCCAAGAACGCACGGAGGCGCTCAGGCATCCACGCTGCGAGCTCTTTGCCATCCCTCAGCTGGCACGTAGCGGCGACCAGAGTTCTCACATCATACGTTGAAGCGAATACCTCAGGAACGCCGCGATCAACACCCGCAAGCTGGTACACAGACTCCATACCAGTTCGCACAGAGTACTCCGTTGTGAAGATGGTGTCGCGTGCCGTCTCTGCAAACTGTCCGATGAAGGCAAAGTTCTTCGCGCCGGCGGGAACAACGGCTGGTCGATCGCCTGCTTGCCGAGGCATGAAGAAGGAAGTGACGTACGGCATGAGGATGGGCACGCATTTGGCTGCTTCGGCCGCCAAGACGGGGATGTCGGCATCGGGAACGCCCAAATGGTACAGCCACTCCTGGGTGATTTCCTCACCCGTGCATTCTTGCATGGGCTTTTTAACGTAGTCGCCAGGCTTTTCGACGAGAAGACCATAGATCCAGACAACGACCTGATCCTTGGGCTGGTGTTTGAAGTGCGGCTGGCGGTTCACCGTCCAGCTCATCAGCCAGCTCGAGTCCTTGGCCGTCACGATGCCGCCAGTCACAACTTTGCCGCTGAATGGATCTCGCTTGCAGATCTTCTCAATGTACGCAGGGATACGCTTGTCCAGCGTGGTGACAGTTGCTGATTGCCATTTCGTCGCCCCGATGTTCCCGCCGAAGACATCGGGCCGTCCAAACTCGGCACTCTTTCCGGCGATGCGACGCCAAAGGTCCCAAGCCGGAGCCGGGCCGTCTCGAAGAGTGGTAGCGGAGTGATGATCGCCACAGTCGGAGTTTTCGGTGAGCGAGCCGATGGTCATGAAGACCAAATCATTTGGGCCCAGATCTTTGCCACCTTCTTGCCCGTCCTTGGTCCAATGGATGTAGGTCGCCTGTTTCGTACCTTCTGTGATCTCAAAGTCGACATCTTTGACCTCTGTGTTGAACTGAAACACGACGCCGTGGTCCTCAAGCCATTTCTGCAAAGGAAGGACCAAAGACTCGTATTGGTTGTATTTCGTGAATTTCAGGGTCGAAAAGTCGGGCAGTCCGTGAATGTGGTTCACAAACCGATGGAGGTAAAGTTTCATCTCCAATGCTGAGTGCCAGGTCTGAAAGGCAAACATGGTCTGCCAGTAAAGCCAAAAGTTGCTCTCGAAGAAGTCGTGGCCGAACATCTCGTCGATTCGCTTGTTCTCGACGTCCTCCCGTGTCGAGAGGAACAGTTTGATGAGTTCCTTCTGTGCCTTTTCACTGAGTGTGAAGAGCTTGCCAGTGCCTGCATCCTGGCCGCGCTTGATCGTAGCTCTCTGCAGTGAATAGTTCGGATCCCGTTTGTTGAGCCAGTAGAATTCGTCCAGCACGCTGGCTCCCTCCTCCTCGAGAGAAGGAATTGAACGGAAGAGATCCCAGAGACACTCAAAGTGAGACTCCATCTCTCGCCCTCCTCTGATAACGAAACCCTTTTCTGGCACTTTGAGACCGTCCAGAGCACCTCCGGGGAGATGCAGTTCCTCGAGGATGGTGATGTTCTTGCCAGGCATTTGGGCATCGCGAATGAGGAAGGCTGCTGCAGAAAGACCAGCCAAGCCGGAACCGACGATCCAGGCTGTCTTTTTCTCAATGCCTTCTGGCTTGACCGGCTTGGCAAAAGCCTCGTAGTTGCCGCTGCTGTAGTACATTGTAACGAATGCTTGTGATTGCGTGATGATTGCTGAATATTCTCGAGCGATTGCTCACAGACGAGAGGAAGTGACATTTATAGCTCTACATTCATTCATGTTCATCTCGTCGCTTCGATGCCTTTGGCAACGCATGTGCCGACATCGACCCATGTCCGGACTCTCCGGAGGCGCCGGGCCCGGAACGGGCAGTGTCCCAATGGCCGCCGAGAGGCCGCGATCACATGCGCGAGGAAATCCAGCTGAAATGTGGGTCTGCCCCGGCGCCGCCCCGTCACGGTATCTGACGCATTGCTATCGAGTCCAATGGGAGGCAATCAACTACTGCCAAAGAAGAGTCCAGGGCGATCTGTTTGCCTCATGGCCGTCCTTACCCGTTTCTTGTGACCGGCAGATGGCCCGCTGAATGAGGCTGAAGCGTAATGCCCCATATGTGGGCTGATGTTCTGAGATAGCGCACCGAAGCACTGCGCCTGACTCCCTCGGCTGTGCGCCGTCCAAGGTAGATCTTCAACTAACGAGGTATGTTCGAGCGTGTTCTGGAAGAGTCGTTCGTTGGAAATCGCTTCTGATCATCGGCCAAAGCTGGGTTTTGAAGCTAAGGCAAGCTTGAGCATTGAGGTAGGTCTGATCGGCGGGCGCATGACGGCCTTGAGCAAAGGTGTGGAACTCTCAAATCCTGGAATAAAGACGCGGAAAAGAGGCTTTCGGATTGTCCATGAGATACTCGAGACCTTCGAGGCTGCTTCCGGATTTGCTCGACCAGGACTTCGTCCACGTCGTCGGCACCCAGCCGAGTGCTCCACTGAGCGGTCTCATCCGCCACTGTTCCGGGAATTGCCTTTGCGGTCCACTGGGGACCGGAGGCTAACCGAGTCTGATCATTGTAGCGCCTACTAGTCGCCGTGTGTCAGACCACATGGCGATTCCGCCGTCACGGCCTTTACCGCATGGCCGATCGAACCGTACCAATGGCCCCGACTCCAATCTTCTTACGCAAGTCGAGACCGAGGCAAAGGCCTTTCAATCAGATGTAAGGCTTCATTGCGTCCAGCCTTTCAATCGTCCTTTTTGCCGACAAAACCCCCTCTCTTCAGTCCGAAGAAAGTAATAACAACTACAATTGCGGTACTGGCAAAAATTGTCCAAAACGCCGCCCGAAAGCCTTCCATCAATGCATACTTGTGTTCGTGGGCGCCCGAGTGCTCAGTGACAGACGCGGCAATGGCGGCACTGACGGCGAGACCAACTGAATTGCCGAACTGTGAGACCTCGCTGAAGACGCCACCCGCTAACGATTGCATATCCGCCGGAAATGCATCCGAGATGACGAGATTCGACACCGTGAAGAGCACTGATTCAGCGTCAGCCTTTTGGTGATGATGGCAATGAGCAGCCGAATGCGAGTAGGTAGACGTACCATCGGGGTTTACTGGTGAGAGGAACAACGCCCAGAACGGCGCGTACCAGTAGTTTTCACCTATCTCCACGGTTGCCATGAGAGGTGGTGCAATCATGGTGATGACAGCAGAGACTACGGCAAGGGTCCGAATTTTAACGCGTGAAATGAGAACCGCTGTCGCGGCGTTGACACAAACGCCCATGATGACATGAGAAAGGAAGCGCAGGGAGCTCTGCAAGGCTGGTAGGCCTTCCACTTGCTGAAAGCTGTTCGTATCCCATTAGCTGTGCGCTTCGTTGGTATGCTTGGGCCCCAAGATTACTTACTAGAGCGTGGTGAAATATTCGATGCCGTTCAGAGAAGCCCAACAGAAGAATACAGACACACACACCGACGTGAACGACGCGTTCTTCCAGAGACTGTTTGGAATTAGAGCCGGTCTCCCGTGTCGGGTCTGGTAACTCATCCAGAAAGGGAAAACTGCTAGGAGACAAAGTGATACGACGAGCAAGGCGATATTCAGAGGAGTGCGAATGCTTTGGTAAGACGTCGTAATTGTAGCCAGGACGTAGAGCAACAGGCCAAGAGCAACGCTCATGATCAAAGCTCCCAGCCAATCTATGTCCTCGGCAAGGCGACGAGTCCACTTCTTTTCCGACTGTGGCCGTACCGATGGCAATGACCAGATTGAGGCTGTCGAAAGACAAAAGTTGACCATGGCCATCATGTAGTACGCCCATCTCCAACCGATGGTGTCGGTGAAGATGCCGCCCAGCACCAAGCCTGAAGCATATCCGAGAGGCTGGCCCATGCCGTTCATGGCAAATGCGACATTGCGCCAGGTTCCCTTGGGGAACGTGTTTGTGATGAGACTCACGGCCGTGGGCAAGCACATGGATATCGCAGCACCTAGGAAGGTTCGAAACAGGATGACCTGAATGCCAGTCTTGGCTAATCCCAAGGCAATGGTGAAAGCGACGTAGAGGAAGCTTCCAACAACCCACACCAATTTAGCTCCAATCGCGTCGGCGGCTGCGCCAAAAATGAGGAGCAAGCAGCCCGCAGCCAGAGCATAAACAGCAGCGGGCCATAGGATGAGGCCGTCCGGGAGATCCACGTCGCGGGCTATACGGGGCAAGGCGGCGATGAGAATGCCAGAGCCCATGGTATTGAGGAAGCTAACTCCGGCAAGAGTCACTATTACCGTGACGCCCTTGGCCTTTGATGGCGGGATGCCATGGCCGGGGACCCGTGGCGCATTCTCGGCTGCATGCAGCGTAGCAGTGGGTGGCGCTTCTGGAAGCTCAGGCGAAGACGCAGCAATGCCATGCGGATGCTCGACCCCCTGAGTCGGGGCCGGTCTGGCAGGCCGTGGCGGCCTAGCTTGTAATGGCACAAGGTCCGCGTGGGCGAGTCCAGGAGCCTTGGCTGCATCACTGGAGATGTAGCCCAGCATATCGTTCCGTGTCTTCATTTCGCCGACAGTGTAGCAGGCCACGGCCGAGGTGCGAGGGTCTAGAAGAGGGTGCTGGATGCTGACAGAAGGATTCACTTTGTCTGGGCCCTCCGCCCTCCTTAATTACTCGTGGTTGTGGCGTCAATTAACTTAGGTCATCATCGTCATCATCAAGCCACTCATGGCTAGCAGGCCGCCGACGGGGCCGTCGCCGTTGCATCCTCCATCCTTCTTTCGCACGTGCCGACCAAGCATCCGCTACTGCAGCTTCGCACGGTTCGTCGCCTACGAGTGAGGAGGGGGTGTTGGCGGGAGTCAGCGAGAAGACGGAACCCGCGACGCCCGCCGCCCGCCACCCCCATCCATCTTTCTGCCTCGGTGGGCCTGGCTGTCAGGGAACGGCCAGCTGTTCTACCAGCTTGTTGAGGGAGAGGATCGGACACGTTCGTCTGTGCATACCTCCATTCTTCCCTCCATCCCCTCATCACTTCTTTGCCAGGAGCGGACTGCAGCGTCTGAACCTGAACCTGTCAGGTACCCGAGGAATGAAGCTGAGTGTGCTTCCCCGGGGAAGTATGGGGGTGGACGGGACGCTGGATGGCGTGGGGGCCTCAAGCCACTTTATCTCAGCTAACTTACATGGTACCACGAGTGCTGCGGCCAACCATGGCTGGCAAGTTGCTTCTCTGCGGCATTTGTTTCGCGCATCAACGTCTAGACAAGAGCCGTGGCACCAGTTCTGATTGCTCTGTTGAGTTTCGAGTCTTGCTGCCTGCCCGTGGCCAGCCCAACTTACACCCACACGCCTGCGTTGAGAGTGTCCGGCATTCCCTGGCTCATACAGCTACAGCCATATATGCACCGTATCGAAATTGAAACCCGTCGACAATCTGAGTGAGGTGGGACCTGGCACGGCCAAGCTTTCCTAAATGGAGAATATCAATGAAAGTCCATGGCATCCCATGTACGGCCCTTTTGCGGCGCCACTGCAACCCCTGCCTCTCCGCACCCGTCCCCCGTCAATGTCGCCCCGATCTGCGGGCGAACCAGCCAACGAACAATCCGGAATGCGGAGTGCACCACACCAGCTGGGGCCTTTTGCGAGGCTGGCTTGGCTGCCTCAGTGCTTATCGGGACATGGCCCTGGCGAGGCCCTGTCCCCTCGAATAGAAATCCCGGTGAGAGGGCTTCTCGAAGAACAGTGGGTGTATTACCTGTATACCCCCCTTGTCATGCAGCTTGGGCGTGATATCTCTGAGCCCATGCAGGACGGCTTACGCTCCCTTGAACGTCCAAGGGTTTGCCACCAGACCTGTCCCCGGGATACCGCCCCGTCGCCGTTGGTTGGTCCTTGCCAGTATGCACCTCCCTTTCTCGTAATCTCGCTCGGGGGCCTGACACCACCCAATGCCACCCTCTCAGGCGCCGGCATTGTGCATAGTCCACATGCAAGTCCCTCGTTTTAAAATGCCTCTGCCTCCCGCCACTCCTCTTCGTCAAGGTCTTTCTGCCAATCCTCTCCTCCTTGGTTCACCTCGGTGGGCAGTACCACGACAAGCTGTCCTTTCGCCAGCGCAGTCTTGGAGAGCAGTGGCTCTTCTAAACTGAAACCAGGCACAATCATGTCCTCCAAGACGAATCCCGTGGGGTCGCACCCCTCAGCCGTGGACAGCTATAGCACATCCCCTACCCGCGAGGAGGGAACCATAGTTCACGACGAGAAGCTCACGAAGCGCCACTCGGCCACCGAGGAGTATGGTACCTCTCAAGTCATCCCAAAGGGGGAGGCTATGGCCCGTCACGAGAACTTTGCGACACGCAACGGTATCAATTTCGAGTCCTTTAAGAAGGCCCACTATGGCGTCGGGCTTGTCGAGCTCGAGCGACCTTTGAAAACCCGACACTTGCACATGATCGCCATCGGCGGCTCCATCGGTGCTGGCTTCTTCGTTGGCTCTGGTGGTGCTCTGAGCAAAGGTGTAAGTCCTACACACCCCGACGCTGCCAGAGCTTGTCTTGCATCATCACACCTGGATGTCTTGACAATGATACGACTCAAGCTTGCTCTTACTGACGAAATTCCCTCCTTATAGGGCCCTGGTAGTCTTTTTATTGATTTCCTCATCATCGGTGTCATGATGTTCAACGTCGGTGAGTGCATCTGGGGCAGACTCTCAATGCGTCTTGTCCTTCTCCCTGTCCTATGCTCTGCCGCTACCTTTTTACATATTGTGCGTTGGTGCAGTCACTGACAATTGACAAGTGTATGCCCTCGGAGAGCTCGCTACCATGTATCCGGTGTCGGGTGGCTTCTATACCTATTCAGCTCGCTTCATCGATCCTGCGTGGGGCTTCGCCATGGGCTGGAACTACGTCTTTCAGTGGGCCGCTGTGCTGCCCCTCGAACTGACTGTGTGCGGTATTACGATCCAGTACTGGAATCCAGATATCTCGGTTGGTGTTTGGATTGCCGTCTTCCTCGTCCTCATCATAATCATCAACGTCTTCGGCGCACTCGGCTATGCTGAAGAAGAGTTCTGGGCGTCGTTGTTCAAGCTGACTGCTACCTGCATCTTTCTCGTCATTGCCCTCGTCCTTGTCTTGGGTGGAGGCCCCAAGGACGGCCGCTATGACCATTACTGGGGCGCCCAGACCTGGTACGATCCCGGTGCTTTCAAGAACGGTTTCAAGGGCTTCTGTTCGGTTTTCGTCACTGCTGCCTTCTCCTTTTCTGGAACCGAGCTCGTTGGTCTCGCCGCTGCTGAGTCTCGGAACCCGGTCAAGTCGCTTCCCGGCGCTATTAAGCAGGTCTTCTGGCGAATCACTCTCTTCTATATCCTCGGTCTCTTCTTTGTTGGCCTACTTATCGACTGTAACGACCCTGCGCTACTGTCCGACAGCGCTTATGCCGACCCCAAAGCCTCGCCCTTTGTGTTGGTAGGTAAATACGCTGGCCTGAAGGGTTTTGATCACTTCATGAACCTCGTTATTCTCGCCTCTGTCCTATCTATTGGAGTTTCCGGAGTTTATGGTGGCTCGCGAACCCTTACCGCCCTGGCCCAGCAAGGCTATGCCCCGAAGCTCTTTACTTATATTGACAAGTCTGGCCGTCCCTTGCCGTCGGTCATCGTCCTTATCCTGTTCGGCTTCGTGGCCTTTGTGAGCCTTAGTGCATCGGGCCCTGTCGTGTTCGACTGGCTTCAGGCGCTATCGGGCCTTGCGGCCCTCTTTACTTGGGGCTCCGTCTGTCTGGCTCATATCCGGTTCCGCAAAGCGTGGAAGTTTCACGGCCATACGCTCGACGAAATCCCCTTCCAGGCCGCAGGTGGCATCTACGGCTCGTACCTTGGCTTGTTCCTCTGCGTGATTGTCCTGATTGCTCAGGTAAGGACGCTCTGCTTCCGTGTCCACTCCACCAGTGGTCTGCTCTGTATTTGCTAGCATGTGCTAACGTCGAGTCGCCAGTTTTACACCGCCATTGCCGCTCCTCCTGGCCAGTCGGGCGTAGGTACCGCTGAGAGCTTCTTCAAGCAGTATCTTGCGGCACCCGTAGTGCTTGCCTTCTGGCTCATTGGATACCTCTGGAAGCGCGAGGGCTGGCTCAGAACGGCGCAGATGGATGTCGACACCGGCCGACGTGAGCTGGACTGGGACGAGATAAATGCCTACCGGGCTACGGTTGCGAAGTGGCCGGCGTGGAGACGTATCATGCATAAGTTCATCTGATGTGTCGACGCGGTGGAGTGCGGGCTCCGTATCGACTTACTTGCCGCTTGGTGTTTAGCTCCTGCAGTCTTAAACATTGCATCTCATGTCTTTGCCATTGCAGTCTCGTGCTAGCCAGTAGCTCTTGATAGATGTCTTTCCCAGGACATCTCAATACCTTTGTGGATCCCCGAGTCAATCGTTCGTAGGCATCAGGCTCAAAAACGGCGCCCAGGCCTAGAACTTATCAAAGCAAACTTCGTTTTGATCTATGACCGTGGACAACGTTAACAACAGCGTCTTGGAATGCAAAAAGACTTCCATGAAACATCATTAATTGCAACGCAGGTGACGCGAGCTAGAGGCCAGAACGGATTATCATTGTTGAAAGCATGCCACATAGCCTTACCTTTCGTAAAGCAGCGCTATGGCCATGGTGCCTGGCAAAAGCGCTCTATGAAAAATCGCAAGCTGTTTATCAGTATCCATGGACTGATTATCGAAAGCATGCCGACCTTTGCAGTTAGTACATGTCCGTACTTGGAACTGGCCGTGCTGGGATTGCAGCGAAACCGCTTGAGCGATGTCACATCAGCCGGTAGATTGCAGGTGAGTCCCGCAGGTGGCGTTGCGCCCAGAAATGGCGCAAAGATTCTAGAACGCATATTCCTGGGCACTCGGGTTCTGTTGGATCGAGCCAGTCCAAATGTGATGAAAGGAAATGAGAGAATCGTGGGGGTGGACCGGGCGGCTTCAGATGTGTTCGGCCACGCCCGGCGTGAGACGAGCACTCGTATCCGGGCAAACCCCTGCCAGCCGGCCACCGCCCAACTAATAAGCACCTGCTCTTTGCATGTGCTCGCAGCGGGCTGCGCCGATATCCCGTTGTATGTCGAGAGAAGCGAGGCCTACCCCGCTCACCCAGCTCAGCCCATTGGCCAAAGAGGAGGTGCAAAGTGTAGGACGCGCACGATGGCCTAAATGGTAGAGCATCCAAACATCACATCACAACATAACACGGCCGCAAAGATATCGAAAGCCGCTGAATACATGTAGCGGTTTCATCAGACTCAAGAAGAGTATGGATGAGCTCTCTCATCTCCAAAAGGAGATCTCTGGTCTTACCAACATCTTATCCTTGATCACCAACAGGGCCCCAGATTTTGAAGAGAGGGATAATGAACCTCGCAGCTCTGAGCCGCCACGTTCCGAAGACAACGAAGCCGACCTTGAAACGGGGGTTGAGCGTGTAGATGAGGCTGATTTCGAAGCCCCAATCGCTCCTGAGGACGCAGAAGTCGATGCCTTAAAACGAAAGGCCCTAGATCGCCTGGCTGAAGTTTTGGCTAGGTTCAAGTCGACCAAAGGCTCCAAGAACTCCGATGCGAAACATGTTACTAGTCATGGTGGAGGAATTGAGCGACAAGTCTATTACATTCCTTTGCGCCAAGAATGAGGGACTTGATGCCGTTGACATGGATTTCCTGAGGAAACTAGAGGACTTACTCCGGAAAATCGCAGCGAATGGTAAGCGAACCCCTCTACGTCATTGAAGAGGCAATGTACCGATAAATCCTACAACTAATGGGTAGAAATAAGTGCAGGGGATGGACAAACAGAACAAGTCGCCCAGGTATTTGATGCACTATTTGATCATTCAGAGCCCCGCATAAAGCATTACTCTACGATACTTTGCAATGTGTTCGAAGAGGCTGGCCGAACTGTCGCGCTCCCCAGCATACTCACAAGCCGAAATGTCCAGGAGGGCCTCCGCCAGGTCACACTCAGGGACTGGGAAGACAACAATGGGTTTCATTTCAGTTTGCGACCCGGCGGGATAGGAGAGGAATCCGCTTCTGATAATGCTTTGGACTGCATGTCTGACCAGGAGGAGGAGAGCCTTGTCCAGAAGGTGAACGATGAAGTCCAACATCTCTTCGGGAACGCTCTCCATCAAGCCCCACAAATTTCTACCAAGAATCTTCTGATGAGAGTCTATCGTATTGTTCGACATCCTCGGCAGCGACCTGCGTTAAAAGGCCTTCTCAGGCAAGCGGTCCACGACAATAGGCGACTATTTAAGAAAGCTTGGGCCTCTCTTCTGTATTTAACTCGGATTTTCTATGCCGCCGTCACTTTCGTGGATCTCGCAACCAGGTTGAGTTTCGCATCTTTAAAGTTCCGGCAGGTCCCAACAGTCGCAGCCTATCGGCCTAAGAACTTAGATGGAAGAAGCCCAGCTGAGTTCCTAGCGTCTCTAACCTATTCTCCTCTAACTCGAGGTTGGAGAGACTTCTTTCAAACTAAGGAGAGGGTCAAAGAATTCATGCGGCTGTCACACTTGAAAAAAACAGTCCATGGAGAAGTTCAACTTATTCTCCGTGTCGATGGCCTTATACATGCGCGTGGTGAGCTCTCAGGTAAAGTATTTCCTTACATTGGATGTAGCAAGAAGTGCTGTTTCTTCTGTGAGCTCTTTCGCGAACGGCACGGGACCTTCCAGGCGCGCGGGACACATCAGACCCTGTTTCCGTTGTGGGCCTTACCACAGATACCTCCACAACAATCACTTCAAGTATTGCGTAAATTTTCGAAGCTCCTCGGAGATATTCTGCAAAGCCTGCTCAATATGCCGTATCCTCCTCTACGGCGAGATCTGCTACAGCAATCATCAGCAGCTTTAGCTACAGCACAAGCAGTGCAACGGGAAGCACCGACGTATTCTACTAGACCGCAGATATTAGGGTTTGTTAATTTCTGAATCGTCTTCAACCTGGATGCGAGGATACTAAGTCCTTGCAGAAGAATGATGCTGGGCTTTGGCGGGGTCATCGCCACAGAGCACCAGATTGAATTCGTTCCTTCACTAGAAACCCCTGGGTACGCTACTCTATTGGGTGGACTTGGAAAGCAAGAAATTGCGTCGGTGCCCATCGACGAGGCTGAAATATCCAAAATCAATCATGAGAGGAGAACACATTTGTTGGAAGATATTCACGAAATGCCGCCTACCAGGGGCCTGGATCGGCAACTATGCCGACGTTGTCGCAGTCTCGCAAACTATAGGTGCTCAGCTTGTTGGACACGGTATTGTTCCTCAGTCTGTCAGAGACGAGACTGGTCATCCCATGTCTTCACCTGCAGGGCTTCAAACCGGCCCAATGACGTGGATTTCCTCAAGTTGGTCGCCCGGAGGGTCACGAGAGAAATCAGTTCTGGAGATAAAGAACAGCTTCACAATGCTATGCTTTATCTGTTCGCTGACGACCACATCTGCAGCACCTTCGGCTTCAACAACTGCAGAAACATATTCGATGCACTTCAACTCGTTTGCCTCTACAGCACTATGTTATCCAAGATCCGTCCAGCTGTTAGAGCCCTGCAGAAGCACCTGGAAACCGGTGACCTCGGCAACTTCATGGATTGGTTTTGTCAACTTGAGCGACGCATTGCGCAGCTCACTAATAAGAACCAATGTAGCTGCGTGACTTGGTTTCTGGAGCGTCGGCTATCAGAGTCATTCCTCATTCCGAACAGGGACAAAACGACTTATGAAATATGGATTGCCGCAGTAGCAGGTGCTATTGATTGTCTCGACTTAACTAATAGGTTCGAAAACAGATACGCTCTGAATAAGTCTCAGGCGGATGTTTTCAACCTTTATGTGGCAATCCAGTCAGCTCTCTGCTTCGTCCCGGATATATATTCTTCTTCTTGGATTAAATTCGGGTTCTGTTACTGCAAGTCATTCTCACAGCGGGCCGGACTTGCTCAACAATATCTGGCACTGGCGTTCTCTGGCGCTACTTTCGATGACATTGTTTCCGCGTATGAGGCATCGAGCTTGGCGGATTTGATGTGCACTCGCGGTATCGACATATCGGAATTGCAGAGCCAGGGCATTCGGCTTCATAGGCCTGCTCCATGCGAATACAGTATCTACCGGCTTATGATAGGAGTTGAGCATGCATTATCAGGGCGGTTCTGTAGCTGTTTCAGCGTACGCGAAGGTCGTCATTGTCACGCCTATTTTGAGACCCACATCGATCTTGAGTCTGATACAAACTTTGGGTTTCACTTGACAAGCAGCTGGGAGAGATGGCAACTCTTGAATTTCTACAAATATCTTTTCCAATTACCGGGCTTCGATCCTCATTGCATGGCAAAGGCTACGGAGGATGTCGACCTTGAAAGCTTGGAGAACTACCTCGACACCCTTGTTCCCGATATGAGAAGGAAGATATACGACAGAAGTCGAGCCGGCATCTTGTTCCCAAGGCTAAAGAATAGGCTGAGAGCGGAGACCACGGACGGACAAAATATCTCCCACTATCATATTCCATGCGATTGCAAAGTACACGATGTTATAGGACCACCGGGTATCTCTTTTTCAAGCGTTGATCAAATTCTTGGTACCGCGAGCACGATTGCCAACAATGCGACATCTGGATCAGGGGTCTAAAACCCCTTTACGTCACGTCTTCGATGAAACTGTTCTTTCATATTAGTACAGCAGTTGTTATTTTCATAATTGACTAGATACCTTGACACAGCGTACGCGTGGTACGAGGAACACTGTGCCTGCATGACTGTAGGAAAGGGCTAGCGATGAATTTTTTGACTGTAACAACCGTTTTTACCTCTTTAAGAGAGAACTCTTGAGCAGCAAAGGAATGCCCTTTATAATACCTAGTCTATCTTGTGGGCCAGGTTTATTTGGGAGAGTGATCAAAGAGTAGCTCCATAAAGAATGGTAGAAACATAAGGAGTGACTTAACCATGAGTCCATCAGAGGACAGATTTGGGCCCGAAAAAAAGCGAGTCTAGGGGGTTCAACTTCTTCTCTACGAGGGGTTGGAATCACGGGGTATGCAAATACCTTGCGCCGTCAAATCGTTCACTGCCGACACATCAGACGGTTCTAAGGTAGGACGTACCACTGCGACAATACCTGAACCGCTTCAGATTGCGGCATCGTCAATCAAAGCTCCAAGAAAGCCCGTCGCAGGCCTATAATACAAGGCTAAGCAGCACACACAGGAGCACGGACTACACGAACCGATCTGGCGCGGTGTCCAGACGGCTACGCGGAAGTGCGTTTCGTTCGGTTTCCATCTATTTTATCTGTCCGTCCGTCTATGACAGTCGGTGCCCGATGACACCTGCAGCACAACGCGCCGCTGCTCGGCGAGCCAGCCGGTTTACGCACTCGAATGGAAGCTATGCGTCGGTGCCGAATATCTGAGATAGCGACGACATCGTAGCGCGTTTTTCTTGCGAAAGGGCTTCCTGCTATAGACGTTCTTACACGCAGGGACGCAGACACCGTCCAGCTCTCAGTCCTTCTTCGCCCGCAACGCAGCTTGCATTCGCTTGCCCCAGACGCCGACTCGAAAGAACCTCGCGACAACCCGCTCACTCAACCACGCCGGCATCCACGTCGAGAGCCAGCCCGTCAGTGACATGCCGCCCGCCCAGAACCAGTCCGGGGACCCGCCCACCAGCCCGCCGAGCCAGCCCTCGCCCTTGAGCGCCGCGCCCACGAGCTTCTTCGCATACGCCTCGGTCGGCATCGTTGCGCTCGTCTGGCTAAAGGTCAAGCGCCACCGGAAGATGTCGTCGACGGGCTGGTACAGCGAGTCGGCCGGCAGCGTGCGGTCGAAGTGGCTCGCAATGTTGGAGCGCACGGTGCCCGTCATGGCAACCATGACGCGCACGCCGAGGGGCCGCAGCTCCAGGCGGAGCGCGCGCGAGTAGACGTTGATGGCGCCCTTGGTGGACGAGTAGATGGCGCCGAAGAGATAGGGCACCACGCTCGATATGGACGAGATGTTGATGATGAGGCCGCGCGTGGGGATGAGCAGGCCGATGAAGGCCTGGCACATGAGCATGGGGCCAAAGACGTTGGCCTCGTACGTGGCGCGCACGTCTTCGAGCTCCATGTCCAAGGCCGGGATCGTGTGCGTGCGGCCGCTGACATGTGGATTGTCAGCATGAAGCGTGGATAGCGTGAGGATGCGGCAGACTTGGGGGCTTACGCGTTGTTGATGAGGATGTCGAGCTTGCCGTCGGTCATCTTGGCCACCTCGGCCTTGCACGCGGCGATGCTCGCCGTGTCGGTCACATCGAGCTGCACGACGCTCATTCCCATGTCACCCATGCTCTTGAGAGGGCCCGTGTTGCGGGCCGTGGTGATGACATGGCAGCCTGTGTCGTTGATGTTAGCTTCACGTGAAATGCCGTGACGCGTTTTGATGGCATGGAGTACCTCTCCTGTGGAACTCCATCGCCAAAGCATGGCCGATGCCTCCAGGCGTGCAACTAGACAATTCCGGTCAGCGTCTGGCGTATCCATTGCAAGCGATGTTGTCCTCATGCGGCGATCGGACGGAGGCGTACCCTGTGATGAGGACGGTCGTCTTCCTTGCAGACATGTTGGCTGGACGTTCGTCCTAGTAGCTTTTGTGCGGTGCAGAGCCAGTCAATACTTTCACCAAAAGAGTTGCAACCCCGAAGCAGGCCGTTACTGCTTCAATATCACGTTGACTGGTGAGATGAGGTTTTGTCCAGACTGCGGCCACATTTAACCCTACGTGGCTTGCCAGCGGCAAGCGAGCCTCGGCTCAATCAGTGTCTTGGTTGCGCCGGCCGCTCCACCACGGCTGCCACCCAGCACACCATCCCATCGCCGGACACTGGGATAGTAATAAGCTCCACTCCGCGTTGCCGTCCCGTTGTCACTGTTGCATGAATACCCGCGTGCATCTGCAGTGGAACAGAGGCCGGTTCTGTCCGTTGGCTTCTGTAGATCCCTCAAACGTCGCCGTTGCGTGGCCGTGCATGTAGTTATATGGCGTCACGAATTCACAACGAAAACAAAGGTATCAGCCGAGTTGCTAGTCGCTCATTACTATCCATTGCCTTCCGCAGTCCAGACCGGATTCCGTATATACAACAAAAAAACAGACGCCGTCGCTGATGCGAATCTACAGCTCTAGGCAAGCAGCCACCACCGCGAGCACAGCCGTCATTGATCCTCCCCCCTTTGCACTGTGGCCACACGCGCTACGTTCGATTGTGATACTGCGTTGGCGGCTCAGAGCCCTGCATTTCCGCCACCTGCGTCGGCGCGTTCGACCCGTCCATCTCGTAAGGATACGCGCCGTGCCCGTGCATCGGGCCCTGCGGCGGCAGCTCCGCCACCCCGTTGTCTGCCGGCGGCGCGAACGGCCCCGCGTACGCCTCGGGGCTCTTGTACGCGGGAGGATACCCGCCTGCCTTGGACTCGGCGCCGCTGAACCGGCTATAGTCGGGCGATGGCTCCGTAGGCGGGAACGTCGTCGGCGTCTGGTGGTGGTACTCGTGCGGCGAGAGCATGGGATGGGCCTCCTCCTGCGCGCGTCCCCGGCGCCGGCGTACGAGAAAGAGGACTAACGCGCCAAAGATAGCGACACCTGCAACGGAAGCGCCGACGGCGATACCTATCGTCGCGCCGGTCGATAGCCCGCCGCTGCCTTGCTTATCCTTGGGACTGTCCGCGGCGCCGGTCTCCGAGGGCGTGGACGTTACTGTAACCGTCACGCCCCCCGTCGTCGTCGTTATCTTGACCGTTGGGCTGGCCGTCGCTGCCCCCGTCGCCGTAGTCTTGGCCGGCGCCTTCGTCGTCGATGAGGTGTCGCCGTTCGCTGCCGCGATAAAGTCGCTCTGGCTGACGCTCAAGGGAGTACCGGAGTCGGTGCATGCCTGCAGCATGGTCGTGTACACTTTCTCCACGTCGGCACTATCATTTTTGCCCAGGCATTTGGCTGCGTTGGTGACGAAGTCGCCCTGGTTGCCGCACAGACAGGTGTTAACCTCCTTGGCGGAGTTGCCCTGGCAGTTAGCCGAGCCGGACGCCTGGTTGAGGCATGACTGCGCGTTTTGGGGGTAGAATGAGAAGTCGCTCTGGAAAGCGAGTGATGAGGACGCGAGGAGGAGGAGAGGAGCGGCGGATCGTAATCGTAGTCGTGCCATTGTGTCGGTTTTGTCGTCTTAGCAGCTTGGCTCCAATCCACTCTTGGTACGGAGTACGGTTGTAATTGATTCGCGGACTCGTATATCGTGATCGTGAACGCCAAGATGCTCAATGTCGAGTTGCAGTGTCTTCGCCATGCCCACAGTGATGAAGAGAAAACAAAAACAAGGCCCAGCAGCAGCACTTGCAATTTGAGATGAGGACCACTGACCAGGGGAACCTGACCAGGGCATCTTTAAAGCTGACGGCGCCCCATTAAACGTGGTCCCGGAGTTGCACCAACGCCAATCAGGGCTCCTGGCAGAGCGGTCTCCGAGGAATTTGGAGCTGGAGACGGATTCTGCCAATATCGTCTCAGCCTCAGCCTCAATGCGCCGCAGGGGTGTTTGCTGCGAGCCTGCAATTTCGAGCCCAATGTGCCATTTTTAGCACTGGCCGTCAGATCGTCCCCACTAGCGTGGGCAGACGAACCGCAGCCAACGTTCTTTACAAAGCAATGCGCCTGGAAGGAGTAAGTAGCGCTTGGGATGCCTTGAGCTGTTAGAATCCAGTGCCACGAACTGCCGGAATTGAGGTTGCAGCGTCTCTGGGTACTCGTGGGTCTTGGATGGCATCTGCAGCTGCGCATCTGCAAGATTACGCGAAACTTGGAGATGGAGGGCGCGGATTGCTCCCCTCCTAATTGCCCACTATTAAATCGACTAATGCCTATCATGCAATGTTGGTAACACATCGTCGACATAACATGTCGCGCGCTTCTATGCATATGACTTGCTGACCCAGATGGATGCGATGTCACTGGCCTTTCTTTTGGAGGCACTCCGACATTGGGCTTGATTTGACGTATCCTCGAGCAGAGGCGTCTCGGGTCTCATCTAATTGGCCGATCTTTCATGAAGAGATGGGCTTATCGTCTACCTCTGGCAAGAGTCGTGGTTGGTCTCATCTCTGTCGCAAATAATATATTGGCCATCATCCCGGAAGTCGGCGGCGGGGGACGGCGCTTTTGCATCATACTTGAACCCGCTGAGATGCCGTCTCTCACTTTACGACTGCAGTCGAGGTTGCTCATCAACTCGTCCATCAGAGCGACACGGCCCAAAGAGGAAACACGGACAAGTACGCGGCGTTCCTTTTTGCGCATTGAATTTAATCACCCGTGACGAAGGTAGCAAAAGATACTCCGGCCAGAGGTGAAGGACTCTCGGTTCTTCGGCACGAGTGTAGTAAGAAGAATTCTGTTGACCGGCCGAGCCCGTCGCCCGTCTTCCTTGAGGCTTGGCGGGTTCCCCGAGTTCCCCGACCCCGCCCGCTGCCCCCGGCTCGTCAGTTCCCGTCCCTTGCGCCCGTCCAACTCCAAAGTTTAAGCCGCATGACATCAGTCTGCGAGCTCTTCATGGCGGTCCCGTTCGGGTGGATGGACCCTGGGCATCCTTTGGCGGCGTGGGGTGATTTGAGCCTCTGAGCAGGACCCCTCATTCAACTCGTCAGTGGAGGCAATGACGAAATCAGAGGTGCCCTGAACTCGCCAAGAGACCAGCAGCTGTCGCTAGCTGGGGATAGACGGGGATTTGGAGGCGATCTTTGACAATCCGTTGGTGCCGGGCTGGAACTCATCGCACCTCGTCGCACTCGCTGCCGAATCTCAGCAGTCAATGGCGCGCAGGTGCGCCCAGCCAACTGAATGCACGTCGAGCTGGCTGCTGCTCTTGGCAAGACGGCTCAGCAGGTTTTGCGTCCATCCCACTCGCCATGCCCTCGATTCCGGGGGTGCTCTCATGGCCATTTTCATCGACGAGTCATCTACTAATTAGGTGGCATTTCCGCCAGTGTAGTAGCAGCGCCGGCGGTCGCAGCAGCTGTGGGCTCGTCCCGTCGCTCGGGAATCGCCACCGGCCATGAAGCGCTGGCCTGAGATCGTTTTTGGTGATGACGGACTGACGTTGGGGACTATGGCGGCAGGGTTCGTCGGGTGGGGGGAGGTATCCGAGCTGACGGATCCTGGACACCCTCTGTTGGCTTGCGACGGAGGAACGGGAAGTCAAAGCAGGCTTGCCAGGCTTGCCGGTCCAATATTACTGATCGACTCCCCAGTCCATGAATCATCCCGCGTATTCCATGCGGTGCCTGAAGAATCCAGCTTTCCCTTGATGAAGCGGCCACCGAGACAGACGCGCCTCGAGCAACCCATCCCCAACGCTCTGGTTCTACACTATCCGCCAAAGATGAGCACCGTTACCGATCAGCCGCCGTCCTCGAACAGCAGCAAGCTTCGCAAACTCGTGGGTCGCCTGCGCAGCAACAGCGCCAGGACCACGCCCAGCGCCTCGGCCGAGTCGTCGCCGGCCCTGAGCCGCTCATCGTCGTTTCGCCTCAGCACGCCGCGAGCCTCCCCGTCTCCCAACTCGGCACACCGCCGTCGGCCCAGAACTGCAAGCGGTCCGGAAGCCATGGCAGCGGCATCGCTCGAGCTATGGAATGCCGCCTACGACGCTATTCGCGATGACCCTGGCAGCGCGGGCCTCGTCATGGCGTACGAGACCATCATCTCGCAGGAGCTACCCGACAGCCTCAAGCTCGGCGGCGCAAATTCGTCGTTTCGCGGCAAGTCGCACGAGCAGCGCCGTGAGCTGCTGTCCGCGATAGCCACCGGGGGTTTGCACAAGAGACGCAGCTCCAAGGCGAGCCAAGCTGACGAACCGGCCAAGAGGGTGCTCAACGCGGCCAAACTGGCGATTGAGGGTGTGTGGCCTGCATATCCTGGGGCGGCCGTGGCCTGGGCAGGCTTTTGCACACTTACACCGGTAATACAGTCCTTGAATTGCCTCACATCTCGATTTCATGCTAAAGTGGCGGACTGAAGCTTCTCCTCGAGCCCATCATGCAGCGCGACGACATCCACGCTGGCCTCGTCCACGTCGTCGGCCGCATCCCCTTTTACATGCACCTCGCCCAGCTCCCGGCGGGCGAACCGCAGCAGCACGAGACATTCGTTCGGCTGTACCGTCGGCTGCTCGAGTTCGAGATGAACTGCGTTTGCGCGACGGCGAGCTCTTGGAATGCCGCGGCCAAGAACGTCGTCGGCTGGGCGGGGCTGGGCAAGCTGACGCAGTCGATACTCCAGTCCGACGACATCATCGCGGCGATGCTGACGCGGCACAACGCCGTGGACCTCGGCAACCGGTTGCTGGAGCTGGATGCGGATCTGAACATGTCCTCGCCGTTGCCGGTGCTGGTTAATGAGGATGAAGAGCACCCGAGACCGCCGGATGAAGGAAGTCACCATGCCCCGGTGGCGACATGATACTAGTTGCACCCGCACTTACACGCACACACCATATGAACGAAATCGCATCACATCACCTGCACAAACTCTCAGCGCAGTCTATTGCGTTGAAGTGTAATAATGTATAACAAGGGGCCTAAAAGTATCTGGAGCGTCGAAAATTCCTTTCTCATATTCACACATTGTACTTTGCATAACGCTTTGTTTTCACATCTATAGATTGAAACGTCGCAGACAAATGATCATTCACCATCAATGCGGCAGGGCTGCGAAACGGATGAACACTGGGTAGAGCATTCACAGTTTTAATAGGTAGTCCTGAATTGCAATACCGCGCACCATCTGACGCAACAGTCTTGACCTTTGGGTTGGTTGCCCGCAAGTAGACGCCTTAAACCGCTAGCGCCGATGCCCCCCCAATCGCGCGAGTCGCCAATTCTGCTGACAAGCAGTCTTGGTCAGCATCACCACCACTAACACTCCAATAAATGCCGTCGAAAGAAAGGCAAAACTGCACCTGGCATCCGTAGCAGACGTCGCGGCATATGGCATGAGCCGACAGGGAATACTGGGTAGCTTTCGACGACTCGTCACTTCACCGGCGGGCGGCAAACGCACATCAAGGCTTCTCCCGGGCGAGCCGGCAGTCAACAATCCACCACGGCATCTTGCAATATCCCGGCATTGGTACTCGCAAATGTCAACTGCCAACATGGCCGAGAATAAGGAGCAGGATGCACAAGGCAACATCAGTAAGCCCGATGAGCCGCTGCCGCCGCTGTCCGATCACGACTTTCGCATCTACAACCAAATGGCCGACAAGATGGACGCCTTTGTACGCCCCCCTTTCCAAAAGTCTTCTTGATCTTACCAGTTGCCACCTTTACACGTATATATGATGAAGAAACTCACATCATATCCAGCACAACTACTTCCGCTCATCGTGGACCCTTCTCTGGACTGCGTGCACCACCTCCCGCCGCCCCCAGAACATGACGCTGCGCCAATTCCTCGCCCAGGGCCTCTCCTTCGCAGAGCACCTGGCCACCCACCACGCCATCGAAGAAGAGTTCGTCTTCCCGCGCCTCGCTGCCCGCATGCCCGAGTTCGACCCGCGCAGGGGCGACATGGTCGCGCAGCACGCGCGCATCCACGCCGGGCTCGAGGCGTTTGAGGGCTACCTCAAGCGCTGCCAGAAGGGCGAGCAAGACTTTGAGATGGGTGAACTCAAGGACAAGATGCAGAGTTGGGGCGACGTGCTGTGGGCCCATCTAGATGAGGAGGTGAGGGCGCTGGGGGCGGAGAATATGAGAAAGTATTGGAGTAAGGAGGATATGATGAGGATGCGCATGTGAGTGAGTGGGCTGCCAAGCTATACGGCCTGAGATGTCCGCGCGATGAGCGACGTTTGATCATCAATCAAGAGATATACAATACGTACATTTATGTGCCTGTTTAACCAGCCCTCGAGTGGTCGCAACATGAACAGAGATAACAAGAACCCATAGTCAAGGGTGCATCGCCTCGCGATGCAGGCCATCTCCAAGAGAATGACGAAGGTGGGTGACAAAGGAGCAATAGCAGCAAAAGGACAAATCCAAGGCAGCGTAGTCCATACATCACTCACGCGTCGTATCGGCACTTGTTGCACGCCGGTCATCCTATTCGTCCTCCTTTTGAATGACCCTTTCAATATTCGCTTACTCCCCTCAGGCCGTCTCCTTCCACAGGTCCGTCATGGCACCAATCGATGGGTACGCCGCCAGCAGCGACACCGCGAGATCGGGCAGCGGCCCATCGCGCATGCTCCAGTGCACCGTCAGAGGCGCCCACGACAGGTTGCGCGTGAAGCTCTTGGTCCAATCGGACGCCCACTGAGCGTCCTTTGTGGCGGCGCCGCTGCTGACCTTGCGCGAGCGCTCCAGGAGCAAGCGGCCCAGCTCCATGCCCACGTAGGCCCCCCACGAGCGCACGCTAATCAGCCCCAGTCTGCCCTGCGTGGCGGGAGAAAAGGGCAGCACGCCTTTGCTTGAGAGGTAGGCGACGTTCTCGCACGCCTGGTACGAGATGAGGGACATGACCTGAGCGTAGGCAACGATGGTGTCAAAGAGATCCTCGGCCGCATCCTGCGTCTTCGCTAGTGACTTCTCGGAGTCTTCCTGTTGCTTGGCGGCTCGCGACTTGAGGATCAGCTTCTTGGCAGCGAAGTACAGGCCCAGCAGGCCCCATAGCCTACCCATTGTGCGCGTCTCGCTTAGCAACGCAGCCAGGGCTTTGAACCGACCACCTAGCTGTAGCGCAAAGGCAGCGAGGGGAGGCTGAGGCTTCGCCGAGGCCAGCACAACAGTGGTCGCGGGCGGCAGCTTGAAGGCCGTGGCGACAAGCCGGCGGGCCGAGTGCCGGAGGACGGGCCGACTCAGCGTCTCAAGGACGGAACCGCTGAGGCGAGAGGCATAGCAGAGAAAGAGCAGGACGACGTCGGTGCCAGCACGAGTCTGCATGCATCGGTAGAGGTGCGAGATGAAGGCATCAGCGCGGTATGGGGTCGCTGCGAGGGCGGTGCCGACGGGGGTCTTCTTGCTCGGCGGAGGGAGCGAAGGCGGCGCCGACGAGTCGATGGGCTCGCCCGAGGGTAGCGTCGTGACGTGCTCGACGTTGACGTCGGGTTCGGCAGCCATGGCGGAACCTGTTGGTGTTCAATGTTGAGTGCGCTCCTGATAATCGCTCGGCGGCGGGAGGGCGGTCGCGATTGGGAAGAGGGGATAGCTTTGCTCGGGAGCTCTCATAGGCGTCGCTTTTGCGGACGACAATTTCCTTTGAGCCTTTGAAATCGTCAAGTCGCGTCAAGTCGCAGAATGTGTGTTCGGGGATGTGCAGGACGCAAACGCACGCAGGTCGCAGTGCAGCGCTCGGCAGCGCGAATCGGCGGAAGCTGCCGCTGCCTCGGCATGCGGACCCCACCTCGGAACTAGGAGCTGGGACCGAATGATGCTGCTGTGGAGGACTGGCTAATGGAACCGCTGGACTGACTTTGATGAAGAGGGTTAAATGAATGCATGCAAGAGTTGCAAAGGTGCAGAATCGTAGGAAAAGTGCATTGGGAAGTGGAATGCCCTGCCAGTCCTTCCTCTTCCAGCCCATTTCAACTTGCCTTGTAATTATTGTACTTTGGCAGGTGCCGCCGGTGGTGTTCGCCGAGGCCCGCTGGCCCCAACATCTGCTGATGCGAGTGGCCCGGGGCTTTGCGCGATGCAGAGTCTCTCAAAGAATCGTCGCAGCTTCGACTGTGCATATTGGCCATTTGTAGCTTGGTCAAGACGCAGTCCAAGTGACACAGCTCTCAGCCGTGCAACCCTTCATCGCAGCGTCAACAGCGCAAGCGCTGGCGTAGTCCTAGCCGACAGAACACCACCACGGACAACGTGCTGCACCGTCACCGCTTCACGTACTCCAGGCAGTAAGCCAAGACGACAGGTTGGCGCTCCTCATCCCGTCACATCCTGGCGGTTCTGCCTGCGCATCCTGGTGGGTGGAGAGCTGCAGCTGAACAAGTGCCGACCTCGGCTAGACAAGATAGGCCGCTTCAGCAACCAGACATCTAATCAGGTTAAGATGTATTGCCTATCATCCGCCCAAGAACGCCAGAATCGGACTACCAAACGATACATAAACTAAGAGATAAAGCTTTTCCTTTAGGTAAAGCGAGTATATTAATTCAAAATCTCAAAAGTAACATAGCTACCAAGTACTTAGGCACCTTATTCTAGGAGAAGTACCTCAGGAGTCTAGCGAGCAAGGTGGCAAGCCTACCTCTAGACTAACTTACTTAGCATTATTATAAACTCACGATACTTGACCGCTTCTCGTCTGGGCATGCGAGAAGGAAATTCACGACTTTGCATCTAGTGCAAAGTATACCGTGAATTTCCTTCCCCCGACCCACATGAGGCAAGAATGGAGCGCCCGATCTTCAAGACAAGATGATTATGCGCACGTGTGCCCGCCGCCTTTATCCTCGTTCTGCGAACTGGGTCATTTTAGCTCGTCTTGTGGGTTAGAGGCTACCGGCGTCGATGTTCTGTGGTGGCACGAGGAGGTTGAGAAGTGGCCCAATCGGTCCAGTACGAACGATAATCGCGCGACAAGCACGGGCTCAAACTTTGCACGAGCCGGCCGCCAATACATACATATATACATATAATATTCTCTCGGCGTGTCTTTTTGACGAGCATCTGGATTCAGCCCGACCATTGGCCCTCGCGCCAGAGCCTTCAACTACGAGTACCTCTCTCGAATACGACGAGAAGTCGTTAGGATGAATTTCGTCTTCGTTCAAGAGGATCCCTCCATCGCAGAGGTAACCCAGGGCTCTCGATGCCAGCACTCACTTGCCTGTTCCATGCCATCTGTTGACACGTCTCATAGCCGGAGCCGGCTGATGCATATACTGCTACTGCTGGACATGACTATCCTCTGAAGCGGCCGGGCTTCGGCCTGCCCCTGAACTTCCTGCCCGACGAGGACAAGCGCTTCCCCGTGCTCATGGGCGACCACGACTGTGACTGGGCGGCCGCCACGCTGCTCATCCGCGAGGTCTGCATGCTCAAGGTCATCGAGGACCTCACCAACAAGCCCGAGTGGTGGCGCAAGGTCCGAGACCCCGACATCGCCGCCAGGTGGAAGGCCGAGGCGCTCGCCATGGACTGGCCCGCCTACCGCAATCACGCCGACTTTACGCCTGCCATGGCGGATGCTGTGAGTGCCCGCGTCCCTTCGATGCTCGATGAGAAGTATTCCCGCTCATGCGTGTGCAGTGCATCGAGGAGATTCGCAAAAAGGCAGACCTGTATGAGGAGACGGGGCTCATACCCGTCTTCGACTACTCAGCCTGCGTCATCAAGTCGGACTCGCTCTTGCCAGACGAGCTTCGCCGTGAGCTCATGGCGGCTGTTAAGCCGCTCGAGGACGTGCCTGAACACCAGAAAGACTGGCACCCCGGCAGCGATGGCAAGGTGCTTGACCTAGTTCACCCGTCGCTGTGGCCGCTGCTCTACGGCCGCTCGCGCATCCTCCCCGACAAGCCCATCACCGTGGCCAACTGCCTCGAACACTGCGGCGTTGGGGTCGTTGTCCCTGCCCCAGACGAGGCCGAGCTGGACATCGAGAACCCAGTACTGTGGTCCTGGCGAGACGTCAGGTTTGAAAAGATCCCGTCCCTGTCCCTGCGTTTCCAGTGGCTCCCCTGCGATGCGAGCATCGACGACACCGGGCGCGCCAAGATTGACAGCTACATCAACAATTTGCACCCCGTCGAGCACGCTGCGCTGTATCCCATCATCGAGCGCTTTATCGAAAAGTCTCTTCCCGCCTGGGACCTCATCTACCGATGGCCCGAGGATTTCCAGCTGCAACGCCTGCGGACCGACCATGCGCGTCCAAAGTGCACGACCATGGACCTGTGCAAGGGACGCGAGTGTACACCGGCCTATCGGCCACTCAACGAGGGCGAGGCGCCTCGCGAAGCAGACGAGGACGACCTTCCAGGCTACAACGAGTCGGAGCGCGGCAGGCTCGACATGCTTTGGTTCAAGGAGACGCACCCACCCGACGTGCCCGATGCCTGCAACGAAGCTGAGCAGACGAGCAACACCTACGACGACGGCACGAAGCGCTTCTTCAGCCTCAAGTCTAGCGACGTCAAGACCTCGGGCTTCTTCGGCGGTGCCTCTCGCATCCAGGTCATTGTCAAGCTCGCCAACATCCACCTCACGCCCGACAAGTCGACCTACGACGGGGGGTCGTGGCACGTCGAAGGCCAGCTCAACGAGCACATCTGCGCTACTGCGCTCTTCTACTACGACAATGATAACATCACCGACTCGCGCCTCGGCCTACGCACGCCCGCCAACGCCGAAGGCCTGTCTAGGAACCTGGGCTATTTGCAGAACGACATCCTCTCCATCACGCGCACCTTTGCCCTCAGCACCCCTGACTGCCACAGCTTGCAGGACGTCGGGTCAGTGCTTACGCAGCCCGGCCGCGCGCTTTTCTTCCCGAACCTTTTTCAGCACCGCGTGCACCCCTTCTCGCTCGCCGACAAGACGCGGCCGGGACATCGCAAAATCCTCGCGCTCTTCCTCGTCGACCCGGCCATACCCGTCATCTCCACGGCCAACGTCCCGCCGCAGCAGCGCCACTGGTGGGCCAGCGAGGAGCACATTCAGCTCATTCGTGAGAGCGGACGGTTGACCCCCGAGCTGACAGACATGGTACTCAAGAACATTGACTCCATTGACCTCCCAGAGGCGCATGCCTTGAGGAAGGAACTCATGGCTGAGCGCACCGTGCTGCAGGACAAGACGACGGGAAATCTGGAGCACATCGGATTTAGCTTTTGTGAGCACTAGACTAAGGCAGATTACTTTAGACTACGAACCCCTTTTCCTCGGGCAAGCTGAGCATGTGCTGCGTATATATCTATGTCCTTGCGAATGTAGGCTGCAAAAGGCTCCTGTACGCACCTCTAGCTCAAAGGTATTTTATGGTCACCTCCAATGTACGTCTGCGCGCGGAAAGGTCCGTATGTCGAAGGGGTTGAGCTGCTCGGCGAGGGCGGCGAGCGTGGTGTTGTAAGTGGCGGCGTTCCAGGCTGGGTAGCGGAGCACGACGTATCAGAGCCAGTCCTGCCCTCAAGTTCAGTAAATGAATGTGACAATGGAGAATGGATGAGAGCACAATGGATACTTACCTGGGAGTAGCTAAATGGAGCGCCCGCGAGGAGCTTCTGCACGGCATAGACCTCGTTGCCTGGGTTCATCCGCGGAAAGATGAGCGTCCCGTTAGGGTGAGTATACGGAGCGTATATCTTCTTGAGCTTCTCAACCTGCTGCTCATTCAGACATTTACCGTCAGACGCATCTTCCCCGGGCGCACACAACAGCGCCGTTGGTTCAAAGGAGCAGCGGCCGGGCACCTCAATGATGCCATCCACCACTCCATCCAGCGCGTCACACTGCCGCAAGACCTTATCGTGAATAAGCCCCGTCCACAGCTCCGGCCCGATAAAGTTGGGCGAGCCGACGGCGCCGGTGATGGGGTAGAACATGGCCCGCTCGCCTTGAAGGTGGTTAAAGTACACGGCGGGCGCTCCCGCGACGATGCCATCATAGTCGTCTGGGTACATCTGTGCTGCCTTGACGCCCATGCGACCGCCGAGGGAGCACCCGAGGTAGTATAAGTAGGCTGGAGGTCTCGTGAAGAAGGCCTCGGTCAGCAGCTTGCCTGCAACTGGCCAATATGGAGACTGGACATCAGTCAGCTTGAAACAGTATCACTGGGCAGATGTGACCATCTCACGCCCTATGGGAGAAGACCTCCAGTATGTCCATGTTGTCCAGGAAGCTGACTCCAGTGGTGCCTTCGTGACCGATGTTCGTCCCCATAGCGGCGAAGCCGTTGGCTGTTGTGTAAGCCAGATCCTCGTACTTGATGCCTACATCATTAAATCCCGAGGATCAGCACAGCTACCGTACTGCTCCAGACAAACTCGCATACACCCATCTATGCCTCCGTTCCCTGTTGATATGTATCGCCCGCCGTCCCATTCCTCGGGCAGCCACAGCTCAAACGCAATGCTCGAACGGCTGGACGTCGGAACCTGCAGCGCGACGCGACATAGGTTTGCCGATACGGCCTGCGTCGGACGCACACATGAGGCGACATTCTCGTAGAACTGGAGTGTCGTGCCGTTGACGATATACTCGGGGCGCGTCCGAGTCGAGTTGCCGATCAGCTGCTCAGGCGCAAAAGAGAGGCAGCGGTGACGAAACGTATCGGGGCATCCATACTCGGCGGCGGTGGCGGGAGAGAACTGAACGATGCCAGAGACAGGCAAAGGCTATACATTAGAAGCGGGAGATAGGGAGGTGAGGGCCAGTGCGTGAGAGAGATAGCCTCTGGTGATGTTGATGTTGAGGTGAGGGGTGATGATCATCGGCGGCACAGTATCACCGATGATGGTGCAGCCTATCAACTGTGCGCCGAGAAGCGTCACCCAGAATAGATCAGAAGCACTCGGAAGTCCGCGCTGGTTCGAGACACATGCACACACCGGTCTCCCATAGCAGCCAGTGCCAAGGGGTCAAACGTTTCTCGACATCGCGCGGCACAACAGATGGAAGACACGGCCCGGAGGGGTTGGCAGTCATTCTATATATTCTTTTCTCTTCTCATCTCCCATGCCGCTGTTCAACCTAGAAACAAGACACGTAACGGCAGGGATGCCTCGCCCTTTTGCATTATAAAATGCAACCCTTCCCATCCATGCAAGACAGTTTAGAAATTCCTCAAACAACGAAGACGCCTCCCGCCAGCCTCGTGGACAGACACGCATCAATGGACGCCCCGCACCAGCTTAACCCCTGACAGCCGCACCAAGAGCACCGCCCGTAAACTGCGTGCCTCCGGCTTGCCTCTGCGGGTTTCCTCCTGCGCGCGGGCCGCCCCGACCGCCGCCACGGCCTCCTCTTTGTCCTCCCCGGCCGCGGCCACCCTGGCGCTCAAAGGCGTTGGAGGTTCCCTGCGTGCGCTGCTCCAACGTCCGCTCGTTGGTCTCAATAAGAGCGCTGGCCTTGTCGGAAAGCGTGAGCGCCAGCGACTGCAGCCGGCTGAGCTCGACGCCCTTGCGGAAGATGACAGTGGACGTGACCTGATCCAGCGACGCCGCTAACTCCTCGTGGCTGATCATCTTGCTGACGACGGCAGCCACCTTGGTCGCGTCCAGCTCAAACATGCTGCCGATTGTGTCGAGAGCGAGGGTGTCGTAGAAGGGGGCGTAGGTGAAGAGGTAGGTCCGCAGGCCTTCCTCTTGGATCTGCTTCGCCAGCATGGCCTTGATCTCTTCGCAGTTGGGCATCAGCTCCCAGATCTTGATGCTGTGGATGAAGTGGGTCGACTTCTTCCACTCGCCCGCCGCCAGCGCCTTGGACGCCTGCATGACGTGGTCACGCGTGTTCTCAGGGGGGCCTGTGAAGATTTGTCTCTCGTGGTACTCGAGCATGCGGCGGTACGTCTTGCTGATGATGCGCTTCTTCACGTCGGGAGACGATCCCGTCTGGGCCAGCAGAGGAATCTCCAGCAGCATGCTGCAAGTCAGGTACACGCACTCCAGAAGCTCCAGGTTGATGTGCATGTGGAAGGGCAGCTGGCGCTGCTTCTCCAGGCGTTCTTGCTCGGGCGACACCTGGTTGTATCTCTGCATCATCACGCCTTGAGCGAGCAGCTCCTTTTGTCGTCCGCTGCCGCAGATGTCCTGGAGGGTGTTCTGGGCATCGTAGACCAGGCCCTTGCGGAAGGCGCACAGGCCGACCTGGACCAGCGTCCGGTTGTACAGGATCTGGCTCAGGACGTCAAAGTTGGGGATGGTCTCCTGCAAGTGCGACATGAGCATCATGTCGCGAGCCTTGTAGTACTCGCCGTGGAGGGCGAGGAAGTACACCTGGCACATCATGGCTCTGGCGCGAATAATGCCGTCGCTGTTGCTGAAGAGGTAGTTGCACAGAACGTTGACCAGGTTACTGGCGTCCTGGGACTGGGCACGGGAAGTGATGACGGACTCGACATTGTCGCCAACCGCCTTCCAGCAGTTCTCCTCAAACGTCTTGACAACTTGTGCGGGCTGTGAAAGCAACGTTAGCAACTCTCGGGGTCCATGACAGGGCGTGATGTCAATTTCTTACCTTGAAATAGACATGCTCCAATCGTCGCATGACAATGCGGTTGATGCTGTCTTGGGGAATGTCGAGGGACTCGTCCTTGCGCAGGTACTCATAGTACAGCAGGCCACGGAAGATGCTGTTGTACAACGCACCCTCGTCCTGCAGGCGCTCGATGTACTCGGACGTGTGCGGGTCGATGCTCTGCAGAGAGCGGATAAGCTCGTCATCGAGCCTCTCCACGTACGAGACGACGCTGCCAGCAACCTTGATGTACTTTTCGCCGGGCTGCAGAGAAGGGGGCTTCTCGTCATCGTCCCACTCCTCGACGTTCTCGACCACAATGTAATCCTTGTTGGTCTCGAGCACGTTGAGAAGAGTGGACAGCTCCTTCTCGGCGGCCTTCCAGTGCTCCAGAGGCATGACGTTGGAGGTGCCGGAGCCCAGGTCGAACCGGGCGGAGATGATGGTGAGGAGCACTCGGATCTGCTGATACGGCGTGTTGGCGATTTCGTTGAGCTTCTCCATGACCTTGATCTGCTCCAGTCGGTCGGTGTTCTTCTTGCCACGAGACTCCATGATGAGTCTCAGGTGCTTGAAGATGCTCTCGGGGGTGTACTGCAGAGCACGTCCACCTTTGCCGACGGTGGCAAAGCCCTCGTCGCCGAGATCCTCCAGGGGAGCTTCGTCAACGAGCTTGGGTAGCTTCTTGGCCTTGGGGGCAACCACTACTTCTTCCTCCTCCTCGTCAGACTCCATGAAGCCGAACTTGTCCTCTCGGTAGGCGTCGACCAGGGTCTGGTACTCCTTGTTGGACTTCTTGATCTTTTGCTTAACGGCGTTCAGGGCTCTAGCTTGGGTGGCGTTCATCTTCTTGGGCGTGACCTTTTGCTTGGCCAGGGCCTCGTTCATGAAGTCCTCCAGCTCGGAGATGATGCGGATGTACGGCTTGGGCGTCTTGCCGCCATCTTGGAGTTTGGATACTTGTCGGGTGAGCTTGTCGAACTCTGTGTCGATCGTTAGCGTCTCCTTTTTTTCCCCTTCAAGAATCTGGAACTTCAAGTCCTGTAAGGCGGTACATACCGGCGGAGATGAGGGTCCAGTCGCCGTTCTTCTGGCCGTTCTCAATCTGCTTGATCGAGGCCTCGAGCTCGTCCAGCCGCTTGTCCTTGGCACTCTTGACCTTGGCTCGCACGTCTTCGTCGCTCTCTTCGCTCTCCGAGTCGAAATCCTTCAAGAATTTGCTGGCTCCCTGCCCCTTGCCCTCGTCATCGTCGCTGGACTCCTCGCTCTCCTCCTCGGAGCCCTCATCGTCGGAGCCCTCGTCAGAGTCAACCTGGTCGATCTTCTTTGTCTCCTCCTCCTCGGAGCCGGAGTAGAGCTCCTCCTCGTCGCTGGAGGAGTCGCTGGAACTGTCGTCGCCGCCGCGGAAGAATCGAGACATGCTGGGCGAGATTTCCTGAGACGTTGGTCCTGGGTCTCGAAAGGGATGGTCGCGAGGTGCGCGGGGTTGATTCAGGCGTGAGGGCGCAGGAGGGTCGAAAATTGATGATTTTTGGTGGGAGGTGGGGCATGCAAACTTGGGGCTTAGCGAAGGTACCTCCGTACCTCCCTCCGTACCGCCTCTACTGCCTTACCAGCAGCCACACAGCTGGTCCTTCTCCGCTGACTCAGCTGCCCTCTGCGACTAGCCACTGAAGTCGCAGCCATTGCTGCTTTTGCTAGCGGAACGGCTCGGCTGACGATAAGGTCCTCGGCCTTGCTCGCCTGTATTTCTCAGCAGTCCTACCGAGCACACAACCTCACCACCACATGGCACTGTCGACGAGCCCATCATGACCCCCCTGCGCTGCGCAAACGGCCCTTCTGCCGCCCGCTCCTTTGTCCAGATCGCGAGGCGCGGTTACTCGACCACCACAGCGCACTCTGCTGCTCCGCTCGACTTTCTCTTCCCACGTGGCGCTGTCACATCTCGCCTGCGAGTGTTCGAAGCCTCAGCTCGACCGTTCGACCAGACGGTATGCTGCGCGGATCTGGCGCTGCTCCGACGCACCGTGCAAAGTCATCAGAAGAGACAGTTCTCGGCGTCAGCACTTCGAAGCCGCACGACTTGTGTCCTCAACCCGCAGAAAGACGAAGATGGCAACGAGATGATGTTGGAGATTACACCTCGGGCCGCCAAGGTACGTTTCCGCTTGCCTCATGAAGCCAGCTTGGCCAAGACTGACAGCGATCCTAATAGCGATTGTCTGAGATCATGCGGAAGGATTCCAACCCTAACCTGGCTTTGCGCATCCAAGTCGAGAGCGGCGGCTGTCACGGATTCCAATACCTCATGAGTCTTATCACGATACCGGCGGAAGGTGCTCAAGAGTGGTCATCCGTGGTCAACGAAGACGACTCCATCTTCCGATTCTCCCAGGACGACGCAGTTCCCACATCAGAGGTCAACCATTCCCCGCGGATAATACTGGACGAGCCGTCCCTTGATCTGCTCAAGGGCAGCAAGGTCGATTTCACAATGGAGTTGATTGGGTCACAGTTCAAGATAGTCGACAACCCGTATGCCACCAGCAGTTGTGGCTGCGGAACCAGCTTCGACATCAAGATGTAACCGCTCACCACGGTGAGAGTGCTTGCACAGACCGACTCTAGACATAGCTCCACTTACGCCACGGGTTATACGTGCAATGCATGGCGCCGACGGCACCACAAACCACATCATCACATGTACGAATAGGCAGCGTAGATCACATCTACTTAGATAAACTACGGCGCACATACATTACTCTCACAAGGCAATTATACGCAAAGGGTCACAAAGGTGTGGAAGCTCTAGTGTCATTCAAGGAATCAATTTACCACAAAGCCCTGTCGTGATACCAACGCCGAGCAACCATGCTATTTTCCAGCCAAGTCAACCAGTCCCAAAGACAACCAACAGAACTGCTCTAGTTCATCTGGCGAATGAGAGCGTTGATAGCCTCCTCACGGTTGCCCAGGTCACCACCCTCAATGAAGTGCTTGAACTTGCGGGGGCGGAAGCCACCAGTGGGGTTGCTGAGCTTGAAGGGCCACAGGAAGTTGGCGGCCTGCTTGAAGTTGGGGCCGACGGAGTAGATCTCGTGGATCAAGTCCTCCATGCAGACAATGCCGTACTTGCCGAGGTTCTCCTCAATGATGGAGTTGTCGGTCAGCGCAGTGCGCTGCTTGTTGACCTTGCCATATCCGCGCTTGTAGATGAGCTCCTTGATGGACTTCAGGTTGGGGTAGCCGTAGGCGATCCAGGGCTCAACAATCTTGAGCATCTCCGTGGTGGCCTTGGTGACCCTGATGAAGACGCCGTTGTTGATCTGAAGCAGACGAAGCAGCTGGAGGATCTTGCGGGGCTTGGGGGGCATCTTGTTGATACTGGGCACGGTCAGCTTGCTGCACACATAGTTTGCTTGGGACCTGTTGCGCTGGCTTACCCCTTGATACGCAGGACGAAGATCAGCTTGGACTCGGCGGGGATGTAGGCAGAGTCATCATTCTTGGCAACACGGTGCAGGCGGATCTTCTCACGCTCCGCATCGCGGTACTCCTTGACGTACTTCTCGGCACGCTTGAAGATGACGCCACGCTTCTCCTTGTTGGCCTGAAAGACGATTCGTCAGTAGCTGCTTGCCAGTCACAGACGCAGAAAATGAGGTTCATCAAGCATTCAGACCCGAAAGAAGGTTAACGTTCAACAGCATCGACTTCAATGTCTAGTTGACGTGGTATGTTTACATCACCATGCTGGGAGGGTAAGGCAATCAACACTTACAGCCTTCCGCTTCTCGGTGGCGGCGGTGCGCTCAGCGCGAGCCTTCTCCTGGCTCTTGCGCTTCTTGAGCAGAGTCTCAGGGACCAAGATCTGGTCGTTGGTAGGGACGGTACTAGACGCCATCAGATTAGTACGGGTCCGCCATACGAGAGTATGGAACAGAGCGCCGGTGAGAGAACTGCAGCTGTAGCGACATTCTCTGCTTTGGCTGACTCGAGATGGATTTGATCGGTGAGGCACAGGGCGATCATTGTCTGCAATCGCTTGCGACATGTCACTACCTTTCTCGCTCATCCGACAACAACCCCGAACAGAAGTCCAGGAAGAAAATATTGCAGGCAGGCCAGCGATGGCATATTCCAGCCATCACGACCGCCGAAGCAACCATGAATTTGAGAGAGAAGAGTTCAATTCTTCATCTCCAACACCCCGAGCGCCATCTCTCGACCGCCAAGCTGTTTTCCAAGCACGGACAATCGAGGGAGACACTCGGGAGAGATCGAGCTGGCAGGTCGACTGGTTCGAGACGACTGCCTAGCGAGAGGACCACGAACAATCTGCAAGACTCGGAACCCGGGCTCGATGCCCACTGTTGTTTGTTCAAGGAGGGAGAACATACGTGGCACCCATTGTCGCGACGTCGGCTGGTTGATGTCGGTTAGTTTGGCGGTTGGTGAAGGTGTGGGTTAGAGGAGCGACGACAACTTCTTTTTTTCTCGCGCTGGGTGGAGATGGCGGTCTGGGGGGGGAAGCTGAGTAGGGTAGGGCTTTGTGTGCAGCCCACACTTTTTTTTCCTATTTTCTGCCGTGCCCCACCGCCCTTGCCCGCCACTCGTCCACCACTACCACTAGCACGTCGCGATATTTCTTACTACGAGATCTGTATTCCAACAGCCAAGTGACGAGAAACCAGACTTCGCCATTCCAAAATGCCCCCCAAGAAGGTCGCTGCCCCCAAGGAGAACATCTCCTTGGGCCCCTCTGTCCGCGATGGTATGTTGGCATTGCTCCTTGATTCTTTGAAAAGCCGAGACAGCAGGTTGCTGACAATGCGTGCGCAGGCGAGCTCGTCTTCGGCGTTGCCCGTATCTTCGCCTCCTTCAACGACACCTTCGTCCACGTCACCGATCTCAGGTTCGTCATGCCCTGACAATGAGCGACCGCCGCTACGGTCCCAAGTCCACGAAAACTGGATTGAGCTAGATGCTAACATCGCTGCAGTGGTCGCGAGACCATCACCCGTGTGACTGGTGGCATGAAGGTCAAGGCCGACCGTGACGAGTCCTCTCCCTACGCTGCCATGTTGGCTGCCCAGGACGTCGCCGCGCGATGCAAGGAGCTGGGCATCAACGCCCTGCACATCAAGATCCGCGCCACTGGTGGTATGTTCCCATCTGACCCGCACTACAATGCTCGACAGCATCTAACATGGCACTTCAGGCAACGGCACCAAGACCCCCGGCCCCGGTGCTCAGTCCGCCCTTCGCGCTCTCGCCCGCGCTGGCATGAAGATCGGCCGCATTGAGGACGTGACTCCCACCCCGTCCGACTCTACCCGCAGAAAGGGTGGTCGCCGTGGTCGTCGTCTCTGATTTGTTGGCGATGGGATGGCTTGGATTGGACAGGAGTTACGAGATCTGGTTTCTCTGTGGCGTTGCGAAAAACGAGGGGAACGGCTATTGTGCCTGGTCTCCATTCTACGTTGCTTTGCCGGCTCCGTTTGACGGTTTGGCATTGCACTAGATAGTCATGAACTCGCCCGAAGACGGCCCATGAACAGTACTCTTTGTCACACCGCCAGAGTCTTTACGTGATGCATTGATGTGTGTGCGAGTGAAATTTTGTGTCGATGCCAATTAGCATAGATATCATGAATGATGCTGGTTGTCTTGTCTACTCTACCCCAATACTCCGCTGCAAAATCATGTCTTCCCTGCCTCCATGCCAGCTAGACTTCGGCCATATGTCGTATGCTTCAAGCTCCGAACACCATTACTTGATCCCCGGCTTGAGCGTCCACATTCCCCGCCCGGTGCTGCCCGCTTTATTCAAAATGGCCACCCTGTCGAGCGCCATCTTGAACTCGTCACTTTGCTTCTTCCCCGGACAATACACGTTGAAATGATCCACGAGCATCTTGCTCGGGACTCGTCCGCCATGGCCGTTTATGAACGTCTTTATCATGGCCACAAAATCCCGCGCCTTCAGATTTCTGTCGGAGCTGGGCGTCCCCGAGCGGGAGCTGTTGCCACTGCCGCCGTCGAGGCCCTGTCGATCGGCGAGATTGCTCAGGATGCCAGCCGAGCTGGGACCACCGCGGCGACGGTTCGCGCCGGGACGACCACCGGAGCCGACCTCGCCGGTCCAGGTGACCGTTCCGATTGGTACCTGGCGGGCTTCTTGGGCGGCCTGACGGAGATGGGCGGCGGCTTGGCGAGCTACTTGGTTTGCCTCCTGGCGGAGCACACTGATGTCCGCCTTTGCCTTTTGCGGCCCGTTGACAATCTGCTCGTGGTCGTAAGCACTGTTCACTGAGCGCGCAAAAATGCCCTCAAGCATCCGCCTCTCGTCGTGCGCGGGCTTGTCTTCCTTGAACTCTTCCACTGTAGCGACCAACTTCATGCGCTGAAGCTCCCGCTGCTCGGCGTCTTCTTCTTTGCGGCCTACGCTGCTGATGGGTTGTATATCTGCGCGGCCGCCATTTGCACCAGCCAAGTCGATCTCTGCACCTTTGAAAACCTCGCTTCGCTGCAGAGCTGCGTCTTCACCTGGGTTGTAGCTGAACAGATCGTATAGGTCAGATAAGTCATATGAGCTGCGTTGCTTCGGATCCTTCAAGACCTTGTTGGTCATGAATTGCTTGAAGATTTGCCGATGGTAGATCTTCTCCTCAATCGTGCCCTCAGTCATGAGGCGGTATATCTTGACTGGTTTGTTCTGACCCAGCCTCCATGCACGCTCGCGGGCTTGCAGATCTGTCGAGGGATTCCAGTCAGGGTCGAAAATGATGATACGATCTGCGCCGGTGAGATTGGTGCCCAATCCGCCAGTTCGAGTCGTCATAAGAAAGACGTGGATGTGCGGGTCGGTGTTGAACCTGTCGATCATCGGCTGTCTCTGATCGACCGGTGTCCCGCCGTCCATACGCACGTGCGTGATGCCGCATTCTCTGATGCACTTCTCGATGATGTCCAACATCAGCTTTCCCTGCGAGAAGAGCAAAGTCTTGTGGCCATTGGGGATCATGACCTTTTGCAGCAAGGCCTTGGTCAGTTGTAGCTTGGCCGAGAGCCTAGGCCTCCCAAAGTCATAGCCCGCCTTGTGAGGAAGACTCTTGTCGAGGAGGTCGGGGTGGTTGCAGATCTTGCGGAGAATATCGATGCCATACAAGGACTGACGTCTCCTGTTCAGGATGGCCGAGACCTCGTCAGACTTGAGAAATGTCTCATACGCCTCTCGCTGCCCGTCGGCTAGTTTGCAGAACAGCACCTGCTCCGTCTTCTCGGGTAGATCAGCGGCCACGTCCACCTTTAATCGCTGAAGCAGGTACTCGCTGATCGTCTCCTTCAGCGCCTCTGCGCACTTTTCGGCCGTCATGACCTGAAGGTTCGAGGCATTGGCGTAACCGCCCTGTCGAATCGGAATCTCAAATTGTGTTCGGAAGTTCACAAGCGTTCCCAGGCGCATCGGGTAAATAAAGTCGAAGAGTGACCACAGCTCGGTCAGATTGTTCTGAACTGGTGTTCCGGACAGTATGACGCGATTCGGCGTGTTAAGCTCCTTGCACGTCACTGTGATTTCAGCGTTGGGGTTCCGGATCTTGTGGCCCTCGTCAAGTACAGCGTACTCCCAGTCTACCCCTAGCAGCTCTTCGGCGTACGTCTGTAGACCTGTGTAGGTTGTCACGAGGACGTGCCCGTTCTCAACGACTCCCCTGACGATCCGTCTCGCGGCGCTCTGAGACTTTGTTGCAACGGGACGGTAGTGCTCGACATCATACTCGTCTTCTAGCCTGGTGTTCATCATACCACTGCCGGACGAGTGCAGAATCGCGACCCGCAGAGGCGGCCACCATCGATGGAACTCGCTTACCCATTGGCGCAGCAAGGTCGCGGGTGCGACGACAATGACCGGGCGCTTCAGCTTTTTGCTGCAATGCAAGGCGGCAATGAATGCGATCAGCTGCACAGTTTTGCCCAGTCCCATTTCATCGCCGATAATGCCCCCCACACTTTGCTTGTACAATTCAGCCAGCCATTGGACGCCAGTCTTTTGGTATCCAAACAGGGAGGGATGGATATCACCCGGGAGCTTCAGGTCGTCGTCGAAGTAATGGTCAGCATAATCGGGCGAGGGCTTGTACCACTCTTCTTCGTCATCGTCGCTTTCTGCTGCAGCATCACCTGAGGCATTGGTCTGTCGACGGGCCCGTCTGGCACGACTTCTCCGCGAGACCCAGTCCTTTAACCTCCTCTTGTAATGCGCCTCGTTGCCGTCGTCAATCCTACTTAGATCGACGACTTCCTGCTCACGCGCCTTTTCTTTGGCTCTGCCTTTGCGACGCTCCTCGCGGACCAGATCCTCCTCCGTTCCTTGCTGCCACAGAGCGGCATCAGGCGCCTCCGAGTCGGATGATTCGGCAGGCACAAAGTCTGCCGAAGGGCTCCGCTCTTTCTCGACTCGCCGTTTTTTTCGCGGACGAAGAGAGAACTCACTCTCGACGGTCGTCGGTTCGGCTTTGACTGGAAGTGTCTCGACCTCGTCCGCGAAGCCTGGACGCCGCAGCGCCTGGTGAGACGTTGGCCCTTCAGCGTCTCTATCAATTTCCTCGGCCGCAGCCTCTTCCTCGGCATCCAAAATCGTGTCAGCCAGCTGGCCCTCGAAGCCGGGCGGCCTAGCGCCACCAAGCTTGGCAAATGGAGTAATCTTTCCAGTTCGTATGAGATACTCGCGATTGCTCTCGCCGGGTAGCCTCTTGGACTTTGCCAGGTTATCTGACTCTAAGGGGTCCTCCTGATGGCGCTTGTCGATGCGAGATTTAAAATCCGTAATGTCATTGCTGATTTGAAGCATTTCCTCCTCAAGCTTGGCAATCTCCTTCTGGACATTTCGAGACTGGTATGGGTTGCCCGAAACCCGCTCAAGCTTTTTCTTCTCCTTGTCGAGTTGGAGTTCAAGACGGTGTTTCATCGATTCCAGCTTGGTGATCCGATTCCGATCCTTCTTGTCCTCTGCCTCCATCAATGCCGCATTGGCGTGAAGTGTGATGTCTCGTTCCAAGTCGTTCTGATCCCTCACCGCGCCCGTCAGGTTTCTCAGAGCGTCGTCTTCGCTCATGCCAACGACAGCCTTCTCGGACGCAGATTCGGGTGCGGAAGCTTCATGGGCCGCCGCAACCATCCTGTCAACCAGCGCACTCCGGCTGTCGCCAGGGTCGCTGGCGTCTTGCGCAGCATCAGAATTCATGGCTATTTGAATTCCAAGCTTGTCGACGGAAAGGCAGCAGTGGAGAAGGGAAAATCTAATGATATTCTACAGCCAAATGTACAGCCGTGCCGTCATATCTTGCATCCCGCTTTCAGATATCAAATCGCAGCTTCTCAGAGCGAGATCTGCAATCGTTGATCGGGGTTGAGAGGCGGCACCAGAGGCTGGAGGTCTTCAACGCTGTTGCCTCGAGCTCTAAGTTTTAAGAATGAGTCGATGAGTGTTGCAAGCAAGGGTACTCCGACAAGCACAGGTCGCAAGTGAAAAATTACCTGCAGAGGTTGCCTGTGGCGAGCTGCGATGACTCTCGCGGCCGCGGTGAACGACGATGACGATGATTAATGGATGCGAGCGTGAGCAGGATCGGAAGTGCAGGGGGGGCTCGTTAGAGCACGTGCCCTGATTGGCCCTTGTGAAAGCCGCCCACTACTGACCCCTGTACGAGTAAGTTGCTCCACTCTCGCCGCCGTGACTTCTTGCACGCCTACCCTGCACCGCACTTGGCCTGCGGGTCATGTAGCTCCTCATCGACACTCGCCTCAGATGCCAGCTCTACAGTGTTGGCGAAAGTCTCTTTACAAGATATACCTGTACTTCAGCTATATTAACCCTTTTTTCTTTCTGTCGAGGTGTTGTGATGAAATCGCACCCGCACTCTATTAGATCGCAGCCTGAAAATCGTCCCGCAGCCCTTTGGTGCTCGAAATACGTGATTACTAAAACATGAATGTCTGAGATTAAACAAGAAAGAAGTCAGGCCTTGCTTCAGGGACTCCTAAAAGGCTCTGTCGCCCTAGCACCGCGCCATAACCATATTATCAAGAGCCCACTTCGCTCAGCCGAACATGCAGGGGTAGGTGGCGTCTCAGAATCAGAAGCAGATGCCGTGCAAGTTGAATGGTTAACCAGTCCTGGGCAAGATGCCTCCTTTGTTCAAGTCCTTCAAATCGCCACCATAACGACTGACCTGCTTCTTGCAAAAGTCTGCGTGCTCTGTTAGTCCCAATGCACTCAACCAGTTTATCCACCCCAGCTGTCTACGGTCCGCAGCCAGCGCGTATAGGTCGCAAAGTTTGGCGCAATACGCCGACTCTGGCGCCGAGGCCCAGGTGAACATGGCCCGCACCAAGCCTACCCAGAAAGAGAGAAAGTCTACGTCAAACGCAGCTTCCGGGTACCTGAATTCGATGCTTCCGAACTTTGAGATGGCAAGGCCGCATTTGCCAGCGTCCGGCGCTTCGGAGCTTTCCCCCTTGGGCGCCCGTAGGTTCACGGTGAGAGACTCGATATCTTGCGTCGAGAAGATGGCGCAAAGACTTCGGAACATCCGTGGCTCAGAGTCTGATATGCCTATTGCCTTGGTGGCCCGGAATGCGCTGATCGCGTTGAGTTCAATGCCCATTGTAAAGCCGGTTTCGGAGCCGATGGCCGAGTCCGCGGAAATCTTCGATTCTTTATTGATCGCACAGGTGTAGGCAGATTTCCCACGGCACGGGTAGCAGATTTTCAATAGCAGGGGAGTCTCGACTAGGAACACTATTGCGGCAAGTCTCTGTGCCACGACTAGACCCAAGTCTCTGTCGGTCGGGCTGACATGAATATAGAAGCCACATTCGGAGTTGAGCCAGACTTTGACATTATCCCGAATGCTAGACAGAGCCTGCCTTAGGGTCGGCAGCTTGTCATTCAACTCTTTTTAGCTTGAGATAATGGGGCTATTGATCTCAACGGCATACCACCTGTAGTCCGAAGGCGGCTTAATCGGCCTAGCCTCAACCTCGGTAGTTACACTAGCTTCATGAGTTACAAACCAGTAGTTGAACTGCTCTTCTTTACCGTCTGTGCCTGATTTGTCTGTATTCCACATGAGATATCGTCTTGTGCCATTACCGATGTCAACGACGCGATGGGGGAGTCCTCCATCGAGTCGGGATCGTCTTTGAGGGCGTTGGCTTCGGCTAGGCGAGCTGTAGGGAGCCCGCAGCTGGTGAGTGCCCGACATACCACTTTCTGGCACAAGTTGTTGCCATAAATGCCATTGCCAGTGCATTGTTGGTCACTGGGGCCGTCCGGCCAGCGAATGTCCTTGCGATTGGCTGCCGTCTTCCCGCCTTCCAGAGTCGCCACCATGAACTCCAACTCAATCCCTATCCGGCAGGGCGTCATTATTTCGGTGTTTAAATATACCGTGCAACAAAAAGATGCTAGACGTTTACTCGCTCGATAACCAGCTGAGCGGCAAAAGCGGCTTGAAGGCACCGGAATCCTGCCTCAGACTGGCTTTTGCAAATAAAAACGATAACAACGCGCCAGGCTCCCGCATTTATAACATGATGAAACATTTGCGGTGATACAGAAACAAAGGCTGGACAACTTGAGTTCCGTCCTATGATTCCATGTATGACCGACAAAGAACGGATGAACGCAAACGCTGAACATGTCCTGCTATGAATGCCGGACTCCCACTTTGTCTTGTCAATCAAGGAAAGGAAGCTGTACATAGACTGTGCAGTTAATACACCTCTGTTTGTAGGCTCGAAACAAAAGCCCAATGCTGCATACTGCTCTGCTGTAGCGGTCTTCGATTCGAAACTGAGTGGGAGGGCCTAGTGTGCGCAACCAGACTCCTTCAGGAGGCCGCAAAAAGGTAAATTCAAGCAAACGCCTACATCATGAGGACTTTCCAGAAATTTCGGATTCACTTAGAGCAACCTGGCTGAAGTCCGTTCGGCGTCTTTAACATCGTTAATATCGAAGTCTCAGATGCAAGAGGGTGCCTCAAAGACGTGGCTGTGCAGGGGGGTACACTTTCGGCGGTAGCAAAGGGCCACAAGAAATACTCCACTTGAACGCTGTTATGGCCCTCTTGGGCTATTCCGTTTGCAGGTTGCATCTGATAGCATGAGTGTCACAATTGCATAGGCGACTGGATGGCGGGTCTCCGGAGGGCTATACTTTGACGGTGGATGTCTGGGACTGTGAAAGGCATGTCGAGGAAGACTCATGTCAGAACACAGATAGTGACGAAGAAATCACACCCAGTTTGAGCCGAGGCCACCTGCATTGTGGCGTGATATACTCATGGAGAACCTTGTATCATCGAGGAGGCTGAGTGGTGATGTGAACGCGGCCAAGGCCAAGACGATGGCGTCGCAAAGAGAGAGCGCACCGAGGTTGTTCCGGAAGGCCAATCAGCACGCCTGCCAGGAGCTCTCGAACACCCGCCAATGCAGCTATGCAAGCTGGAACGCACTGCAGCGCAGCAGTGAGTAGCGTAGCGTAGGTGGCCTGGTGAGAACGAGTGGAGCTCTAGTCTAGACAGCGCGGCGCGCCATCGCGTCTGTCTACCCTGCCTGCGTCGACCACCGAAATTGAGAGCCTCACTGCGCATCGTCAGCCCCCATTGCTAGCCATCATCATCAACTCCCCAAGCCCATGAGGCCACAGCCTCGAAAACATGCACATCATCAAGCCCTCGTGGCTGAGCCACAGCGGCGAGCAAAAGGACTTCGAGGTCTACAGCTGCCACGTCTCGCCAGATGGGAAGCGCCTCGCGACGGCGGGCGGCGACGGCCATGTGCGCATCTGGTCGACCGAGGCCATCTACGGCGCAAACGATGCCAGCTACTCGAAGCCGCGGCAGCTGTGCCACATGAGCCATCACCTGGGTACCATACACTCCGTGCGCTTCTCCCCCAACGGCCGCTACCTCGCCAGCGGCGCCGACGACAAGCTCATCTGCGTCTACCACCTCGAAAAGGGCGCGCCAGCGGCCACCTTCGGCACCAATGAGCCGCCCCCGGTCGAAAACTGGAAGACGTACAAACGCTTGATCGGTCATGAGAACGATGTTCAGGACCTGGCGTGGTCCTACGACTCGTCCCTGCTCGTGTCAGTCGGTCTCGACTCCAAGGTCGTCGTTTGGTCGGGTCACACGTTCGAGAAGCTCAAGGCTATACCCGCGCACCAGAGCCATGTTAAAGGCATCACCTTTGACCCGGCCAACAAGTTCTTCGCGACAGCGAGCGACGACCGCACCATCAAGATTTTTCGGTTCACGCCCCCGGCACCGAACGCGACCCAGCACGACATGATCAACAACTTTGTGCTAGAGACGACAATCAGCTCGCCGTTCAAGAGCTCGCCCCTAACAACCTACTTTCGACGATGCTCTTGGTCGCCAGATGGTAACCACATTGCGGCTGCGAATGCGGTCAACGGGCCCGTTAGCTCCGTCGCTATCATCGAACGCACTCGGTGGGACTCCGAAATTAACTTGATCGGACACGAGGCTCCGACAGAAGTTTGTATGTTCTCGCCGAGGCTGTTCCATACGGTCAAACCAGAGCAGATTGGGACTACGAATGGCCACGGGGGCGGACAGCTGGTGACTGTCATCGCCTCCGCTGGTCAGGACAAGACACTCAGCATCTGGAACACCAACACGTCGCGTCCCGTTGTCATTCTACAAGATCTGACTGGCAAGTCAATATCGGATCTGGCCTGGACACCTGACGGTCAGACCCTCTTTGCCTCCAGCCTAGACGGCGGCATTGTTGTGGCAAAGTTTGACGAGGGTGAACTCGGCTGGGTTGCTCAGGCTGAGGAGAACGCGAAGGCGCTGCAGAAATACGGAGCCTCTAGAAAGGGGATGGGCATTGCCGAGGACGTTGACAGCTTGATGCTAGAGACAACCAGCAAGGCTGGAGAGTCGAGGGCGGTCGAATCAAGGATGGGCGCTCTGATGGGCGACTTCCAGTCAGACACAAAGGAATCTACGCCAGTTACAAATGGCGCTAAATCTGGCACGCCATCAGCCAAGCCTCCTGCCCCAACAAATGGCGATGCCGAGGAAGCAGAGAAGCCAGCAGAGGAAAGCTCAGACAAGGCTGCCGAGCGCGTGAAGGAGCTCAAGTCTCGAGTAACAGTTGGGAAGGACGGCAAAAAGCGAGTTGCGCCGCTGCTCGTATCGTCGTCTGGAACTGGACAGTCATCTCTGCCTCAGACGCAGCTCGTGGGCTCGACGACTACCACCAAGACGACGCAAAATGACACTCCGCAGACGATACTGGATCTGACGAAACCCTTTGATGGGCTGCCCAAGGGAGGCATCGCTTCCATGCTGTTGGGTAACAAGCGAAGATCTGCTCTAGGTGAAGCCGAGGACGAGGAGGAGCCGATGTCTAAACGCACGGCGACCGGGCCGCTACCCATTATGACGAACGGCCCTGATGGTATCGAGCCTGCGGCCCTCACCCCCGTACAGAACGGAGTTGTCCCGACACCCGAGTTTCTTCGGCCTGCCGTACTCAACCCTGCGATATCATTCGCGCAGATCCGACTTGCGGTCCCAAAGATCAGATCACATATTCTCAGGCCCCTTGAGCGAGGGATCCTGCAGGCGGAGAGCTCCCTCGACGATGCTTCGAAAGCACCGGAGAATATCATTATGGAGGCGAAGAACGACGCGAATCCACGAGACCCCTCGCATGTTTTGGTCACCAAGAGAGGAGCTCTTGTATGGCATGAATTCCTGCCCAGGGCTATCATTCTGATAACCGCCAACAAGAACTTTTGGGTCGTGGCGTGCGAGGACGGCTCCATACACGTCTGGAGCCCGGCTGGAAGGCGCTTGCTCAATCCCATGATACTGGAGTCTCAGCCGGTCATCCTCGAATGCCGTGATCACTGGCTGCTGTGTATCACGGCGGTAGGATTAGCTCACGTTTGGGATTTGCGGACCCAGTCTTCACCTCACCCGCCGGTCTCGCTTGGCCCAATACTGGACATTGCCACGACGTCTTTCAACCAACACTCCGTTGCATCGGGGCCTGGGGTGACTTCCGCGCACCTCAACTCGACTGGGCATATTGTTGTGACGCTCACCAATGGCGACGGTTTCTACTACGCCCGGGAGATGTTCACTTGGCAGCGGCTCAGTGAAGCTTGGTGGGCTGTAGGCTCTCAGTACTGGAACTCCAACGACTCGTCCATCTCCGCGCTGCAATCTACGGCCGTCGGCCCCGCAGACGGCAAGGACACAGCCTCTTCGGGTGCAACCGTGTCGTCTGGCATAATACCGTTCCTGGAGCGCCACACCACAAACGAGTTCCTGCTCAAGGGCCGGGCCTACGCGCTTCAGCGCATCATCAAGACGGTCATCCAGCGAAAGGAGGCCGAGGACCTCGAAAGCACTGTCAGCATCGCGCACCTGGAAAACCGGATCGCGGGCGCATTGCAACTAGAGGCAAGAGAAGAGTTCCGGCTGTACCTCTTCATGTACGCAAAGCGACTGGGTGCAGAGGGCGCCAGGACCAAGGTAGAGGAGCTGCTGAACAGCTTGATGGGCGGCATCCTCCAGGACACGGCAAGCGACGGCGATGACGGTCGAGGCTGGTACGGCAAGGGCGATGGCATCTGCGGATGGGATCGCAAGGAGCTCCTTAAAGGCGTGGTTCTGATTCTCGGTAGGTTGACGCTGGGGAATGTCTGTCATATGAAACCCGACTAATCACGCTTGTACAGGTAAATACCGCGAACTGCAGCGATTGACCTCACAATACGCCCGGGTGCTCGACCTAAGCTTCGACGACGGATCTGTCGATGTAGAGTCCATGGACGTGGAGGCGTAGAAGGATGACCTCTGCTGCGCTTCGTCCTTGCTCTCGTTGATTTCCGGCAGTTGCTTTGGCGGCAGAGCGTGCTGTGCCTGTACATTGTGTTTAGATGAGAAAGGCGTGGACGGGGAAACTTATTTGTGGTTGCGGTGGAGGGCTTTTCTGGCGTTTGGGACTGGAGCTGGTTGCTGAGGCCAGCAACTATGGCGCAGGGATTTGCGATTCGGGCTGGGAGCCGCGAGAAGTGAGAGCATGACTAGTGGTTAGAGCAAGCCGCATCAAATAAGAGCCGTACCTTACAGGCGACTTAGCGTCATGCTTTCTTTGCAAGGTGTGATAATGTCGTCGCGGCCGGTGAGGTCTCCATCCATGGGGACAGGGGCAAAGGCGTGGATGCAAGGCATGGCTCTTCGGGCTGTTCTACTGACGGTACCAGCAATTTGCACAACGCTTTGGCTTCATAATTACAGTAGACATTGTGTCAACGTGCCGTACAATAATGCACTTGGGATGATGTTCATATTGGAGGGGCGTTCCTGACGTTTCCCCAACCCCACGACATGGGCAATGAATACCTGATTGCAGGTTGAGATTTAGAGAGCGACGGCCAAATCGCTAGACGCCTTTCGACCGGTAAGCATGGATTTGCTGGGATTTTTGATTGTGCCATCGCCTTGTTGACTGTCCTTGTCTACTCACGGTTGCCACAAGAGGCACCGTGGCAGCGACATTAGCCCGGCTGCCCGGCAAGCGACAGCTGCAAAGAAGTCCTGTATCACGGTCCATTTTCGTCTGCTCAGCTTAGGTTGCTGCAGCATTCGAAGAAAGCACTCCGAGTGGCTGAACTGTGCTGCACTCCTCGGCGTAAGATGTCCGGCAACTGGCGGCACCGATGAAGTCGCCAGCTCTGCTCGCAGCTGCCGTTCACCCTGAACTCCCCGTCTTCTCCGAACCAGGCCCTGTGGCATCTCTGAGATTCTATCCCTCTCTCATCTCGTTTCCTAGGTATTCTCTTCTTCTCGCCCCAACCTTTCGACGCCTACTAGGCCCTCCAGTGCAGCATCTTCAGAACAGTTTGTCGTATTTGCCTTTCAGTGATTTCCCTCTCTCTATCTCGCGTTGATCGACGTCAACAAGCCTTTTTTTCTCCGTTTACCTTCGCGTTTCCCTTCGCTTCGCTGTCGTTCCTTTCCCCTCTCCTACCCTTGGTCGCGACATCCGAAGTCTGGCGCCCTTGATCCCGTGATCCAGCAGGCCTCAGAATGACAAGTCGAGACCACGACTGCGTCTTTGCGTTCAGTTTCCGGCTCTTTGGCTGGATCTGCATCGCCGTCTGGCTTCACCTGTTGCCGTTCGTTAACAGCCTCGCTGTGTCGGCGGCTTCTACTGATCACGCCCCTCGTGCAGTCCTCTTCTCTCTGGCCCATGAGAACGACCTGCGTCCCATCCTCTCCTCGATCCACCAGCTTGAGGACACCTTCAATTACCGTTACCGATACGACTGGGTCTTCTATAGCACCAAACCCTTGAGCGACGAATTCCGGCGTTTGACCTCGAATGCTACGAACGCGACCTGCATCTACGAGGTCGTGCGTGACGCCAACTGGAACGTGCCAGAGTGGGCTCGCCATCCCCATGTGCAAGTCCAGCAGATGAAATATGCTCGTGGAGTAGAGGTAGATGTCGTCGGATACGACTCGGACGAGACAGCAGCGCTTCTTGGTCAGATCCACCGATGGAAATCGGGCCCCTTTGCGCGCGAGAACAGGCTGAAAGACTACGACTGGTTCTGGAGAATTGAGCCAGGCGTAAGCTTTGTCCTACGGGCATCTGCTCTCCAGTCTTGCTAAAGGGGCGCTAACGCATCTGGATCAACAGACGCAGTTTACCCATGACATCGACTTTGACATCTTCAGAGTCATGCGAGACTATGGCATAGCGTACGGCTCGAACAAAGCCCCCCTGGACGACGCCCATATTTACGCCGTCTCGCAGCACGTTAAGGGGTTCATCGAAAAGAATCCAGAGCTGCTGCACGCAGAAGCGGATATCTCGTGGTTGATGGACTCGTCGAGAGAAGACTCTGTCACTGCTGACGACACTGCCTTTGAAGGAGGGGACGAAACGGCAGACAAGCACGTGCTAGAGCCCGCGAGACGTGTCGTCTGTGCGGGTAGTCGAGGCATGACTGGCAGTCCGGCTGACGCTGGAGTGCAAGGCGCAACTGAATATGAAGACGAAGACGAAGACGACGCGAGCTCTTCGGCAGAGGCGTTTGCGTCCTGGCTTGGGGGCATCTTCAGGAGTAGTTGTTCTCCCCAAGTTGAAATTGGATCCTTGGCATTCTTCCGTAGTCAAAGTCACCAGGCGCTGTTTGAGCACTTGGACAGGGCCGGCGACTTCTACGACGGTGGATCGCGGGCCATGTCGACGCCGACGCTCAGCGCCAGCATGTTCTTGCCGCAGAAGAGCGTCCTTCACTTCCGAAAGCGAGCCAAAAACGGGTACGCCAGGGGACGACCAAGCCTACCAGATACAACGCCGGTGCCACAGCTAAAACACATTCGTATCGCTAGAGACCTTCACGCTGGCATGCTTGCCATGGAAACCTCCAAGGAGACCCAGAAGACAAGGCCCCAGCGGCTGAGCCAGGCCATAGCCGAGATGCTCGCCGAGTGGGAGCTGTTCTCGCGCGACTTCAAAAGACAAGGTGGCACCCCCGGCCTCATATCCGGGAACACCGTCATTGACGACCGAAATTTTGTCTTTGGCCGGTCAAACCTCAGGCCAGTTGTGGTCGACTGATGGACTATACGCTAATATTGACGCCTGGGTCAAGCGGACGGACGAGCGAGACGGACGAGCTGAACAGCCGGACGGGCTGGATTCTGGAGAAGTCGGGCGATGGACTAATGCATCAAGGACATGAACGGATTGAGATTTTGGGTTGGCCTAGATTTACTGCGCCGCCGACAGGGATAGACGGGACCCAGAAGCATATGTTCATTTTTGCACCATGTTTGCTATTTGCGAGGTCTGTTGTAGTTGCTTCCGTCGTCGAGACGGAAGAGCCGATCCCGTAATGCTTGCTCGGTGGTTGCTGACTTGGAGGCGTAGGGTAGTACGGTAGCTAACAAAGAGCTTATTTAGACTGACAGCCAATGCCTGGCCGTCAGCCACGTTTCCGTGGTGCATTGGAGGGTGACAGTCTGACAGAACAGGGAGCGTAGCCCATTGGCTGACGGCGTTGAGAGTGTGACCAGAAGCCGCTGAATCATGGATGGAACGGCACGAAGCGGGTGGAGAGTGGGAATTGAGAGGAACAATGGTTGGAGAGGGGCGTTGGTCGCGCAGGCGTGGCATCTCCGGTCGGGGGCGTACGGGGAAGGGAGGAAGGGCAGACAGGAGATGGCAGACAGGAGATGGCAGACAGGAGATGGCAGACAGGAGATGGCAGACAGGAGATGGCAGACAGGAGATGGCAGACAGGAGGCGGCAGACAGGAGGCGGCAGACATGAGGCGGCAGACGGAATGTGTTGCAGAGCTGGGCTTGATACACACCCGCGACCGATATAGGGCTAGTTATTGTACATGTGAGGCAGCCCATGATGGACATGGATGGAGACCACGAGGAGAAGTGGTCGTGTGACAGGTGTCGTGGGCGATCATTGCCAGCTAGCGGCGGTGTGCAAGCCACGATTGGTAAGGTAATTGGCAAACGCACCGCTGCAACGCCCGCAACAGCGAACTGAGCCACGGAAACCGGGTAGCGTTGCGGCGATCCAACGGCTGATGACGATGCGATTCTTCGGCTCATGGACGGCACAGTGGAGGGCATGTCCAGTGGAGGCTGAGTGCCGCTAGCCAGGGTCTCATTCCGGGGAGCCAAGGCCCCGAAGGATGCAACTTCTCCGCCCTGACAGGGGACACCCACCGTGCGGCTCGCTGAGATTGGGCCGCTCAAGCTCCTTGCCCCATGCGGTACTGTACCTAACCTCCTTGCGCAGCGCCTGAGCTTGTTACGGAGCATCATCCGGAGCTGAGCCAGGCTCCCTTGCCGACTCCTTTCACCACACACATTGCTCTCGACGTCACTTTTCTCTCCAGCCTCTTCGCAACGTATTCGAGCTCCCGGCACCCGCTCTCTTTTCATCGTTGCTTTGTGCCTTGTTTGTTTCACTGCACGTTGGCTGAGCAGCAGTGTACCGCGGTCTCAGCTTCGAGACCACGACTGCCGACCCCGATCCCGATCCTGGGCCGAGCATCCATCGCCAAGCCGAGCAACCATCGTGGAGATAGCCCTATCAAAGGACGACTGCGCCTCGGTGCCCGACGCTGCTTTACTGCCACCGCCTGCGACCATCGATCCGGGTTGTTATAACCCGCAGCTTGTCGTTGCGGCCGCTCTCGACTGCACGGTGTCGCGTCGCACGAGCAACGGCGAACCGCGACGACGACAATGGCGATACTCGAGATGCCTGCGCGGAGGGGTGGTGGCGCGGCTGGAGCAGGCAGCTTTGGGAGGAACCTATCGTTTATCACAGTATGGCCTCTCAGCTCTGCGACGGCAGCCGCCGCGCTCGTGTGCCCGTCGAGGGATGGATGGTGCAGTGCTGACCGTTCCCCTATCTAGCTGACGTTCCAAAACTCGGCCCTCATACTGGTACGCCCGTGTGTCTATCTCGAAACCGACGGAATATGTGGCTGACCTTTTTCAGATCATGCACTACTCGCGCATGATGCCTCCCGCCGGCGACCACCGCTACTTCACCTCGACGGCCGTCCTCCTCAACGAGGTCATCAAGCTCGCCGTCTCGCTGACGCTGGCCATCTACGAGACGTCCAAGACGCTGGCGCCTAGCACGCCCGCTACGACGCTGTTTGAGCAGATATACAACGCAGTCTTTGCCGGCGACGGGTGGAAGCTGGCGCTGCCGGCGGCCTTTTACACGCTGCAGAACCTGCTGCAGTACACGGCCCTCGGCGAGCTGGATCCGGTGCATTTCCAGGTGCTCTACCAAGTCAAGGTAAGCAGGGCGATGCTGCTGCCTTGGGATTGAAAAGCTGTGCCGTTGCTGAGGGAGCTCATGTACTGACATTGATGCGCGTGCCAGATCCTCACCACCGCCATCTTCAGCGTTGTCCTCCTTCGGCGACACCTCGGTATCAAGCGCTGGATCTCTCTCGTCGTCCTCACCTTTGGCGTCTCAATCGTTTCCCTCCCCTCGTCCGCAACGACCGTCAACTCTCTCCTGCTGCACGGCATTCCAGACCACTACTTTCCCCGTGGCAAACACGAGCTTGGCCAGGCGGCGGCAGCCGACCTCTCCATCCCTGACACTCACCTGACGAGGCGCTCCGCCACCTACGAGGGCATTGCCAACGACCTCCCTCCTTCAGACCCCATCATGAACTACTCGGTTGGTGTGACGGCCGCCCTCGTCGCCGCCGTTGTCTCGGGCCTAGCCGGAGTGTACTTTGAGAAGCTCCTCAAGGAAAGCCCCTCCCAGGCGAGCGTCTGGGTCCGCAACATCCAGCTCAGCTTCTACTCCATCATTGCTGCCTTCTTCGGCGGCGTCGTGTGGCAGGATGGCAGCGGCATCCGTGAGCACGGCTTCTTCGAGGGCTATAACTGGATCGTCTGGGCGGCCATTGTGCTGCAGGCCGTGGGCGGGTTGATCGCCAGCCTGGTCATCCGCGACGCGGACAACATCGTCAAGAACTTTGCAACGAGCCTCAGCATCGTCATTAGCTTTGTTGTCAGCATGTGGATGTTTAAGTTCACAGTGACGATGACGGTAGGATTATCTCGTCCAGATTCATGGAGGTGTACATGCTTACTGATGGCCTTTTTGTGCAGTTCCTCATCGGCACGTCGCTCGTGCTTCTAGCAACCTACCTCTACAGCGTCCCCGAGCGCGGCCTCCACCGCCCGCCCCCGGTGCACATCGCCAGCTTCGAAAAGCCCGCCATTGTGCCCTTCCTCACGCCGATCTCCACGCCGCGCACGACGGACCAGGCTCGGCTCAACTTGGATCCCTTTGACGCCAGGGGTCTGGCAACAACAACGAGCCGCCCCAACAGCCCCATGCTGCCGCGGCAGAAGAGTCGCACCAACGTCCACAGGGCCGACTGAGCGAGACGTGGTTCGGAATGGACAATATCTGGGAGTCCCTTTCTGGAATAAAGATACCAATGATTAGATACACATATAAAAGGATGAACCCGCGGATGCGCTGAGGAGCTGAGCAGCGCACTAGACCTTTGGTGAGCACGACCTGGACGAAGTAGTATCCCGGTTGGGGAGGACTGGCCGTGGCTCAGCAGACGGCACGAGAGCGACAGCAGTGCCTGCATAGAAAGAAGACAGACGCGCCAGCGACAGCGGGTTACAGCGCGTAGTAGACAAGAGGCTACATCAAAACGTGGCTCTTCGCTCGAGGAGCTAGAATCAAGACTCTTATCACAGCGACCTCACCGACACAACGATGACTTGTGAGCCTCGAGAGGTAAAAATTGTGACTACACATATTACATTTCCGGAGGCACAAGATATACTGCAGTGTAGGCGCTGGAAAGCTACCGTATGACCGACAATTTTGCAGGCCAGATAAACTTCCTTTGACAAAATGAAACAATACCCCATACTTCTAATACTCTAACCCCTTCCTCGCCGACCTGGCAGACAGCCGGAGCTGCATTACATGATGACTTCGTTGGAAACATCCTAATAGGGCTACTTAGCACATGCATCCATAAGAATACGAGGGACAAGGGGGGGTTTGGGGATTGCTAGAAGAATTTGAGAGGAACTCACCCGCTTGAGCTCCTTGTACGGCAGGCACACGCAGTTCTGCACGCGCACCTCGTCGCCGACGCCGCAGTCCTTGCCCAGGATGGTGATGCTCTGCACCTTGACGCCGTTCTTGATGATGCTCGTCGAGTGGCTGCCGACCGGGGTGGGCGTGCCCTCGACGCGCGCCCAAGCGCCCACGCGGCTACCCCAGCCGATGATGGAGTAGAGGACGCAGGCGTCGTGCTTGATGTCGCAGTCCTCGAGAACGACGCTCTCCTTGATGCGGGCGCCGGCGCCAACGGTGACGCGCGGGCCGATGCTCACGTTGGGGCCGAGCTTGGCCGTGGGGTGGACCTGCGCTGTCGGGTGGATGAAGACGGGGGGAACGATGTTGGCGCTGGGCTCGGCGAGCTCGGTGCTCGACGTCTGCCAAGCCTTTTGTAGGTACAGCGCGTTGGCGGGCACGGCGGAACCGGCAGTCTTGATCTGGCGCCAGAAATCCTTAGTTTCGTAGACGTAGAACTGTCTGCTGTCGGCCATGTCGCCGAGGATGTCCTGCTCGAGACGAATGACTTCATTCTTGCGGCCCTCGTCGTCTTCGTCATCATCGCCATCCCGGGCGGTAGGAAGGTTGTAGCTGTCGAGGTTCTCGGAGGACGGGTAGGAGACGAGGCGCGCAGGGCGGTCGAGGCGGCGCTTGATGGCCGACTTGATGGAGGGGAAAATGGTCTCGGCGGAGAAGAGGTAGACGCCGCAGTTGATGAGGTTGCTGATGTGCGACTCGGGCTTCTCGACATAATGCAGAACACGGCGAGTGTGGGCGTCGGAGACGATGCAGCCAAAGTTGGAGGCGGCGTCGTCGCTGACGCGGGTGCCCAGGATGACGGCCTCAGCGTCGCGCTCGATGAAGAGCTTCAGCATCTCGGCGAGGGGGAAGGAGCAGCAGACGTCGGCATTGAGGACGAAGAGGCGCTCGGGGCGTCCCTTGAGGATGGCATCGCGGAAGTGGTAGAGGCCGCCGGCGGTGCCGAGGGCCTGGTACTCGCGCAGGTAGCGGATGGTTATGGAGGGGAACTCCTTGGCCGAGTCCTTGATGAAGTCACGGAAGACGGACTCGTCGTAGTAGCCGATGATGTAGACCTCCTGGATGAGATTGTTGGGGACGCGGGCGATGGAGGAGAGGCAGTGCCAGATGATGGGGTGGCCGGCGACCTCGAAGAGGGGCTTGGGGAGGTCGAGCGACAGAGGACGGAAGCGAGTGCCGCGAGAGGGACCGCCGACCTGGAGAGGGTGAGTTAGCAAGCTGGTGGTGATGTCTGCGGTATGCGCAGCTGGCAAGGAATCGCCGCCAGTCGAGCTTCACCCCCTGTCCTCCCCAGCAGGGAGCAGAGGGATTCTGGACAAGCAACCCAACGGAGGATTGACGAAGCAGTGAAGCCCGACAGAGAGCAATGGAGGCTTACCAGAATGACGGCCTTTGTGGCGCCCTGGTCCTTGGAACGATGCGTCATGGGCACCTGGAGGGACATGGCCGTGATGGGCTTGGAGGGGTTCGACGAAGTCGAGGGAGAGCTCCGCGAGGGGATGGAGAGGGTCGTCGGTGGCGCAAGCGGGAGAGCCGAGCGGGTTCACGGAGTTTCGCTGACGGGACACTGCTGCTGCTTCTTCGTCGCCTCTCGACAAGCTGGTGATGGTCGCGTCGAGTCGAGTCGTGGAGGCTGGAAGATCTGTCAAAGTGCAAGCCGTGGGGCCCAGCTGGCGGCTGGGTTTCGGTGTGGCGGGGGAGATGAGCGGTGGACGCACTGTGCCAGCGGTGAAGGCATTGGCCCGGCTGGTGGTGGCGGTTCGCATTCCTCGAACGTGGGCGCAGAGGCCCAGGGGCCCAGCGGAGCAGCACTCGTACGAATACGGACAGTTCTCCATAAATCCTCCCCGTGCCTGAAAGGTTATGATCTTACTTTTTAGCAACAACCTATAAATCTCCGCCCCACGATTAGTCACCGGCAAAGAAACCATCCCCCACTACATCGTAACACCCCTCCAAACTCTCCCTCTACCATCAATCCTCCAATCTCTCTCCCTCTTCCATCAATCAATTCGCCCAGTGCACATGCGGAATAGCTGGAGATACCATGTCGACATTTGGCAAACACTTTCGCGTAACGACGTGAGTCCTCTCCCTCCGCTAAACTGGACAACCTGCTGACCTCCATCGTCACAGCGCCGGCGAGTCACACGGCAAGTTCGTCTCCTGCATCGTCGACAATTGCCCGCCGGGCCTGGCCCTCGTTGAGTCCGATATCCAGCCGCAACTCAATCGTCGGCGTCCAGGCCAGTCGGCTATCACCACTCCGCGCGATGAGAAGGACCGTGTGACTATAGGATCTGGAACCGAATTTGGGCGCACGTAAGATGACCCTACAGGAACTCACGATGCATCATGCTAACAGAATGAAGCCTAGGGACTCCGATTAGGTTTGTCGCGTTTGCTAAAGCGAAGATAATATATTAACTCTTTCCAGTTTGATTGTGATGAACGAAGACCAACGCCCGCATGACTACGGCTCCAAAACTATTGACGCTTACCCGCGCCCTTCCCACTCTGACTGGACTTACCTCGAGAAGTACGGCACTAAGGCCTCATCTGGAGGCGGCCGGAGCAGCGCCCGCGAGACTATCGCTCGCGTCGCCGCCGGTGCTATTGCCGAAAAGTGGCTGCGCGAATCCTACGGCATTGAGATTGTTGCGTTTGTTTCCTCAGTTGGCAATATCAAGCTTTTTGATAGGCTGACAACTGATGGCGACGATATTGACTGTCTTAGTAACCACCCTAAGTTCCTTGAGCTTGTTAGCTCTCTAACCCGCGAGAAGGTGGATGAGTTCCTTCCTGTGCGCTGCCCTGATGCTGCTGTTGCAAAGCGCATGGAAGAAAAGATTGCCAAGCTTCGCGATCAGCATGACTCTACTGGTGGAACTGTCACCTGTATTATTCGGGGGTGCCCCTCCGGACTAGGCGAGCCATGCTTTGATAAGCTTGAGGCTACCCTTGCCCATGCTATCATGTCTATTCCTGCTACCAAGGGCTTTGAGATTGGCTCTGGTTTCCAAGGCACTGAGATGTGCGGCTCCCGCCACAACGACCCCTTTATATCTGCCGCTGCCGCCGACAATGCGGCGTTGAGCGCTGGCGCTAGCGCTGGCATTGCTCCCTCCCGTCTACAGACCAAGACAAACCACTCTGGCGGCATCCAAGGAGGCATCTCTAACGGCATGCCTATCTTCTTCCGCGTTGCATTCAAGCCTCCCGCTACAATCTCCCAGGACCAGACTACGGCTTGCTATAATGCTTCAGGCGAGGGCATTCTAACCACTAAGGGCCGCCACGACCCTAACGTTGTTCCTCGCGCGGTCCCAATTGTCGAAGCTATGGCCGCTCTAACTATCGCTGACGCTCTCATGGCTCAGCATGCGAGGAAGCTTGGCATAAAGATTGCCGCAGCTGCACAGTAGTACATTTCAAGTACAAGAGCTCAAATCATCAAGATTGCACGTGGGACTAAGGGGGAACACCGGCGGTAGACTAGAAACACTCAGGCAGGGATCTTTGGCGTTAGAAGAAATATACCTTTTGTTACTCTTCAGCCCTGTTCTTGTTCTGTCCTTCCATAATGTAATTGGAAATGCTAAGCTCGGCCCGGAGGGACGGGCCTACTATACGGCGATGGTGATTCCCATAGCACTGTTCTGTTCTTCCTCTGCCTCCAACAAAATTCTGCATACGACCAAGAGAAGCCTTTCGATGGCGCTGAACACACTGGACACACCAATGCGCTGGTGGCAGAAAGCCTGGAGATGCATGAGGCTTTGAAGTATCCCCGATCGGCGAGCACGCCCAGATCGGTAAATTCCCTACACGGCCGAGGAAATAATGAAAGAGCGGGCTCGAGAAGTGTTAGCGTTCACGTAAGGGGATGCGAAGGGGTTTTTCGTGAGCGACGATGAGAGGATTCAGCTGTGCAATGAAGATAAATTAGATAGTAGTAGATAGTGAACGATCAAGCGCTGACCCGCGTCATGAGGGAGTACGGATGCTCGGCCGCATCGCCTTACAGGGGTCATATTTAGCAATTAAAAACGAGTCACTACTATGCTTAGGTGAAGTATTCCATTCCAGTATAACAGAGGCTAGACAGCTTCGCGAAAATCTTTAATCGAGTATACAGAATAAAGGTAAAGCTAATCAAACTTTTTTTTGAAACTGAACGTTTATATTCAAGTTCAAGCTATTTGTTATCACAATAATAATTAATAATACTGAACTTAAGTTTGCCGCGAATGAGCGAACAGCATTTGGCATTTTGATCATTCTTCATACTTAGACACCTATCACTTTAAGCACCTATCATAATCTTAATACCGTCATCCCTTGTTTTCAACTTGTATTTCACTTGCTGCTCTATCTATCTTATTCTGATGACATAGCCGCCGTTTTCCATTGAAAGTATATTGATGAAGGGAAAAAGAAGAACACCAATGCGGTGGAAACTACGCCTTCTCGGCAGAGAGATAGTAGTACTGGGTACTGGTGTGGAACACTCGGACACCATTGGCACCTCGCTTAAAAGCGCCATTTCGAATAGAAATCTTCGAATTGGCCATGTCGTCGACGTAGACCTGGATCAAGTCGCCGATGGCCTTGACGCGAATGTGATAAAACTGGTTGTGCTTGACGGAAAGGTCGGAGCGACCCAACTCGGTCCAGCTACCATCCGCGCGGCCTAAGACGACGAAATTTCCGGTGTCGATGCCGATATAGTAGCCGTGGTAGTTGTCGCTGCCCTGGGCAACATTGCTGATTGTTGGCCCGAATTATGAGGCCAGCGTTATCGTCGCCATCGGGAATGTCCATGAGGGTTTCGATAATGACATCGTTAAAGTAGGTATCCAGGATGGCCTTGCCCGAGTCCGCCTTGGGTGCCTTGGCTGCGTTGAGGAAGTGGTCGTGAGAATCAAAACCGCCGTCGTTCCAACCGACCATATTTTGGCTGAATCCGTCGTACACGACGGACGAGATGCGGATATTGTCGAACGTGGCGCCCGTTAAATAGGTGCGGACGCCGACCAATCCATTGCTGTAGGTATTGTCAAGGGTGACGAGCTTCAGCTGGTCATTGAAGTAGACGTAAATCTCGTTGCCGTTAGCCGTGACCCTGATGGTGACAGTCTGGCCGACTTTGACGTCAAAATCAGTACTCATCAGCTGGTTCCAGTTGCGGTCTGAGCGACCAAGAATGACCTTGTTGTTGACGGTATCGATGCCGGCGTAGTATCCGTGGTACGAGTCTACTCCGACGCTGAGCTCCGAGGCGCGGAAGATGACACCGGCATTGCCGGATGCGCTGTCGATGCGCACATGGCAGTGTATACAAAGTTGCTCACGGCGGCGTTGAGCACCGCCTTGGCTGTGAAAGTGTTGGAAGCTACCAAAGACTTAGACGAGGCGTCAAAGGAGCCGTCAATAGTAGCCCAGCGCTGGTTGGTGCCGTCGTCAAAGTTATAGTCGCGGATGATGCCGACACGGACCCAAGTGCTGGCCCAGATCCCATCGCAGCTATCTCCCGCACGCGGGTTCTAGTTGCTCATGTCCCTGACTGTGATGCCATATTGGGAGGCAATGTCGGTGCAGGTCTGGCCCGGCTGCACGTAGTGGAATTGGCTGCAGACGTTTACCATGTCGGGCTGGTAAGGAGATGGGGTGTTGATGCTGCGCAGTATGATATCTCAGTGCGCTGGAGAAAGACGGAAAGGGAGTCATGAGGAAACACTTACCCGTTGGGCGGGTTGGTCGGGGTTCCTGGCTTCGCGCCAATGACGTGCACACAGGCGTACGTGTTAGCCCAGAGACCGACACACTGGTCACCGACCTTGGGGTTCCATGTCTCGAAGTCTTGCACGCTGATGTCGTAGGCGTCGGCGATGCTGTGGCAGTGGTCACCCTTCCGGACAAGGTACAACTTGTCGCAGTTGTCCACCATATCCGGCTGTGTAGGGGTGGGTGTGGCGATGCCTATCCAGCGAGTTCAGTACATGAGCGCAACGCCTCAGCGCGCCCAGAGGGTACTTTCTTTTTATAACGCACCGTTGCTTGGCTTCGTCGAGGTTGACGTTGTCGTCGTCGGCGGCACCGGGGTGACGGGGGGAGGAGTCGTCGAGGTTGAAGTGGTTTGCTTGGGCTCATCGCGAGCCTCGACGCAGTACGATTCATTTTTCTGGAGGTTATCGCAAGCGGGTGTGATGGAAGGGTTCTATACCAGCAACGCCGTTAGATATCCATGCTACGATTGCCGAGCAAGAGCTTTCCACGCACCCAGCGCGTCGGCCATCGTCCCAGATACAAAGTTGTCCACGACGAACTGGCACGTGTGGGATCCGTCATTGTCATACCGAAACTACAGTACTTTGTCGTGTTGGGGTCCGTCTTCATGCCGGGAGTACGTCCGTCGGCAGAGACGAGAGCCACCAACATGAAGGCGGCTCCGGTAAGGAGAGACCTGGCAAACATGATGAATGAATGTGGGTGCCTTTACTAAAAGAGTGAAGTAAAGGCGAGAGAAGATCAAGTAAAAGAATGACTGCCAAGAAAGGCCCAATATTTGTGAATGACGAAAAAGCAAAAGAAAATGGTCAAATTCGAGAGAGGCACATCTTTATATACGAAGGCCCAACGATGCTTGCTTCAGACCATGACAACCATGGTTCCTCAAAATTACGCTGTTCCAGTCGATTGCCTCGTAGTGTTGCGGTACCCGCGGCCCTCGGGGCTACAAGTTTAATTTCCTCTTTGGGTTGCGATGGCGGCTGCAGCCGTGCGCCAGGCCCGCTCGGCGAGAGCCTCAATGGCGGGACGGCAGTCCGTCACTAACACAGATTTACTCGAGCGAATCTCGAGAATACACAAGCGCAGACGCGAAGTTGCATGCGCACGAAGCCTGGCCAGAGCGTCATTCAAGTCGACGAGGGTGTGTTTGTTTCCTTGAGCTGTCCGACCGTGACTGGACGTCTCTTGCGGAGAGTTGTGAATTGTGCATGATTGGAGCCAGGTCAAAGTTAATTCGTTCCCACACCATTTTGATCCTCTGAAGACTCGCCAGCTTCCCACGGCTGGTTGGTGGTTTGCTCACAAGGCTGTGACGGCATTTGGCCCACGTCCAGCAACCGGCCCCCAGCCCCCTGCATTTCTCCCCCCCCTGCGCGGCGATGCACCCCCCTCAACTCCATCGACCATTAACTTTTGCTAACGACGCTTTACTTCAACAAGTCCCAGACCGCCCACCCGCTTTGGATTTCGAATTTTGATTGCCGAATTCACTATCCACACGTCACCATAGCGCATCCTGGTCCTGCCCTGCGTAACCGGTCCTCCGTTGCCGTGCCAGCTGGCGGGCAGCTGTTGGTGGCCTACCAGTTGCTATCCGCGAGCTGTGCTTCTCAGAGCTCGAAGTGCCGGCACCCACACCATTTTCTTCACCTAAGCCTTTGGCAGGGCGACCCTTCTCTTCACCTTTCACCCTCAACGTCACTCATTCACTCCGTCTCTCATTCGTGCCCTTTTCTGCCTATGCTCGCGTCTTTTACACTGCTCGGCGTGAGCCCTCAACTTCTCGGTTGATTGTTTTCGTATCAACACTCTTGTCTCGGATACCCTGCTGATTCGATATTTTGAGCCTTCTTTCATTCTAGGCCGTTCATCATCACAACCCTCACTCGGCAACTGCTCGACTCAGGTGCTTACGAAAGCGCTAGCGGGCAGCTCTTTCATCCAGCTCGTGTACCTCATGCAGCAAGTCTATCATGCCTGGAGCAGTAGAGACTAATGGGCGCGCTGCCCGAAAGATTCGACATCGCGGGCGTCCCATCGTCAAGGTCGACCCAGATGGCCCTCGAGTCTCGCAAAACGCCCGTGGCAGAGCTGAGGACGAGGAGGAGGAGTCAACCAGCGAAGACAATAACTCCGCACGAAACACCGTGGCCCAGTCCCTTGGCCGTCTCGGCAGATCTAACGCCCGTAAGTCCAAAACCCTTCCTGCCCCTAACGAGCATCGTTGCTAATCAGTTTCGACAGCTGCGCCTAGCGAGCGTACGGAGCCAGAGCCGCTGATGACAGAAGTGCGTATGCGTCAAAATGGGGCCGCTGCCGTTGCCAGCCCGTCCAGTCTCCCCAATGCAGAAGAGAGTTTCTTCCATACCTCTTTTCAGGATATCGGAAGAAAGCTCAAAGAGTGCAATGACACCCTTGGAGAACTTCAGCAGCTGGGCGTGTCTCACGACGTGCAGCTTCCAGAGCTCGTCCTCGTTGGCGACCAGTCTGCTGGCAAGTCCAGCCTCATGTCGGGCCTTGCGAACCTAGACCTGCCCCGAAGTGAGGGAACTTGCACAAGATGCCCTCTGCATATCCGAGTTTCCCGCCACACCGAGTGGTCTTGCAGAGTCTGGCTTCGAAAAGAATACTCCTACAAGCCTCCGTCTGATCGCACCATCAACGAGTCCGACGTAACGGATCAGGACCCCTTCTTCCCTTGGCGAAAACTACCGTCCACGGCTGTGCATGAGTTCAAGTCGATGCATGACAAGAGCGAGATCGAGGACGTGCTTCGATGGGCCCAGATTGCGATACTCAACGACGACAAGCATCACGGACTCTTCGTCCCGGGTTCTGGCAGTATTGCTACCAACACGCCGATTGCCAAGGCAGCAGAGGAGACAGCGGCCAAGTTTTCCCCAAACATCGTGGCGCTTGAGATTAAAGGGCCTGGCTTGCCAGACTTATCCTTCTATGACATGCCAGGAATATTCCAGAATCCGGCTGATGCAAGAGACGACTATTTGGTCAATGTCGTCCGCAACCTCGCGAGCGCGTACATGTCGCACCCGTCTGCAATAATCCTCTGCTCGATGCCGATGAATAGCGACGCTGAGAATTCTGCCACGTTTGGTTTGACACGAAGACTTGGTGCTTCCAGCCGAACCATTGGCGTACTCACCAAAGCCGATCTCTTGCCCAAGGGCGGTAGCTCCAACCACGATCAGTGGCTGACCATCATGAAGGGAGATACTCACCAGACTGGCCTGGGCTACTTTATTACTTCTCGCCCCCAGGACAAAGATTTGGAGGACCTGAAGAAGTGGGAAGAGCTCGTCTTCGAAGACCATAGCTTCGAGGACTGGCCGGAGGACTTCCACCAGTTCTCCAATAGATGTGGCGTCGAGAAGCTCAAGGCCTTTTTATCGGAGAGACTCGGAGAAGAATTTGCCAAAAGGTAAGTTTCCCCGGGGTCTTGATTGCCCTGGCCCTGCAGAGGACTGACGTTGATAGCCTGCCACACATCAAGCACACGGTGAAGCTTCACCTAGACAAGATCACCAGACAGCTCGCCAATCTCCCCGAACTGCCTGAGAATGTCGAACTGCAAATACAGACCGGCTTGATGGCCTTTGCGGATTGCGCCCGTACAAAGATGGATGAATTCACTGCTCACTTCAACGTCCTGCCAATCAACTTTCGCAACTGTCTATTGGAGATTAAGCCAAAGTTCACCCTCAAGGACAGGACGGACCATCCCACAATCGACATCTCAGATGATGAATCGGACACTTTGTCCATCGCCAACACACCGACCGGCAAACGTCACGCCACGGCCTCGCACCCGACCCCGTCCAAGCGTCTGAGGTTCGATGGATCCACGAGCGGCACTCCGGCCCCCAATGGCCACGTCAAGCCGGAGGAAGGAGTGCGCACGCCTCAACCGTCGGCTAGAGCACCGTCGCTACCAGAACCATTCACCAGATTCAGCAAGATTGGACGTGGATTCCGTACTCTGCGACAGATCCGTGAGGAAATGCAGGCAAAGACCAAAGGTGGGATGCCAAACCGTATCTCGGACGCGGTCTATGTCGACTTGATCAAGCTGGCCGTTGAGCCGTGGAGTGAGCCAATGAATGCCTTTATCAAGCAGACCATGAAGGACCTTCAGTCAGAACTCGACACCACCTTGAGCCGGGCTCTTGAGAGTCTCAAAAAGAGAGCCATCTACCAAGAGGCGAAGAGACATTTACACAAGTGTCTCGAGGAGCATCGCAAAGAAACTGAGCTTGTACTTGTCGGTTTCTACAACGACGAGCGAGAACGTCTCTTGACATACAATGAGGAAACGTTCCAGCAGTATCGCGATGATGAGCATATTGTGTTGACGCGATTCCGACACAATATGCGCATGGAAGCCGCGGGATTTGCCACACGCCCACTGGGGCAGTGGAGCGAGATGACGGAGGAGAAGCGCTTGCAGGACTCGAGACGCCGCGAGGCCGAAATTGCCAAAATCGGCCCTGATCAATTCGTACGGGAACTCGAGGTCGTTGCGTACGTTAGGGGGTACTATCGCCTCGCAGCCTTGCGGTTCGCGGACGTTGTGTCGCAGCGGATCCTCTGCCGGATGATTCCGGCCATTAGACGTTCGCTGCCGACATACCTTGAAGAGAAGCTTGGTCTCCGCAGCCCGGACGCTCATAACTTTTACGAGAGGCTCATGGAAGAGGACGCGCAGACGGCGGCCAAGCGCGAAATGCTCAAGGCGGAGAAGGTGAAGTTCGACAAGGCTCTGGCGAGCATCGAGCTGTTGGAGTCGGGGCGGGAAGCTCTGCACGACGAGGAGATTGTGGAAGGCGATGAGCAGAGTACGCAGCCCTTGTCGCGAACGGCGATGGACGTTGACATTGTGGAAGAAGAAGTGTGATGATCAGTGGATGCGTGCTTGTGCCAAGGGTGAGGACGAGTTGCTCTGGTGGATATTAGTTGGGCCGTACAGGTGCAGCGAAGACTGGCTTGATGTTTGACAGCTTCTGGGTGGAAGATTGCTGCAAAGGGAGACTGGCAGAGGATAGACGCAACGTCAAGTAGACTGTGACCATTACCTAGGCAATGGCACTTGATTGTCTTGATCGCAGGTGACTTTGGCCTTGTCACCACTCGCGACAACGCCTCAATTGAGTGGTGTCGCCGTTGCTACGTAGCAAAAGCCCCGTGGAGCGCTGCGGGGTCTGGCAATAGGTGACGTTGCCTACGGGCCCCCGGGCCTCCGGAGCCCGGCGTTTCTCTTAAGCGTCTCATCGCATCCTATTTTCCCCCTTCAACTTACATCGTTGTCTTGACCGTCATCCGAGACAAGAATCTCAACATGCCTCAGCAAGTCTGGCAGCGCAAGTTCCCGTCGGGCCATGGCCTGGAAAAGGCCCTGGCCGCGACGCGAAGCCCTGGACAGCCCGTGGCCATTGCGAGCCCGCCGACGGAGGTGAGCAGCTGCCATTTCCCCTCAATCCGAGATGCGGGACGGGACGGGACGGGACAGGACGGCACCGGCACCCGGGGCTGCATGACGCTCGGGTTTCTCGGCTGCCTTACAGACAAGTCAAATGCCGAGCGCCTGCTAACATTATTGGAACAGATGCAGGCCCTCCTCGACGCAGACGTCGGCGGCGACGGCTTCACATTGTCGTCCTTTTCCGCCGACGACGCCTGGGAGCTGGGCCACCTCATCCACGCGCGCCTGCTGCCCTTTGCGCCCACGCGCCCGGCACTCATCTCCATCAGCCTGGCCAGCGGCGCCGTCGTCTTCCAAAGCGCGACTGGCAGCGGCACGACGCCCGACAACAGCATGTGGGTGGCGCGCAAGCGCGCGACGGTGCTGCGTTTCGGCGTGAGCAGCTGGCTCATGGGACAGAAGTTTGGCATGGACGAGGCGGCGTTTGCGGCCAAGTTCGCGCTGGGGCCCGAGGCCGCGGGCGGTTATGCCGTTCATGGCGGCGGCGTGCCGGTGCGCGTGAAGGGCGTTGAGGGCGTGGTGGCGGTGGTGGTGGTCAGTGGGCTCAAGGCACACGAGGATCATGGGGTGATTGCCGAGGTGGTGAGGGAGAACTGGGAAGCTGTGACAGAGTAAATCGGCGTTTGTGAATTAGACCATCTATAGAATGGGGAGCAATGGGAATGCGTTTCGAGGTACGCCGAGTCTTTTACGTGAGATCAATTCTGTCTCTATGCAACTTGCCATTTGCATTAATTACTGTACATCCAGAAGAGTACGCCGCTTGTTTTCCAACCTCGGCCGAAGACACGAGCACCGCTCTGGCGTCTCCGATGTTTGAAGGAAGGAAACATGTCGACCGGCGCTGACAAAAGCAGCTAAATGATCATCTTCGTCAAGTGGGCTAGTGTACCTTGGCCCAATCGGCTGAGCACGGAAGTTCAACCTTGCTACAATATCAGTCCGCTCAAGTGAGAGCTCCGTTTCGTTGGTCGAGGGCGGCAGCCGAGTCGTTCACGGGGTGTATCGCGTGTGTGTGGCATTGCGCGAGCCTAACAACCTTGCATCAGGATGGATCCAAGCCCGACTCCGACCCTCGAAGTAGGGGAAATGCAAGGCATCAAGTTACGACGAGCATGGCGATGGTGACGTACGTAGCTGGGGGTGGTGGTCAGCGACAAAATCTCATGTTGGTGAGCTTCGTTGCTAGGCATGTTGGTTGCGTTCCATACAAGGCGCTTGCCTCAGCGAACCCCTCAGCCTGCCACCTACCCCTCAAATGTGACCTCACATTGATACTTCGCCAACATCATCACCAACTTCTCATTTGGTCGAAGAAAGGAATGTCGCAGACTGAGATTAACGGCGAACATCTGTGCCACGATCGCGTCTTTGTCCCTTGCCACCCTTCAAGACGTCTGCCATCTACCGCTACGTACTCCGGCTATTCAGTTGTAATAGATGGTACTCAGCAGAAGCAGCCGGTTTGGACTCACAGGTACTGTTGAAACCTCCCGCGCGGCGCCTCATCAAATACGCGTCTCACATATTGCGGTCGCATGGCCTAGAGACAGTCGCCTGCCATGTCTGCAGCCCATGTACAGCCCGAGCAGCTCCCCGACTGGAATAACGTCAAGATCATCCACCGCAAGACACTCGCACCTCGCAGCCATTTTTATCTCTACGACAGCGAAGCCGAGGCGCTCACGGCGGACCTGAACAAGGCCAAGGTACAATGCCTCTCGGGGAAATGGAAGTTTCATCTGTCCAAGTCTCCCTTTGAGGGCCCTCGCGAGTTCTATCAAACGGACTTTGCGACGACGCACTTCTCGGACATTGTCGTGCCCGGCATGTGGCAGCTCCAAGGATATGGCAAGGGCCCTCACTACACCAACTACCTATATCCATGGCCGGTTGATCCGCCAAACGTCTCATATCAGGATAATGAATGCGGCCGGTATGTCAGGAGCTTCCGAGTGGACAGGTCATTTTCTGGCCATCAGCTTCGCCTTCGCTTCGAAGGCGTCGACTCATCATTTACGATATGGGTCAACGGCAAGGATGCTGGGTATTCGCAGGGATCGAGGAACCCGAGCGAGTTTGACGTTACAGACCTTGTCAAGATTGGAGACGACAATGTCGTCGCAGTCGAGGTATACCAGCGCTGTGATGGCAGCTACCTTGAAGATCAGGATCAGTGGTGGCTCAGCGGCATCTTTCGCGATGTCTATCTCCATGCTTTTCCCAAGGTGCATCCCGTCGACTTCCGCGTCGCCACCGATTTCGACGAGGAGTACGAAGACGCAAACTTGACCGTCCAGGTCGAGATGAGTGCGTCTTCCTCAGTCGAGCTGAAACTTCTGGATGACAAGCAAAAGGTGGTGGCGCAGGAAACCAAGACGATCAAGCAGTCTGGCAGCTTTGAGCTTGGCGTCCATGCCCCCAGAAAGTGGACGGCCGAGACCCCATATTTATACACGTTGGTCTTGAATTTTCTCGATGGTGATGGCTGCAGTCTCGTGCAGCGCATCGGCTTCCGAACCGCAGGTCTTGTTGACGGTGTCTTCTGCGTCAACGGCAAGCCCATCAAGATTCGCGGCGTCAACAGACACGAGCACCACCCCGACCACGGGAGAGCTGTTCCATACGACTTTATGAGACGCGACCTCATTATCATGAAGCTTTGCAACATCAATGCCATCCGAACTTGCCACCAGATCAACGACCCCCGGCTCTATGATGTCGCCGACGAGCTTGGGCTCTGGATCATGGACGAGGCCGATCTGGAATGCCACGGTTTCGCCGCCGTCGGCGGTGACGCAGCCTCGTACACCTCGGACAACCCGGAGTGGCGGGAGCAGTACGTCGATCGGGCGAGGCAGATGGTCGCGCGCGATAAGAATCACGCCTGTGTCATCATGTGGTCACTCGGTAACGAGGCATTCTACGGGCGTAACCACCAAGCCATGTACGACTGCATCAAAGCCATGGACGATACGCGACTGGTGCACTACGAGGGCGACGGGGCGGCTCAGACGGCGGAAATCTTCAGCCGCATGTACTCGACCGTCGACAGCATTGAGGACTTTGCAAAAGAGCGAGACTGGAAGAAACCGCTGGTGCTGTGTGAGTTTCTGCACTCGATGGGCAACTCGGAGGGCAATGCCAAGGAATACATTGATGCGTTTTACAAGCATCCCCGCCTTATAGGCGGCTTCGTCTGGGAGTGGGCGAACCATGTGAATGGCCCTTTGTCGATGCTGGTGCGCATGGCTGAATACTAATAGACTGGATGCAGGGCTTGAGAACGACGACAGAGAACGGCATTGAGTACATGGCATATGGCGGCGACTTTGGCGACGAGCCCAACGACTACAATTTTGTCATGGACGGACTGTTGCAGTCTGAGCATAGCATGACATCCAACATCGCCGAGTACGCCAAGTCCATTGAACCAGTCCAGACGCTTGCGCTGCACCACCACAACCACAAAGTCACCGTCGTGAACCGTTACGACTTCCTTGGCTTAGAGCATTTGGATGCCACGTGGCAGATTGTCGCGGATGGCAAAGAGCTTCCGTATAACGGGCGTGTGGACATTCCCAGTGGTGAGTGATATATTGCCAGCCGGGGCGGACTCGGACGTTGACATTGGCTTGCAGGCATTAAGCCTCACAGCGAGGCATCTCTCAAGCTCCAGGGCCTTCACGAGAGCATGCTGCGAGAGTTGGATTGTGAAGCATACCTTCAACTTCAATTCAGGCTCAAGAATTTGACGGACTGGGCTCCAGCCACCCACCTTGTTGCCACAGGGGAGATTTCAGTCTCGAAGCCCTTGTCCCTCGCGGCGATGCGGTCCCTGGAGCCGCCACTGCCGAGACCCACGATCCAGAAGACATCCGAGGAGCAGCTCACCATCACGTCGGCTTCGGGTGCCTCCGTCTGGGGCATCAACATCGTAACCGGGATGCTAGCGAGCTGGCGGCGGGCGGACCGGCCAGACCTGGAGCTACTCACGAAGCCCATCGCCATGGACTTTTACCGTGCCCTGACGGACAACGACCGCGGCGGCCACGGGGGGCAGTGGAAGGAACGTCGGCTGCATCAGACAACCAGCCAGGTACGGCGGATTGCGTGGCATCTCACGGGCGACGGCGTCGTGGTACAGGTCGCGGAGCGGATCGCGCCGCCCGCGCTAGCCTGGGGCGTTGACGCGGCGTGGACATACAGATTCCGCGGGGACTCGGTCTCTATCCACGTACACGGAAAGCCGGGCGGTTCATACCTCCCCGAGACATTTGCGCGCGTCGGGCTCACACTGGGGCTCGCGGGCGTGGACCGGGTCCGGTGGTGGGGCCGGGGGCCAGGCGAGTCGTACCGCGACAAGAAGCTGTCGCAGCAGTTTGGCAGCTGGCAGGCGGGCGTCGACGACCTGTGGGTTGATTATGAGTTCCCGCAGGATGGGGGCAACAGGACCGACGTGCGCTGGGTCGAGTTCCGGGACAAAAGGGGGAGCGGCGGCGAGAGCGACGGTGATGGCGGAAAGATTCTGCGGGCGCGGTTCGGGGACCTCAAGGGCGCGAGCTTCTCGGCGATGCGGTACACAACCAGGGACATTGACGAGTGCACGCATCCGTACGAGCTGCATAAGAGGAAGCGGGAGGACACGATTGTCAGACTGGACTGGGCGCACCACGGACTGGGGACAGGATCGTGCGGGCCGTGGACGCTGCCGAAGTATCAGCTACGGACGGATCGGGAGTTTGACGTGGAGATTTTGTTGGATTAAGGGTTCCAGCTCGACTGCTGTGCACATTATCAACTGTCAATGTTCTATGGTCTCGTATTTGCAAAGTGCTTGGTACGTTGCCTCTTGTATTTCCTAGCTATGGCGCCGGGGTGTGGAATGAATGATATCGCGTCATCAGCTGTGCCACGAATGCTTGCTTTTGTCTCATCAAACAAATACCTACTCGTACTCCCTAGTTGAAGCGCGTACGCCGCCCAACAGGACATTGGCCCAGCCTATGCGCAATCCCCAACGCTGAAGAGGCGGTCAGGAGGGTTGTGCACCTTGTGCACCTGGGACAACGTCTGTTGGCACTCGTACAGGGGTCACTGCGAGACCGGGCGGCGCATGGACAACTACATATATCTCGCAGCTCGCTCTCGACAGCTGACTCGTCGAAACACGGGACCTTCAGTGCCTCTGTGCGTATGGGCGGCCTCGCGATGCTGGCGATGAAATCGATCTCTACGCGGCGGCTCGTCGACCACGACGGGGGGTGTCGAGGGTGCGCCAAGATAGATGCCGCGGTGGTAACGGTCACGGCATTGACTGGGCTGGAAAATGGCGGCGTGACGACGGTGGCTGCTGCGGCCAAGACTGGTGAGTCTCTTGCGAATTTCATTGTTGTTCAAGTCATGTTGGCGACGAGGTGAGGCCAGTACGAGCTTACTTGGAGATGGGGAGCGGCTGCCGTCCACTACGATACGAGGGAGCCCCTGCCGGACAGGCCCACTGCACTGGACCCTGCGGCCTCAGCGGCCCACTCGCCGAAGTCGCAGTGGCACGCTATCGCAGTCATGGGTCTGACGCCATCGCAGCTTTCTCCAACTTACTCGGTATCCCCTCTGTCAGTTTCAGCACACGTCAACTCTTAGCACTCTGCATCTTATTCTTATCCGCCATTTCCTATTCACCGGTATTTCTACATTCCGCTTGTTGGGTTCGGTTGTCCGCCTCGACCAAAGGGCTTGGTCTCTGCGCGTCGACGCCGTCAGCCTCCCTCTCAGCAGCCTCATCCTGCGCGATGCCACTGCCTCGTCGGCAAATAAACTCCAACCGCCGCTGACTGACGCGCAACGGTAGCAGACGGAACCACAATGCCCTCCATTACGGCCCAGCCGGAGCTCGCCGCCCCCGTGCTCAGCCCTCTCGGCGCGTCCGACTCTGCGCAGTCCCCCCCCGAGCTCGTCCACAGCCTCAAGCACGGCAACTCGATCCTGGCGCTCGCGGTGAGCCCCCAGCACGGCTCCATCTACGTCGGAACCCAGGACGGCGAGATCGTTGCCTGGTCGCTGGCCACCTTTCATCAGATTCACCAGGTCCAGGCCCACAAGCGCAGTGTTCTGTCGCTCTTCCTCTCGCCCGACGACTCGCTGCTCTTCTCCAGCGCCTGCGACGCCATCGTCAATGTCTGGTGCCCCAAGACCCTGCGCCACCTGTACGAGATATACGGCGTCCATGATGTCGGCGACATCTTTTGCACCGCCTACAGCGCCCAGCACGACACGCTATACATTGGCGCCCAGAACACCACCATACAATGGGTTGGCCTGAATAATGCCGCCGCCAGGGTTGCGCCGGGGTCACAGAGCCACCCCGACCGGAGAAACCATCGCTTCTTCGACTCTAAGGCGGTTGGGGGCTCGAGCACGCCGAGACGCAACGAGGAGCGGTGGGGCTTGATCCCCAAGGCCCAGGCTGTGTTGGAGATTGACGGCGGCTCCATACGGCAATTTGCCCACTACGGCTACGTTTACTGCATGCTCATGGCCAAGGGGCCCACCGTCGACGCCGACGACGACGACGACGTGTTGATATCCGGAGGCGGCGACGGGACTATAAAGTTGTGGAGACTGGGTGTCACGTCCGGCAGCGGGCGCAATGCCGATGAGAGCGAGCATGGCGACATTGACGAGATGGTGACGCTGGGGACCGACGATGGCGAGTCTGTTTTGTCTCTGGCCATCGACGGCTCTTTTCTGTACGCTGGAAAGCTGGACGGCATTGTCGAGCTCTGGGACCTTGACACCACGCAGAAGCTGAGGGTCATCAAAGCGCACGAGGGTAACGTCATGTCTCTGCAAATGGGTTGGGGGTACTTGTGGACGGCGTCGACCAACGGGTGGGCCAGCGTGAGTGACGTTTCACCTCTCCATGCCCGGTATTCTCGCTGACAATCAGCTGCAGAAATATAGCACGGCTCACTACGGAGCATATCGGCATGCCTCCTCTGGCGATGTCAGCCGCAAGTATCAGTGCCTGAGCAAGTGGAAGGCCCACGAGGGCAAGATACTGGCCTCGGCTGTCACCACATACAACGACAACAAGTACTACATCACAGGCGCCAACGACGATGACATATCCATCTGGTCAATCAAGGACAAGGATTGTTCCAAAAAGGTAGCCGCCGAGGCAAGCGAGGATCTGCTCTTGTCCACACTTGCGGATTTTGTTTCCTATAAGACGGTCTCGGGGCGTGCAGAATTCGCCGAGGACTGCCGCAAGGGCGCAACCTACCTCGGCGCCCTGTTCAAGCGTCTCGGTGGTCATGTCGAAATGCTGAGCACGGAAAAGGCCCACAACCCCGTCGTGTACGCTAAGTTCTCAGGCAAGAAAGAACCGGCAGAGAGCCGAAGGCGCATCTTGTTCTACGGTCACTACGACGTCGTCGCCGCCGAAAATGAAAAAGGCACGTGGGAAAACGATCCATTCACCGTCAAGGGCACGAATGGATTTCTCTACGGCCGCGGCGTCAGCGACAACAAGGGGCCGATAGTCGCCGCGCTCTATGCCGTGACGGACCTGATGCAGGCGCGCAAGCTGGAGAATGACGTCGTCTTTCTCATCGAAGGCGAGGAAGAATATGGGTCCAGGGGCTTTGAGGAGGCCGTCAAGAGAAACAAGGACCTCATCGGACATGTCGACTACATCCTGCTAGCAAACAGCTACTGGCTTGACGATGAGGTGCCGTGTCTGACGTACGGGCTGCGCGGCGTGCTCCATGCGACTGTCTGCGTGGACTCGCCGCGTCCTGATATACACTCTGGCGTCGATGGCTCGTATATGATGGACGAGCCCCTCTCTGACCTGACGAGTATCTTATCGAAGCTCAAGGGCGCCGGCAACCGCATAACGATTCCAGGTTTCTACGACGGCATCCCGCATGTCACGCCAGAAGAAGAGGCCAGATACGACGACATCGCGTCGATCCTGACGCGGCACAAGGGCAAGGCCGTCTCCGAGGGCAAGCTCAAGCAGTCGCTCATGGCCCGGTGGCGCGAGCCGAACCTCACCATTCACAGCTACAAGGTATCCGGCCCGGATGGCAGCCTCATCAGCAGCCACGCCAGCTCGCACATCAGCCTCCGGCTAGTGCCCGGGCAAGAGGTGGACGATGTGGCCGGCGCGCTAAAGTGGCTGCTGGGGCGGGAGTTCTCGCTGCTCAAATCGCAAAACAGCCTGAGCGTCAACATAGACAACAAGGCGGAGCCGTGGCTGGGCGACCCGACCAATGCCATCTTCCGTACTCTCGGACAGGCCATTGTCGAGGCGTGGCCGGACTGCTTCGAGCGCTCCTCGGCGACCAGCGGCGGTGGCAGTCAGGTGTCTGGATCGCTCGGCGCCAGGCCGTCGAAGCCAAGGCAGCCGCTGTACATCCGCGAGGGGGGCTCGATCCCAGCGATTCGCTTCCTGGAGAAGGAGTTTGGGGCGCCGGCGGCGCATCTGCCCTGCGGGAGGGCGAGCGACGCGGCGCATCTGGACAATGAGCGGATGAATATGCTCAACCTGCTCAAGGCGAGGGAGATTTTCGGCAAGGTGTTTGCGAGGTTGTAATCTATAGCGTATGGTTTCTGAGGCAGAGTTTGGGTGAGAAAAATGATTCCTCGACGAGCCGGAGGCTTCTCGACCTGTACAATTACGGGAGTGGAAAAGGGCACGCCTTGGTCTTATTGGAGTAATATTTTAGCCTTGTGTTGTTTGTACAATAGACTGCTGACCGAGGCGTTGCCTTGAGAGACTTACTCGTCCGGCCGTTGCCTCTATACTCCTTGTCTGTTGTTGCACTGTCACGCTATACGTGAACATTGCCGTGACTCGACCATGGATCGGCACGACCAGTCCCCTGCCAAGTCTATCATTCAGCCCTCGGCGCCACCCGACCGGTCCTCTCTGGGTGCAAGCATCGAGGTCTGACGAGGCCGGGTGGCTCGCACCTGGTTCATCCTTCTATTCCGGCGACAGAAGCATTACGGCTCCGGCACCAAAGTCTGACCTTCGAGGGTATCTGGTCTTGACGTCATGGTATATTTGATGATCGCTAACTCGCAGAAGTGAATGTAAGAGTAAAAAGATGGGCCAGGCGCGGAAGCATAAAAGACCCGCGAGATTGAGGATACCAGAGGGTGCTAAAGTAGAGAGCCACGGGACGACATAGCAGCAAACCCTGCTCCGTGTGATGCGTGTCTCAAGCATGCAACGAAGATGCACAGCCTGCTCTTCACCGTGTCCAAGAAGGCGTTCTCAAGAGCCTGCGCCTCACGACATGTGCATAACATGGCCTAAGGCATTCACGCATGCATTGCGCCCCAAGCCACATTGTCTTCACGCCTCGTTTCTCGGCAAGCTCTTTGCTCCCCTCGCGCGTCGTTTTCACCAGTCTCTGATCGTCATGCCCTTTTGCGCTTGAGGATTGCCAAATGCAACTTTCCCTTCCGTACCCGTCAACATGTCGTTTGGCTATTCTGTCGGGGACGTGATTGCCGGTGCCAATCTCACGTACAGGCTCATACGGATCATGGCCGACACCAAAGGAGCATCGGAGGAATATCTTCAGGCCATGTCCGAACTCTCAGCAATGCAGCAAGCCTTCTTGCAGGTCGGCCAGATTCGAGAACACAGATTGCTGCCCCCAGCAACCGTCAACGCAACTTCCCACATTGTCCTGTCGTCGGTGAACATCATCGCTGGTTTTCTCGAGAAGACCAAAAATTACCAGCGCCAGCTCGAGAACCCCCGAGACTCTACCTTCCAAAGCTCATGGTACAAAGTGGGGTGGACACTCTACAAATCTCGTGAACTACACGAACTACGAGACGCTCTGCATTCCAAACTTGCCTGCATCCAAACGCTTCTATCTGCCGCCTCTTAGTATGTCATGTGGTGCACCTTGTGGTTTTCGAATGATCGGAGTGTTCTGACATATATGTAGCTGTGCACCTCTGCCGACCTCCGTGGCACAATACCGAGTCGTCGACCAAGATGCTGACTCTCCTTCCACGAGTCCATCGATTGCACCTCCCGTTATTGACGAACTCGGCGCTGAAGGGAGGGGGCCGACGCATGTAAGAGCCAAAGCACGCGGCTCCCGCCCCCAGACCCCAACACGGACAGCCGAAAACCATGTATCCCAAGATCCAACAACCAAGGACAGTAGTCGCCAGTTCATAAACTTCAAGGACGCAGTTGGGAGAAAATTCAAATTCCCTTGGGACTCTTGCAAGACATGGCAGGTGAGTACTTCACTTACCCTCCAACCACCACAAGACCCCTATCGCTAACGCGATATGCTGCCAATACTAGCTCATGGAGGACCTAATCAAGCAGGCCTTTACCAAGGTCTCTATACTTGAACCCCACGTTCAACAAGGCCACTATGATTTGATGGTCGAAGGAAGGATTGTCCTGCCAACACTCTGGGACAAGATCATGGAGCCAGATATGGATGTTGATATGACTATGTGGCCTATGGACGAAAAGAAGAAGCCAAGAGGATTGCCTATCCCCCCACCTATTCCTGGCCTTTCGGCGTGGCCGCCACATGCGGGCCGTGCTCCAGCATCCAATTCTGGCGGCTTGACATTTCAACACCACCCAATGATCCCACCGCCACACCAATCCACAGCCAGAAACCACGCAGCGAGGACGGGGGGTAATGGCACCGAGGTGGGCCAGAGCGAGACTCGTATGCACCAACCGCAACAAGATAAACAGCAGGTGGACCTTGTCAGAAAGGCGCTTGCGAGAATGAGCAAACTTGGAACGAAGCTGGGTGATGAGCAAAACTTTGAGGAGGCAGAATCAATACATCGGCAAGTTTTGGAGTTGAGCAAGGAGGCACTGGGCGAAGAAGATCCAGCCACCTTGCGCACCATGCAAGAATTAGGGGTAGCCCTCGTCAAGCAGGGCAAGTACGAAGATGCGGAGCTTTTATTTCGACAAACTCTGGAGGGCGTGAAGAAGCTCCTGGGCGAGGAAGACCCGAAGACGCTGAAAAGCATGAACAATTTGGCGCTCACGCTCTTTAAGGGGATAAGCACGACCAGGCAGAGCCGTTGTTTCGACAGATATTGCAATTCAAGAAGAGACAACTGGGCGAGGAACACCCAGACACCATGGCAAGTATGCATGTTCTAGCGAATACGTTATTCAAGCTGGAGAGATACCAAGAAGCGGAGCCGATATTTCGACAGGCCGTGGAGGGACGGAAAAGAGTACTCGGCGAGGAAGATCCAAAGACTTTGACCAGTATGTATTGTCTCACGGAATTGCTTTTTGAACAGGAGAGATTCGAGGAGGTGGAGGCGCTAGATCGGCAGGCCTTGCACTTGAGGAAGAAAGCACTGGGCGAGGAAGACCCGCAGACCTTGATGACTATGCACCGTCTCGCAACTGGGAGCCAATAGGCACACGGGCACCCGTGTGTAAAAGGTCCCGCGGGCACCCGTGGGGATTATGTAAGCGCCGCTCAACACCACACGGGCCGATGTGTGTATGCCTGCGCAACTGCCCTGCATTAATATATGCCTTCAATTGCTAATATCAGCGCTGCCTACACGAAAAAAAACACATCACACAGGCAATTCGAACCTCGAACCTTCCTAAAATGGAATTCCCTGCCGAGAGCCTGGAGTTAATGCGCAGGGGCTGCGTAGTTGATGAGTGTGCCTGGAGACCTTAATACCATGACAGCTGCTAGCTGCGCGCCTAGTTATCTCATAATTTCGTATCCGCTTTAGCTTCCTAGTCAATTACTTAGTCAATGATTAAAAAAAAAGGTGACTTCAATGTCAGAGAGATACTTGGGTCTTACGGCTTGCGCCGCTTTAGCTTAACCGGGCCAGATTCATTAACTGAGACTCTTGCCACCCGGGATTACGAAGCCGACCCGCTAACCTCTAACGGAAGCCTATGAGAATAGGTTTGTTCTAAGAGAGACCGTACGGTCAATGAGTCCTCTCAAACCCTTAGGGTGCACTGTAGCTATGCAGTGCCTCTCCGACGTAGCTAGCAGTGATGGCTATACTAGCTACGCCAAAGAGTTCCCTTTGGATTATCGAGTCCTCGATCTAATGGTGAAAGCAATAGCGCTATTGGGGGGTATAAAGGATTAGTACGATAAATGCGAGGCACTGCGAGGCAGTCGGTTAGGGCAGAACGCAAGATATATATACGTAGCCAAATTGCATATTGTATATAACTATGACCTAGTGATATCTCACTTTGAGCTAGCTTTCCTAGCTGAGTATAATGCCTGCTGCTCTTCTGAGTCCTTCTCATAAGCCCTCTAGATATCTCTAACTCCTCGTCTCTTTGAACGGCGCTGTACGGCCACATCTATATCTGCCTGCTCTTCGTGGCGGTTGTTCTCTGCTTGATCAAAGTCAAGATAGGCCATTATCTCATCTTGAGTCCATTCCCGCTAAGGGCGCTGCGTTTTACACAGCGCGCCTATCTGCTTGTAGTCGAGACACCACTTATAGCTTGTCTTTGAGTACTTTGCAGGCAGTCCCATCGCCTTCCGATATCGCGCATTAGTCCTAAGGCCAGCACGGGGCTGCGCGCTGAACTATTTCTCTCTTGCTGTGACATATCTCTCATAGATAGCTTGTGGAGCATTATAGAAGACTTCCTCTGTAGCTGGCGGCACTACAATAGTCTCTGCGGCCGTGATAGTTGCTATAGTCGTTGCCTCTGTGGCTACTTTAATTGCTACTGCCGCCGTTATCTCTGTGGCTACTTCAATTGCTGCTGTAGTCGTTGTCTCCGTGGCCGCCGTTGTCTCTGTGGCTACTTTAATTGCTGCTGCCGCTGCCGTTGTCCCTGATATCCGTTGTAAGAGCTCTGAGTATCGCAGAGGGCATGAATTCGAGGTCATGGTGTGACCTAATTCGTGGCATTTACTACACGTAGGCGGCGCCCTTGGCTGCTGTGCCTCAATTGCTTTAAAGCCACTAGGCTCACGCCGAGTACTTGAAGGCGGTATAGAAGAGCTAGTAGCAAGTTGATTAAAGCGGTGACGAGGCTCAAGCAATAACTGAGGATCCCTAGCGCGGTGAAGACGCTATTGTCGATTGAAGTGCTCTAAGTAGAGGACTTGACCTTATTCCTTAAGCGACTTAAGCTTATGGGCGCAAGGCAGACCGTAAGTCCGAGTAAACGTGCCTGTATAGCGAGGCAAGTAGTCTTTAGAGAGAAGCCTTCGCTGCTCCTCAACCTTCCGTAAAGCTTTATGAGATATCTAGCCACGTATAATGCTGTATAGTGGTCTAGAGAGTTCGATTGGCGTACGTATCTGTTGACGGGCTTGATTTGCTCGTAGCTCGGCGACTTGGTTGTATAGTGCTTGCTTTATTGCTCTCCACGCCTCGAAGAGATCTAATGTCGATTTCCCTATATGACTCTTTAGAAGCGCATGAATTCCTTTAACCCGGGAGGTAACTACGTTACCAAAATGGGGATGCTGATTAACCTAAGCCTTCACAAGCTTTTCCTTATAGAGATCAAGCCAAGTTGTCTTGATGTAGCTAACCTCCTTGATATGCTCTGGTATATAACGCCGCTTAAAGTCTTCAATACGCTTGTCAAACGTATTCTCATCGCCCGAGCGCACGATCGAATGCTAGTAGTTATAGAAGTCGTTCTAATCGTCGAGGGCACCTTGAGTAGCGGCGCGTTCGGGCCCCTTTATAAAGCTAGGGCGGCAATACTGTACCATAGCTTTGTTGGCATGCTATAGGCATAATAGCGAGATTGCAGCTGGAAAGCAACGAGCCACGGCGTTTATGTAAGCAAGACAGCGGTCTGTGAGAATAACTGATGGTAGCGTTGCGCCGTTGAGCTCGTACATTGATCGAAGCTGCTCCAGAGCCTACATGTAGTCTTTCTCTTCCTCGCCGCTGAGAAAAGCAAATGCAATACAGAAAGACCGCTCACAGGCATCAAGGCCAATAATATCAAGGAGTGGCATCCCGAACTTATTAGTCTTATACGTGTAGTCTAAGAAGAGCAAGTCTGGATAGGCCTTGAGGTATGCTAATGACTCTGGGTGAGCAAATAAGACTGCGCTGACCCGATTATTCTGATCAACCTTAAAGCGGCTCTAGAATCCTTCCTTATTG
>JALHBY010000163.1:0-11556 GCA_024340155.1 Tolypocladium pustulatum | reverse complement strand
TGACGAGCCAACAGCTTGAAGATGTTGCAGGGGAGGAACTTGCGGTCAAAAGGCGGAGGGCAGAGCTTGAAAAGGAGATGCAGCGTTTGGAGGGGGGTAGGCAAATCCTGCGTTAGGAGGCTACGCTACCTCTCTCGCCGAAAAGCGGCAGCTTTGCAACTCTAGTGTGACTAGATTCAAGGTCAAGAACCTCATCGATCGCAAAACGCATTGCGACGGCGGCGAAGAGACTAGTCCCTTTCATAAAAACGTCGCTTCTCCTTCCACAGATGTCTGCAGCCCTCTTCGATGACAGGAAGAAATGGAGGCGTATGCGGCCTCGCGGCGCCGGCCAAGCTGCATAGCTGCCTAACGCGAACGCCTGACAACCAACCGGGACAGTCCACTGCAACCTCGATTGGATGGGGCTTGGGCCATCGAACTTGAGGCTCCCAATCTCCGCAATGCCCAGCTGGAGTGGCGTAGTCGGCGGGCCGGTCCGGGCGAAGCACAACGGACGCATGTTAGATTGGCGCTACCAACCTAATAATGACAGAATCAGCTGCATCTGTTCCTTCCCCGTTTGGAGTTTCCCCACGCGATCGTGTCAAGATTTCATTGGACTACTCTTATATTTTTGGTCGCCAACGACCCCGAATGCGTCTCCAAGCCTGCCGTCGACGAGTCATTACAGCGGCCAACCGAATGCCGCACCGCACCCAAGGCGCTCCCCTTCCTAAACCACGTCATATCGGATGAAATGAATACAACCTCATAACCCATTTCATGCAACACCGTCACCAACTTATCGTGTATCAACGAAGCGTCGTCTGGCACATGACCTGCGTCATAGCACAAGTGCAAATATTCAGGGCCTTTGACCCAGCGGTACGCCCCCCCGCTGTGGCTTAGGAACTTCCTAAACAAAACATTCATTTCCTCCAGAGTGTCGTCACCCGTCCGCCACCAAACAATTACGTCCCACGGACTCATCTCAATCCAAGAGGCAACTGTGCCTACACAAAGTACTGCAAGACCAGACACTGCACCGGTCAAGACAGATCAGACCTGGCTCCAGCCAAAGACCAAAAAAGAGGCTCCAGCCGCATAGGCCAGCTCACACCTTCAAGTGTTCTCCCAGGTCACGGCTCACGCCCCACGAGTCTATTCAGTCCGTTCCACTAACCAACAAGAGCCGACTCCGCCGTCTTTCCAAGAAAAAGAACACCGCCTGGTTACAGACCAATGCCTCTCAGCGGCAATGACAAAACAGAGTGCAGCGCAGCGTGCACAGTGTCGAGCAGTAGACACTTCTTGTGTCCATATTTGGCTGGGTGCAGATTGACTTCCGTCTAACTGAACTCTGTGTCTGTGTGCTTCGCAGCAATCAATCCTCTGGATGTGTTCATGTATGAATGAAAAGGAAAGAAGATGAGAACCTGCCTGGGTTCCGATGTGGGCGACCTTGGGTCTTTATGTCTTTCGACTGTATGGGCCCCACCCATTTGCTTGAACAACTGCCTGTTGTCCAATGCCTGTCCATGCATGATACTCTGCATGTCACCCGCCTGGTTCGTTCCACTCCCATTGGCTGTTACAAACCGCTCCACTCCACTTTATTCCGTTTCCGCCTATGACTGCACTCTGCCCTCGTTGCACTTGGTTGGTGCCTATGACTGTTCATCTGTGGCCGTGGGCCATGGATTCCCTTACAACCAAAGTTAAGTTCCTGCGGAATTGTAAGGGAATAAGTCTACCTCCACTCCGTTTCGGTGACGCGGTACCTCCGGTCCCTTTCTCTCGTTCCACTCGAGCATGGCCAACCAAGTATCTTGGCATATGTTTATTGGTATGCGTGTACTTGTGTCCACTTTCATTTCATGACAATTTTGATCGTTTCACTTTTTGCACTCTGTTTGCCACTGCTTGTGGGTGGATGAGAACACAACCTCCGCTACGCTCCGGTGCGCAACGCTCACGCTCGACCTCCACTACGTTCCGGTAGCTACACGAGGTGAATGACATAGTCATGATATGCCAGCTACATCGATGACATGTCTTCAAGCAGTCCACAAGAATTGATGGAGACGAACGCAAGCAAGAAACGAAAGCTTGCTCCGTAATTTTGTTAGCGATCACTTCTAGCTTAACCGCTGTTCTCAAGGTAGCATCTGAATGGAGGTGTGGTGGTTGCTCTGCTAGAAAATAACGCAGTAATATTGAAAAGCCTACACATGAGCAAACAGTAATGCAACATATGAAGTAGAACCAAATAAAATACGTATGACCTCATGTTTGGTGCTCTCGTATGCCATAACTGGTCACTGGTCATTGGCTGCCGTCTCTTGTTGCGTAAAGCAGCTCCAATTCATAGGGCTAATACAGCAGTTGAATTCCCATTGCTGATCAATTGATGCATCTGTTGCTTGTGGTGCTTTGTGTATAGGAACTTCCCTCCCTTATTAGTCTCCCGCAGCCGCCAGCAGCCTCCGACTGAGTCTGCCGTTCCCGGGCGGCCCCGTGTTTAGCCGGCCCCTTACATCAGATCACGAGCCTGCCTCGCAATTCAGCTACAAGGGCTGCCTAGATCAACCAGCTCTATCCGAGATCTCTCTCTCTCTACTTGGTGCCTAGAGGCAACACACGCGCCCATCTGCAGTGTCACAATGTAGGATATCTCCAAACGCTTCGAGTCTCACTGGGGCGGTCCGACCACAAGATCAAACGGCCGAACCGGCGCCGTGCCATGCATCACAGCCTCAATCCATTGAAGACAAAAGGAGTCAACTTCCCTATCAATTAGATAGAATCAAGAGTTCTACGCATTCCAATTTGGCCCCAATTGATCCCCTTGTCTTGTGATATGCAGCAACGTGTACTGTACTGTATCTGTCTGTTACACACGGAACGGCCATTTTGTGATGAGATTGTTGCCGCCCCTGTCTTGCTTCATAATGCAAACGTACCGTAGTCTGTAAGCAGTAGAGCCTAAATAGTACAAGTGACCCACCTCTAGCCAATTGTACTTTTGTTCCGATGAGCTTGTTGCTCGAAAATGCGTCTTATGCTGTACTAGTCACAGACCATTAGTCAACTAATGGCCTTCAAAAGGCAAAATGATCTCAACTAGACTCAGCGGAACGCACGAATCAGTATAAGACACCCAGTTGCTATATCTCTTAGTTAGGGGCATGGACATTATGAACGTCTGTAAGCATACGGCGTGGTTGAGCCTATGGAAGAAAGGTTGCCAGATAATACTTGAAGCGTCGGACCGGCCTCAGCGGCTTCTCAATGATATTCAAAACGTAGACGAGCCAGTTGGTGTTGTCCTTCTCATAGGCAACCAGACAAAATCCCTTACTCTCGCCAACCTTGGCCTACGCAATGGCTCGCCCAAAGTTCAAAGCCGCCACGGCACGTTTCATTTACACGCGTTACAACCTCATGCTACGAGGTCCATCGTCGTTATAGATGGGGACATACCGTCTCACAATAGACTCCCTCAATCGTCCAAACTTCATCGTTGTCATCAGACTATCGAAGAACCATTTTTGGAAGGGAAACCAGCATTGAAGGCCACAGAAGCAGCCGACGAAGTTTACTTGAGGCTTCTCTCCCCATTCTCAGACGTCATCTGCATGTTTGTTGCCGATATTGGCGGCATTGAAAGTACCGTCCGCCGTTTGTCAGCCTGGGGTGCCAAGGCTCAGCCCTCGACATCTTCAACACGTCCTGCATTGATGCTAGTCGTCCCCACGGGACAGAAAAAGCATATGCAGGCTGCAGTGGATAATTTGATGAGTGACCAAACCACTGCTTCGCTAACGCATTACTTTCGACGTATCCGTATCATATGCTTTTCCAACAAGATGAAAGGACAGAGGAGGCAGTACCAGCCACTTCGTCGGGAGCTACTTCGGTCTATTGAACTAGTCCAAGAAGACAGACTTCAATCAGGCCGGCTATTTTCGGCACGTCATATGGCAGAATTCCTCCAGGCTGCCTTAGGAAACGTGGTTAAGTCCCCATGCGAGCAATTCAATTTTATTAAAACTTCTAGAGAAAAGCTGCCTATCTCTCTCGATCTTGAAAAGCACCTGTTGAATTTCCTAAAGGGTTTTGACGATGCTATTTTAATAAAACGGTTTATAGTCTCCTTGATAGCCTCTAGTTTTATCCTAGATCAGTACCCTCCCGGAATGCACGGTAAGTATGTTCAGGAACATGACCGGGACAGAGCCTGACTAGGTACTAGCATTCCACCCTGAAGATGTTTTCAATACTCTGTATCAAGATATATGTGTCAGAGTAAGCAAAGACTTACAGATGCACCGGGAGCAATCTAGCCTGCCGATTCTTCCATTTGACCTTGTACCCCTGGTCAAAGGCGAGGTTATAGAGCAATATCATCAATATAAACGGATTGGGTCGTCCAAATCTCTACGCCAACAACATTTAGCCCATGTCCGTTGTCATTTGGCTTTCCCGATGTCTGAAGAGACATGCTTCGACTGCATCCAGCGCAAACCCCAGTACCGCCTCCCTTGCGGACATTGGACATGCCAGACTTGTGTCCGCATCTTTCACCGTCTCAGCCAACAAGACCCGTGGCTCTTCAATGTTGAAGAGTGCATCCTTTGTGGGATGGACACTGGAGGCCTTCACATTCGTGTCAAGCCAGATACTGCGACAACTCGTGTCTTGAGCATCGACGGCGGAGGAACACGAGGGCGAGCTCCTCTCCTCTAGAGTTTCTCAAGATACTGCAACATTCCATAGCGTTGCCGTACCCGGTTCAACGACATTTCGACGTTGTATATGGAACTAGCTCTGGTGACTCGAACTTAAACCCTCCCCAAGTGAATGTTAGCTGACCGCAATAGGGGCAATGATTGCATGTGCGCTTATCTACAAGGACTGGCCTATCGAAAAATGTATCGAGTACTTCGAAATGTCGTCAAAGTTAGCGTTCGAGAGGCGCAACTTATTTCGGTTCTTTGTATCGTTGTTCGGAGACCTTCCAGTCATATCCCCCATCGTTCAGTTCATAATCTCGCTGTTGGTGGACAGCAAGTATTCGGCCAAAAAGCTGGAGATGATCCAACAGGATGTCTACGGCCAAGATCAAAGCATCGTGGACTCTAAAAAAGCAAATGAGATGGGCGTACTGCTTGGCGTGACACTAACGAGCACAGCCGATACAAGCACCTTTGTCGTGACTAATTACAATGGAGTTGGGGAGCGTCATGATAACAGCGGTAAGTAGTCCGAGCATGGCCATGAGCACGTCTTTAACCAGTTCCAGACTACGACATTCTCAAGTCCAGCAAGGGAATCGATAGCATTCCTCTTTGGGAAATGTACGTGTTCTTTCAGTGACTTCTGAGGTGAAAGGTTACTAACGTAGAGCAGACTTCGTTGCTGTACCGCAGCCCCATAGTGAGTGTATTGCGAGACCTTCGACGTCTTTGTATTAAACCTGCCTCAGTTATTTCACTCCACATAGTATCAAAGGCGTTGGGAAATTCCAAGATGGCGGCTTAACGTTCAACAACCCTGCAGCAATCGCGCTGAAGGAAGCGGCAACCCTCTTCCCAACCGCGCCGGAGCCGGGCATAATGGTATCTTTAGGTACGGGATCGACACGGCCAAGCCAGAACCATAATGACGAAAAGTGTGCTGCGTGGAAAGACTCATTCGCGGCGCGATTGTTTCGTGCGTTTTGGAAACAGGGCGACTCCAGCGTGGCATGGAAGCAGCTGCTAGGTCACCAAAAAGTCGGAAGAACGCAAGAGTTCTTTCGGTTCGATATTGAGTTCCAGACCAAGCCACCCGCTCTGGACGACGTAGACCGTATGAGTGAAGTCGGCAGAATTGCCCGCGAGGCTGTACTTGGGTCATCAGCCATGCAGCAACTCGCGAAGCGCATTCGAGCGGAGTTATTTATCTTCGAGTTGGACCTCACACAGCCACCCCTGTTCGTAAGCGGCGTCTACGAGTGCGTGGGTCACATCTCATGTCGTCTACGAGCTGGAACAGCCGAGTCTGAAGTGTTTATGCATCAGCTGTTTCAGGCTTCCGCTTCGTTCAGCTGCCAGGGTCGAGCATTTGCCGACAGCTTCCGAAGGCACAACACAGTAAATAATGGCAGTAACTTTCGCACAGCCGTAGAATTCCATGTGCCGAGCCGACAACACCGCTTCGAGGTTACTCTCCACGAAGGATCGTCTACCTGCAATATTAGCGGCTCGCCTTTTACACTCGAGTGGTTAATCGAACAGCAAAAAATGAGCGCTTGCTTTGGTACAAGCGATCATAGGAAGCGTACATACGTAGATGATGTAACGACACAGTCGCGCAAGCGCAGGAGGCTGTGCTGACCTGACTCCTCTCGCTTGGCGCCGCCGCATTCTACCCTACTTCAGCGCCAACTAAGAGGTGAAAGACTGGGTACGGTACCTCCATAAATTTGTTTGTTTGAGTTTGGCAGTATATAGTGTTAATTGAAGATGACGTTTGCTCATTGCGCTGCGGTCAAAACTTCCAGCTATGAAGTCCTCGCTGCACAAACACATTCGCTATCGGTAGTATAGCATATACAGGTTAAAGGACCGGCAAAAGCCAGATATTACGGCAGATTGTACCACCGCCTATTCAAAAATTGCGGATGGCTTAACTCGCTGTCTTCTTTAGGTACCATGCCTAACAACGCCTGTTGCGCCCTGCCACAGCTAAGCCTCAAGAGTCGATAGAAACCACTGTTACCGCCTCTCCGCCTTTCTTTTCACACCAATATCAATGTGACGGGGATAAGCGGGCAGACCCTTGGGCAAAGATCCAAACCTCTCAAACAAAGCCTTCTTACATGCAAGGCTAATGTTTCTTTCAAGAACCCAGCAGAGCTCACTGGCATCAACAGCAAGTTTCAAAAACCATAGCGGAGCTTCAAGCCCTTCATCTTCTCATAATTCAGTCTCATTAATAATAACACTACAGCCGCAGCTTGGGTTCTGCTGCAACGGCTCACCTACATAGAAAATGTTTCCATACTTTCACGCGGTACGACTTTTGAAGATACTTGTCGCCTGATAGTTAATGCTACCGTCCGCTACAAGGCCGTGCGTCTTTATTATAAATGAGACCGAGGCGTTCGTGCTACTACGTATCTATTTCATGCATTTACTCCAGAGTCATTGTCTTAGCGGCACTGTCGGCTCAGAAGCGATTACATATTTGTGATAAAGTTTGACCCCATCTTTGCCACCACGTGCATTACGCATCCCATGTCTCGTACCGAGGACCTGTGTGCTAGCCTACAAGTGCTTTCTGAGCAAGATGCGAACATTTAGATTGGGTTACCTCTAGGGTCACTTCGTGCGTATGAAGGGATCGAGGCTGCGCCATATCGTACTGTATCGGTTTCTCATATATTTAAGTCTCACGTGTCCCTCGCCTGTGATGCGTGAAACATACCCTATCTTGCTCCCATAAGCCTGACGAATGGCTTCCCAGCATGTCAGGACGGGGCCTCGAAGACCACAGACACCTCTCATTTATTCACCGTGGCGCAATTGACCTGCCGCCTTCCGAAGATCGACCGACATCTCGACATCGTCTTCGGGAAGAGCAATGATGGTATTTAAGCCCGATGTCATAGCCGCGTCGAAACACTCCTCTGGACCAATGGGATGCAAACCAGCAGAGAAGAGCTTCATCTTGTTGTCCCTCATTAATGCCCGCGCTGTTTCTTGCACTGCCATCGGGTCTCCAGCGTTGACTTGTTCAAGAACATCAAATCCGCCCTGCCTGAATGTCTTGAACGTAACGTAAACTGTGTTCAATTGCATCCGTGATTCTTGCTCGCTCGACGTGGTTGCAGCGACAATTAGATTGTCCGCCGATGGTTCACTGCGTACTGCGTTATCACCCTCTCCCGTGGCGAGTGATAGGATAGAAACGTCAGTATATCTCCTCGACCTCATGATGCTCTCTCCGAGGGGTGGTGGTTTCGTTTCCTGGCTCTCCTCCCAAGGAGTAGTATCACGATTAGTCTGCGATGTTTCAGGTGAGATGCACCAGGACGGCTCGTCCGGGGTCACACAAAAAGCGAAATACTGTGACCTTAGAATGAAAAACGACGTAATTTCTGGGCCGCTAATGGAGAGTCCACTGAAGTTGTAGTGCAAAATCTCCTTGGTGAGGAACGCTCGATCGCGCTGGTAGGTGTCGTTTTTGGGACGACCGCATCGTTGTTGAAGGTGAGCTTCGGTCTTTAGACGGTAGCATCGTCGCCGCAATTTTTCGCCCGAGTTCTTCACCACCAGAATCGACAAGGCAGCGCTTTGGAGCCTGGTCAAGGGGTTTTGACCAAAAGCCTCGTAGTCGAAGCCAGTATCCTGACCGTCTTCCGCACTGCCAGGCAGGTCCGTTAAGCGTTCGATTTCGGGAGTTTGAAACCCGAGGTGTTGAGCCAGCCAGGCGAATTGACACAATGTTCCCTGGTGGGCTATCTCTGCCAACGTTCTAGCAACAAGCCTGCTGTCTGTTCTTTCCGACGGTCTTGGCATTCTTTGAAAGTTTTTCAATGCAAAAAGCCACAAGATCTGCAAAGCATTCTCACAAGAGATAGTTGATGCTGGGCCCGTTGCAGACTGTTGCAGTTGCTGCCCGGCTGAGTTGAAACTCTGCTTGAGTGTTGCACGGATGGTTTTGTCTCCCGGCTTGAGAAGATGCTTCATGCTTGCAGCACAGGCGTCGAGAAGGTAAATATCCTGGAAAAATGTGCGTAAAGAAGGTATAACATAATCTATCGATAGAACCTCCGTTTGCATTGCCTGACGGTCGTCTTCACTGAATGACCTAAATAGGTGGCCGTTTTTGATTGCGCTTCTGATGTCCTCGGCGTCGCGGGTGCAGAACTTTGGGCAGCGAAGTTCCAGTGCCCTCACGTCTTCAACAGCTAGTTTCACAATAGCATCTCTGCTTCGTTGAACTATCCTGAGGAATGTGGCGATAATGCGAGCCAGATAATTCGCTGCCTCCTAGGATTCGGTTATTTCACTAAGGTGAGTACACGCACTGGGTTGATTACCTCGTCGCTTTTGGCACCAAACAATTTGTTGAGAGTGCTGACTCTCATTCCGTCCCGCAGGGCGGGGACTTCCAGGATGGGGTCAAATGCTGCCACTAGCGTCTCATTTTTTAACAGACGGTGGACGCATGCTCGCACGTGGTCGGAGGAGAGGTTGTGTTTTTCCGATTCCCAAGCCTGATCTCCGAATACAGTCCCTCTTCTATACTCTTGACGTATGTTCCAGTAGACAGAGACATCCGGGGAGCATTCTGTGACACGGCTATGCATGGCGGAAGCGGAATTGATCGAGCAAGAGTTTATCAACTAGCGAGTATCGCCTAAGCTTATATGGATGATGGCGAGTAGCCATAAGCTAAGCTTCGCCGCTTAACCACGTCCCAAAGTGGACCACGCCCAGTAGTATACTTCACGATCTGGCCGCCCTGAACTTCGGCACGTAAGAGACGATGAGAGTACTTCTCTTCAACGATTTCAGGATTTCTCATCCGCTGCCGCAGGATCTAGGCCCAATACCATGAGTCCCATAGAGATATATGCCGTTTGTGTGTTCAGCGTGTTCTTCACGCTCTTCCTTAGTAATAAGGTAGCTCCACAAGCCATCGCGATATCGAAAAGCTTGGTTATCTTCGCTTCCAAAACTCTGCGGCATCGATTCCTCATTAACCGTCATGCTTTATTGGGTCCGTGGACAATGTCCTTCGTTCTGATTCAAGCGCTCTACTTGGGTGGCAATATCGTGAGCCTCTGCTATGGGGTGAAGTCATCATCGCAAGCCGCCTCGCGAGCCGGGACCATGGCGCTTGTCAACATGGCCCCTATATATCTCGCTACGCATTTGAGCTTTCTTGCAGACATTTTTGGCATGTCTTTAAGAACATTTCGGCAAGTACATCGTTCCTGCGGCCTCATGGCTATCGGCCACGTGGGTTTCCACAGTATACTGCCTATGTCACGCGGCCTCTCGATCCTCACAGAAAGTCCTCCGGGGCTGTATGCTATTACGGTACTCACTCCATCGGTCTGAGTCCATATGCCACATAGGACCATAACTGACATATCCAGGGAGCGGCCATTTTGTTAGCTCTCGTTATACTCTCTATCCCGTTGCTACGAAGACGGTTTTACGAAATATTCCTCCGCATTCACCAGGCGCTAGCGATAGCTATTGCATTCTGCACCATAAAACATCTTACATTAGTGAAAGACTATAAGTGGCTTCCACTGTATGTTTTCGCGGGAGTCTTTTGCGCTTTGGCGGCATTCCATGCCGGATCAACCCTCTATCGGAACCAAAAATGGGGGCATCCGTGCCCACGTATAGCGATTCAAGTCAACCATGGAACTGTGAATGCCACTGTCTACCTGTCTCGACCAGTGGCAGTTGATGCGGGCCAATACATTAACCTATGGGTTCCCTCAGTATCTCTTCTGTCAAGCCACCCTTTCATCGTGACTTCATGGTCACCAGTTCCGCAGAGTACAGTTGATCTGGTCATACAACCGCGCAAAGGCTTTACAAGTAAACTACACCGTCGTGCAGAGATCGAGTCAGTCAAACACATAGTGTCGCGAACATTCTTCAGTGGCCCTCATGGACGGTGTATACCTGTTTGGGACTTCGACTGCGTCCTTCTATTTGCAACAGGTTATGGAATAGTACCTATGCTTCCATATCTTGAAAAGTTATGGTATGGCTACAAAGAGCGGAAAGGCCATACGAAGAGAATCCATTTAATATGGCAAGGACATACTATTGGTAGGCCACATGTCGGTCGGCAGGCACCTATGCTAACCGGCTCTAGATCTCCGGCGAGCGGTGGGACCAACAATCAATAGCATACTCAATGAGGATCGCACTCAAAAGAGCTACGTAAGATCACTCATGTCTACTATGCTCAGTACTAACGCATCGTAGATCCTCTGCATATCAGTCTACAGCGAAACCAGCATGAAGAAAGAGACTAGTCAACATGGTCGCTATACTATATATCCTGGTAAAGCTGACATAGAATCTATCATTAAAAACGAAGCAACGGGCAGTTCTATTCAGTCTACTTTGGAGAGAATGCCAGTTATCCAGGAGGAATACGTATCATTAACAGCGGGCGGACGGAGCGCTCAAGCTGCGCATTCTTCATGGACGGCAGGCGAGACGTCAACGAGCTGGAGTCGTGAAGGAAGCTCTACCCAAGACCCTGCTATCCATGGTCACAAAGAAGACAGAGGCGGATCCATGAGGAAGATCTTAGATACTGCAGGTGGACGTGGTAGAACGCTCGTGCTGAGTAAGTAACGTTAATCCCTAGTCCGTCAATGGTTGACTAGCTGTGGCTAACTCTTATAGCCTCCGCTGACGGAGCCATGCGAGACAACCTACATGACAACTCTGGACATGATTTCAAGCGTGTCGTTCGGCATGGATAGCTCCAGAGCAAGTCTCGGAAGAGAAATTACACAGATGCAACAATGTCAGGAAGGTA
>JALHBY010000029.1:0-148810 GCA_024340155.1 Tolypocladium pustulatum | reverse complement strand
TTTTTTTTTTTTCCCCATTGCCCAGTTTTTTGCCCCTCGCGCGCGGTGGAGCGGGCCATGTCGTGCGTCGTGTTGCTCACAAGCGATGGCGTGAGAGGCTGCCTGCAAGCCACATACGGCCATTGTTCTGGCACTTTGTCCCGGCTCCTCCTGATACTCGGCTCACCTGGCATATCGGGCATGGTTTGCAATGCAAGGAAACGTATCTTGGCGGGGCGATGCCGGCCAAGATGGCGATAAGCGGCATGGTGAAGCCCGCACAAGTTTTTGTAGGCGCTGGGCTAGTTGGCTGATGTGTGTTCTATCGCTCGTCGTCGCAGACACTCGTAGATGGATCCCGGGAACCACTGCGGGCCCGGCCGAAAAGCCGTCATTCATCGCAGGGCCCTGGCCTGCCTTGCCGGCTTGACATCTCTGGCCGAGCCCCACTGCTGTTATATGTGGCTTACAAGTACAGTACGAGTTGTACAGTACTACAATGCACAGAACATCCAAGTCGTTGCCTCAACTGTCTTGCGTTCTGGGAACCTTGGAGGGACCGTACGATAGACACCCTGATGAGTAACGTAGCAAGGCTAACGTCGAGATAGAGGGGGGGTAGTTTCGTGCCATCGGCCATCCATTTTCTTTGGCGTCTGTGCAGAGATAACGACTGGTTGGAGCCTTGCTGGAGGGTTGATATGGTCCGGACCTCACTGCCGGTGGCTCTTGGCTGGCTTAGATACGGAAGCCGTGTGTCAGCTCCTCGGCAGACCTGAATAGTGAGTCACTCCGAGACGGTGCTTGGCTGCTTCGTAGACAAGGAAGCCAAGGCACGGGCGTAGTGTCAAGGTAAGCTCCATAGCTGGTATGCTTATGCTGCCGGTACTTGGGGCCCCCTCGCAATCCGCTCGGGCTAAATCTGCGCCTAGGCAGCGACACGTCAGGACGAAGCCGATTTCCCGATGTGCAGCATGCCGTTATTGAGTCCTGTTTCGTAGTCCTCCGTGGTACGTGTTAGCATTCCCATCCCCCCGAGCGAGGCCGAGCAGGTACGAGCAAATTCACATCGCCAGCCAGCCTTCCCGTCCCGTCCCGTCCCGTCCCGTCCCGAGTACCCGGGTCCGCTGCCGGCTCCTGTTCATCCGAACCTAGCATTCCAGGGCAACACCCCGAATTGTTTCCATCATTTCTCATGTCTGACTGCTTCTCTCCTCGTACGGTGCCATGGTGCCAATGCCAATGCCCATGCCTACTGCGTTCTCCCTTCCCCCGTCCACAGGGTCCATACTGGCAGACCGTTCGTATCACGACATGGAGCATTTCCGGTCGACGCGCCGTGCGGCAATCCCATGGCTTCACCGACCGACCGATCACCCTCGGCGTCCAACCGGGCACGCGAGTTAACTCTCCGGGTGGTTATGCTGTCATACCTGCCACCATGCGTCGTGCGGCTCGGGCTGGGGCCAAGCTTTTTGTCTAGCATTCACAAACTCGGGGACTGCGTCGTACTCGGCCATTGGTCCCCGCAGGCATACGTCGCTGTCCGTCACCTAGCGGCGTAGGGGAGGACCGCATGTCTCCGGCGTTGCCATGCATTCTGCCGCTGCATTGTGTCGTTCGCATCGGGTAGGTCGGGGACGACGTACCCAGGTTTCACACAGGCTCTGCCGTGAAGCGGGTGGGGGCCCCAGCAGGAGTAAAAGACGGAACAAAGGTTCTATTACCAAAGGTATCCGAAAGAAAGCCAAATGCACGCTCCAATGCAAAACAACAAGGATGGGGTATCGATCTGTCGCAAGGCAGAACAAGAGCTAGTCTAAGCATTACTTACATCGCAAGCGCAAGCCACCTCGTTCGTCGCACAAGAGTCGGGTCAAACTTGGTGAAACTGTAGTCGTATAATGGAAAAGAGCATGTTCTGCAAGACGTGCAGCATGACGGTCACGCACGCCGGCAGCAAATCTGGCCATACGGCCATGTCCAGCTTGCCCTCGAGCCCGACATCGACGCCGAAGCAAGCGCGAATGAGCACTCGAACAGCCAAGCTGGCCACCAGCTCGCACGCCCACGTCACGGCCGAGGCGTTCAGGGTCAAGCCGAAGGTATACTCCGATTCGCCGTCAAAGGCAAAGTAGGGGTACACGTCCTTGTTGGCGCCAAAGTGTAGCACCGTGATGCTGCCCAGGAAGGCGGCCATGGACGCGTTCTCAGCCAAGAATCGAATGAATATGTTGCGCGTCTGCAGTTTCTGGTACGAGCCGTAGCTCTGCGTGTTGAGGCCCAGCACGGTGAGGGCCTTGTGGAAGAAGCGCGTCATGGTGATGGGCGTGAGCACCACCAGGCTCGTCGAGGACAGGATCTGGAGGATGATGAATTGGGAAGGCGAGCGGAGCCGAGCGTACAGGGCGCGGACGTATGTCTGGTAGGTCAACATGAAGTAGCTGCGCCGCGACGTTAGCTCATGGGTTTCCCAAGTCGGAGAATATGCGCACATCGAGGATGCGGCGGTCACCTACAGCTTGAAGACCCAGCTCAGCGGGTAGCTCCCGACTCGTTCGCCCTCGCGGATGCCCAGCACCCACCCCGTCAGGGCGTCCAGCAGATGCACCGTTACGACCCAGCCGTACACGTAGACAACAGTCTCCCAGTTGTTGTGCGGCAACGTGCGTAAATAAATCTCGGCGTACGCCTCTCCGACGACGTACGCCACGAGTCCTACAAATAGCGCCACGCAGAACCACAGGAAGCGGACGAAGCTCGCGGGAAGCCACCTACGCCTCGTGGCAACGCCCTGCGACCGTGCCGGCGGTGTGACGTGCATCAAGCTGGGATCCAGGACATCGCTAGACATGTTGCGCCGCCGTCGATCTCGCCGGGGAAGAACGTCGGGCTCGCCGGTCCACCACGACGTGGTGAAGAGGCGTTGGGTCTCGGACAGGGAGTGGCGCAGACCAATGTGCCGCTCATTGGTCATGAGGATCATGAAGGCGATGGTGACGGGCATGGCCATGATGATGAAGGTCCATGTGATCCACGACGTGTTGTGAATGGTGAGGAAGTGAGTCCTTGGGGAAAAGTACAGGGGGATGGGAACGGCTATGGACAGGACAGCGATGATTGTTACTGTGAGAGGGAAGCCCAAAGATTTTGGCCACCTGAGTCGGTGTCGGTGTTAGTCGAGGTTTGAGGGCACTCGGACGTGGCATCTCGTCAGCGCGGCTTACTCACCAGTTTAATCTGTAGAGATTGAACAACTTTGTGATCCATGTCAGGGCCGTGAGGTTGTAGAAGCCGTAGTAGACGAATAGGAAGAACCAAAAGTTGACCTGCACCCGCGCCCAGCCATGGCCCGGGGTCTTGAGCCCATCTTCCGGGTCTCCGCTGGGATCGTCATCAGCGTTGTCCTGGTCGTCGTCCGGCAACGAGTATTGCGGGAAGGGTACGGCGCACCACGCAACCGCCTTGAGGGTTTACTTGTCAGTGCCATACATCTTCCGGGCATCGCTCACATGTCGCTTGCTCCAACGTACCAATATCGCAGGCAAAAACACCAACAGCCCATACCGGCTCCACCACCTGTCCAAGACCCTCTTGACGGCCGTCTGCCGCGGCTCCACCCAGAGGTCGAGCACCCACCCCTGCCACAGCCGTTGCCACACCGACCTCGGGTCGTCGTCGTTGTCGTCGCCATCGTCGATTGCATCGTCGTCGTCGGCGGCCTGGAGCTCGGCGGCGAGCAGTGCGCCGTAGCCGACGTGCACGCTGCCGCGTCCAGCGCCGAGCCGGTCGGCCAGCAGCCCCAACTGACTATGCCGCCGGTGGCCCAGTCCCAGCCCCGGACGCGGCGGCACGGCGCGGAAGCGGCCCAGCAGCGGCGAAGAGTCGGTCGGCCGGACACGCCACTCGCTGCCCTGAGTGAACTGGAAAAAGCTCGACATGTAGGCGGCGAGTGCGGCGTCCCGGCGTTGCGTGTCCTCGCAGCGGGAGACGCGGGCGGTCAGGCGAGCACAGCGCGGATCGGAGAGCTGGCTGCCTTTGCGTGGAGTCTTCGACGAGGACGGGCTCTGTGTAGATTCATCTGGCGTTGCAGTTCGTTGCGTGTGCCGTGAAGATGGCAGATCTGGGTTCTTTGTCCTGGCGTCGAGGAAGCTGCCGTTGGGAGCAGTCAGCTCACAGGCACAAGGGCGGCAGTCGGAGAGCTCCCTGGGCGTCCGGCGCCTCACCCAATGTGAGGCGCAGAATGACGCGCGAGCTGCTGGACCCTGCAGGCGGTGTGCGCAGGTGGGTTGCGCTAGCGGTGTATGGGTACCGTGGCTTGGTGCTTGGCTTGGGTACCTGAAATCCATGTGAGCCAACCGCGGCAGAATGCCCGAGAGTGGAACGACGCTCTGCGTCCACACTCCAGAATGGAACGCTTGAGGGAACAGGGCAATGTGTTGCAAGTGAATCCAGGTTCTTACTGAGCCTCGAGCATTTCGTCTAGCAATGCATACCCAGCTGCCCGCATTGTTCCGGGAGTAAGGTAGGCAGCTTGTTCTATATGGTACATGTAAACGGCGCCTGCCAGTCATCTATCTCGTCGTCGTCATGGTGCACTTCGCCTCAGTCAGACTCTCCATCCGAGTCCAAGTCCGGCCGTCGAGGCATCTCCTCCTCGAGCAGCCCGCCCGTGACATCGTCCGTAAAGGCCACCATCTTGGCCGAGCTCGACTTGCGCGTCGCCGGCTCCAGCACGTCACCGCTCCAAGGCTTGCACTCCTTGACGTGCTCGCCGCACCGCAGGCACGTCCAGCCCTCGCCCTCTTCGCGCTCCAGCCGCGTCGCGAGGCAGACGAAGCAGTAGATGCAACCGCACGGTATCGTCTCGTACGGGTTCGTCACGTCCGTCTGTGCCGAGCCGACAACGCCGCTGGACGCCGCGGCTGCCAGCATCTCCGTCTCTGTCGTCGCCGCCTCATTTTGGTCCTGGTAGCAGATGGCGCACGTCCGCTCCGGGAGGAAGGCGTATTCGCCCTTGGCGCCGCTGCCGCCGTCTGCGCCCGTGTTTATGATTTCCTTGGTCTTGCGCCATGTCCGGCTCAGCCAGCGGCGCCATCGGTTGATGCCGATGAGGGGCAGCACGAAGAGCAGAAACTCTGTGAAGGCGTGCCAGACCAGCTGGCGGTTCAGGTACTCGAAGGAGACCTCGCGGCTGACTTGGCTCGTGGGCGGCGCGAGGCGCATCCTCAGTATCCTGTCGAGCAGCGTCCGGTATCGTCCGTGCAGGAGAAAGACGAGAAACGACGCAAACGCCGCCGCCGAGTGGGCCGTGGAAAGCTTCGATGTCAGGCGTGAGAGCAGTCGGATTCGAGGGCTCGGCTGGTCGTAGCCATCGTCTTGCTCAAGCAGCCAGTCCTCCCACCTAGTCCAGGCGTACTTCCCGAAGACGGTCACCAGGCCGTACAACGACTTTTGCGCCCTCGACGGAGCCGTGAGCACGGGTCCGTCTTTCCGCGCATCCGTGTACTTTAGGTTCTGCAGCGCCGCGCCGTACGTCGCATCGTGGTCCCAGATGGTGAGCTTGAAGAGGATGGCCCGCAGCGCCAGCATGATCTCGGCCGACCAATCGTCCTGGAGGTGGCCGCCGGCAAAGTACTTGAGCGCCTCGCCGACTTGGCTCTTGAGCAACTCGACGAGCTCCTCGTCGAGCAGCTCGGCGTCGACCTGCGACACGCGAAAGGCTGGCCGCGTGCCCTCGCGCGACGCCGCGGCACCCCATATCGGAGAGAGTGCGAGCCTGCGGATGGGGAAGGGCAGCCTCTGGAGCTGGGCATGGGCGCGGGAGGCTTCGCGCTGGGCGGCGAGCTGTGCGGCTGCTTGGGCTTCGCGGGCCTGGCGGCGCGCAGCAACGCGCTGCTGGGCCTGGATGAAGCTCGAGTCGGTCATGTCATCGGTCGGTGCCGCATTGAAACCCGGGGGGGAAAGGGTCCGCAGGTGTGAGCGCGAATGCCAGGTCCAGAAGGGGAGGCAACAAGCCGCTACCGCATGATGATGAGGCGAAAAGCGGGATGAGGTTGAACGGTTGGCGGGCGAGCGGTGGTGCCATCACAAGCCGAGGCTTCTGATGCTGGCTGGGTCGGGGCCCGCGGCTGGGAATCTAGCTAGCGCCGGGAACGGCAGGGCCAAGAAGCCCCACCCCCCCCCCCAGATCCCCAGGCCCCATCCCACTTCTCACCAGCCGAGAGCGGCATGCTTTGCGCCGAGCTGCGCATCAAACAGTTTAATCACGAAGGGGAGGCTCTTTTCACAAAGACCGACCGACGCAGCTTAGTTGCGGATGAATCCGAGTGAAATATGTCAAACGGACTTCTTGTGTATCCTAATCGCTCAAAACGCCGTGTTGCTCTATGCTGTCTCGTCTAAAGCGTCCGCCTTGCTGCAAAACCCTGGTGCCCTTGAGGTCCTGCTGATGACTCCGCTTCACGCCTTATGCCTTGTGCTCTGTCTCGAAACTGGTTCAGAGCGGTCCTACCGATCCCGACCCAGGCGCTCTTCGTCGTCACGCGTCAACTCATAAGCCGGCCGGAATTTCTTTGCGTCGCCTCCGAGCGCCAGGGCCGGGTTCGGGCGCGTATTTCCGGTGCCGCCGAGCGACGTGAATCCGCGGTTGTACAAGCTGCAAAAGGGTATCTCGAGGTGTCGAATAAACTGTTTGTGTCAGCTGCGCTTCCCAGTTCCCGCCAGCTGTAGCGTGCACGCCCAGCAAGAGAAAGACCGAGGCTACTCACAGCCCAGATATCCGTGTAGTGCCAGTCCAGAACTGGGTTCACGCGCATTAATTGGGGCCAATCTGCGTCTGTAGGGCTAAACGGCGTCAAGAATTCGCTGTGCGGATCTGTCCTTCTTGTCCCCATGAAGATGGCCTTGACGGACGACCGGTCTCCCTGGTAAGCTTCGAGCGCGAGGCGCATGGGCAGGGCGTACCGCGTCAGGTCGAGGTGGTACTGGGCGGCAGAGACGGAGACAAACTCCTCGACCTCGGGGAACGGGTCGGGTGGTGCAATATATATGGCTTGGAGAGGCTCGATCAGGGACGGCGGGCTCTCGGCTTGCGCTTTGAAGCCGTCGGCATTGGCCGTCGGCTGGGCTGTCGTGGCTGGCAGGCAGGCCAGGATTAGTATCAGCAGGACGAGACAGTCCTTGCCGCCGTTGTACGACAGGGAGAGCTCCTCGAGTCTGTGCGTCTCGCTTGTCAGTCTTGTGCTCTCTCGGGCAATGGAGTCCCGCGCGCAACGCACCCGTATCGCTGTAGCGCCTCTTCAACGACGCCCATGGACTCGCGCGCGCGCGCCTTTGTGTTCCGAAGCACTGTATCGTCCGTCTGCTCCTCGAGGAAGCCGAGCACCTTGCGGCGCAGCGTGTGGCATATCTCGGGCAGGGCGCGGGGTGCGCGGGGCGCAACCGAGGTCGTCGGCGCCGAGGCCGTCTTCGCGACGCCGTTGGTGGCCGCTGGCTGGGGGCCTGAATCCAATGTCATTTCGGCGGAGGACATGGGCGAGATGTCGGGGGCATGGGTGTGAGGAGAGGACGGCGGGAGGACGACGGTGAAGGTAAGCGCGACAGAAGCTTAATGGTCTGGGACGGCACAGGCAGACGCATCGGAGACGGAGTCATGAGCGGCTGATGGAACGGCCGATTGAGGGGAGGGGCGTAGGCTGGGGTCCATTTTTGAGGGTCGCGAAGCCACGACGGCTTTATGCCGAAAGCTCCGTCCGTCTCACTCACTCACCAACGCCATCCCATTCCAGGCCTACATGACTACTCCACTTGCGCCACGTGACATACAGACAAGTTGGCCATCCTCCGTTCCATGTCTTCGGCTGCCAGTCAACTGTCCGTCACGATCCGGCCCCGGTCGCATCAAGCACATCCCCGAGCTCTCCGCCAATCGCTCCGCTACTCGTGTCGACGGCCTGTGTTGCGCCGGCCCATCGCTAGTAGGCTCGGCTGCAGCTGCATGTTCCAATACGCGGCCACTACAACGCTCTTCACAATGTCATTCATTTGCGTTCCAGCTTGCACCTAAAGTGCGGCCTCAGCCCTCGACTACACCTTCCATGGGCTCGTGCTGCGGTCCGTCGGTCAGGTATCTCTCCGGCGGGCCCCCAACCGCCGCGAGACCCATGGTAAACACTTGCTCGACTGTGGATGGTTGTGGCTTACGTTAGTGATGGTTTTCGTGGGACAGCAATGTGCTTCAATTGCGAAACTCACTTTTGCTGTCGGAAAAGACGAGGTGGTTGAAGCCCTGGTTGCACTTCTTGACGACTCTCTTGCCGGATGTGTCCAGGTAAACTTCAAACGACAGGGCGTTGTAGTCTGGACGGTTGCTCTCGGCCAGCTTTTGGAAAAAGTCCTTTGCCACTGCGAGCATGTTAGCTGCCAGCGACATGCGTGTGCGCAGAGGATGGCAAGTCAGGCTTACGCTCTTGGCTGAGGACCGAGTAGCCGTTCTTGCTTCGCACGACGAGTCGGAAGCGCTGCGTCTTTGTGTTTTGCAAGATGGTGATGTCGGCGTCGCAGATGTGCATCCGCTCCGTGTGCACGTCTTGGGCTTGCCTAGGCACGCCGTCAGGATTCTGGGCTTCTTCTTCTTCGTTGCGAGTCAAGGCCCGCTGGACAACTCACAACTTGATGAGAGCCTTCTCGTCTGCTCGCGGATGCTCAAAGTAGATCACGTAGAGGTCCATCCGAATCGCCTCGACCTCTTTGTGGAACTGGTCGGCAGCTGCAATTCACATTGTCAGCATATTGCACCACCAGCTTACCGCGGCGGGAAGGACATGTACCTCCCACTGATGCAAATTCGAACGCCACGGTAGCGGGCGCGGTAGGACGCGCAGTCTCGCTGGCGTCGTATGCCGTACACCCAATGTTCTTGATATATACGGTTTCTGATCCCTCCGTGTGCTGCAGCTGCGAGCTCAGCGTTACTTTTGCATGCGTCAGTATCGAGCGCAACGGCGTGAAGGCGCACAAGGCCGCCAAACTGACAGTGAAGTATGCTCCGTACAATGCCGTCTGCTGGCGTCTTCTGATCCTGCTTTCCGTAGGTGACCACTATTTCCGCCTCGCGGCTCTCTTCAAAGGCGCTCTGCGGCAAGACGGCCTCGTCTCGAACGCGGTCCAGGCCGATCGACTTGTAGTGGAGCATCTGCACAAAGTCGACGTTGTCTCGGGAATAGTTGACGTTGCCGGATATAAACTTGACGGCGGTGATGGTTCGGTGCAAGGTCGTGGCATTGCTACCAGTTGCGTTGCTGCGTCAGCACAGAGTAGATGGGGGGTTTCGAGTATCAACTACCTGACAAGATTCAGGATGTTCGCCATAGGACTGTCCGAGCCCACGCCTGTAGCGTGCGCGAGCATTGTGCTCATACTGTTTCGCAGCATCTGTCTGGTCTGAAGGACGCTGAGGCCATGCACCAGCAGTTCTTCAAAGTCGTGCATCACTAGACGATGCCGTCGTGAGTCGGCATTCCCGCCATGTTCGGCAGCGGCTGAACTTACCTGCTGGCGGCACGCCCTTGATAACCAGAGATGTGAGTTGGTCCGTCACCCTATTAGCCACCTTGTACAGGAGCCACGACCGTATCTCGCCGGATATCCTCGCAGCAAAGCTGAGCGGTGATACTTGCGGAAGCGATTAATGTGACCGTCCGCAAGTGCTCGGGGTGAGAGCAACGTACAAGCATACGCATTCACTGCAGATCGGTGGTCGTCCTGGTCGGACAAACAACTACAGCTGAACAGTTGGTTATTGCGAAGGGAGGTGCTGTAGTATGCCTCGGAGACTTTTTGGCTCAGCACCACCCGCGGGCATATCTCCTTGGTACCCTGCCCAGACGGCTCGTGGAGCTCAAAGTGAAGGATTGCAGAAGAAGCTGCGGGGCCGTCGGCGAGTGTGTTACCTGACGAGCCGGGTGCGGCTCCGAATGTTGCCGCCGATGCTATGCCAAATGTTGGAGCATTTGCAACTCCAAATGTCGGGGCACTGGCGACTCCACCAGCGGCAGCGCCTGTCCCTCCGTATGGCTTGCCTTGTATATTCTGGAGAAACCACTCGTGTATATCGCCCAGCATCGTCGAAATGTGGTCCATGTCGGTCTGTAAGCGGTCTGCTTGGGAGCTGGCCGTCGTTAGCGAAACCTTTCAGCAGCAGCAATTCAGAGTCTTCAGTATTACTTGATGACCACGCTGAGAATGAGGTTCAAGCTGTTGGTTTGGATGGTCAGGTTGCCCTTTAGGGCGTTGAGATCGCCATCCTCTGTGGTCCAGGATATCTTCCTCCAGTCCGCCTTGAGCTCCTTGGTCCAACGTTTCATCCGCGGCTGGGCCGCGTCGGTCGACGTCGAGATGACGCTGTACTTGTTCACAATGGCTTCAAGGTGGCTCAAAGTTTCCTTGCAGCTTTGCAGCATGCCGAGAATGATGTCTTGATTCTCTTTGAAATGCGATGGGATGTTCTCCGGGAGCTTGGATTTGTCAATTATCAGAGGCGCGCTGTTGCTGGTCTCCCGAGCGCTCGAGAAGGCATTCAGGGCGGCGCTTAGCGAGTACAGCTGGCTCTCGACTTCACGAAATTCGGCCGGGGCCGACTTTCTACCTTTGGTGAATGCCTGGCCTATCTTGCAGGCCAGTTTGCCCATCAGATAGGCGTCGCCGAAGGAAATGGAAAAAGACATCTTGCTTCTTTCTTGAAGAGTTGAAGAAGCTGGAAATTTGAACAAGGAGGGTCGCCCGCCTTGGCGGTAGAGGGTTGCGAGGCCGAAAAGGACAACTTTGCAAAATTATCTTCTCTTTGTTAGAGCCCATGGCATCATCATTATGTCGACCTTGGATGAGAAACTGCCGTGCATAGCCCACCTTCACGGAGTGCTTCTCAGACAAATGATGATGGGGGGCTGTGCGGCTGTGACGTTTTGCACGACCATGCAGCTATGTAAGTGAGGCGCGCGGCACTAGAGCGCCCGCATCCAGGCCTTCGGATCGATAGTCTCCTCGACCATCTTCCACCTGACATGCACCTCACGTACAGCCACCAATCATCGCTGCGGCTGGGCGGGCGCTGCGCACAAGTTACACGGCTCATGCATAAGGCAAACTGACAAGGCTATCGGCCCCATCCAGCAAAGACGCGTATCGCGGTTGGTTTCACTCGCCTCAACTGCAGGCCTCCGTGGATGGGTCCTAGGCTGATTGGCGGGGACCGCAGCACTCACCGAAGGCAGAGGCGAGGTTCTTCAAAATGCCGGACAAAAATGTGGTGGTTTGGGGTATCCCCAGCTGGTTGGGACCTGGCAGCGTCCTGACCATGACCATGCCTGGGTCGCATTGGCAGTCTGATGCTTCAGCCACCACCCTCCACGGTTGCGGCCTGGCGGCGGGATGCCTCCTTGATGTGTGACGATGGGCAGGGGTCGATGCTTGATATACATAAGCGCCCGACGTGATTCTTCAGCGTCGTCATGTCCAGGCCACCATCATACTTGCATGCACCATCGCACCAAACACACACAGCATACAAGTAAAACTTGGTTGTTTCGAGTCCACGGGCGTACGTCTGTTGGTCGCTTCGAAGGCCACGGACGCCGACATCAGCATCTTCAACTGAGCAATGGCGGCGCTCGCCATGTTTCCGGGTATCCGGTTCGACCCGCGCGAACCGGTGCCTCCTCGCTTCGCGCATCTCGCCCATCACTTCCAGCACCACCAGCAAGGTGGGTTGGATGATCAGCGTGGCATGCCTTGGCATGATCACGGAGGGGCCAATCTAGCCAACTTTGTCCGGAGAGACCCCTTCCCTCACCCTCAGCGGCAGTTCAACGCAAACGTGGTGCCCGAGGTGAGGAGATTTGAGCCAGAAGAGCCCCAACTGCAGCAAGCGTTCCTGGCGCCTCTGTCATCCTCGGTCAAGGTCCAGATCGTCCACGACACGGCCAAATTCACCGTCGTGCACCTCTTCTGGAACCAGTCGAACCACATCAAGCAGGGTACCTACCAGTTCCCGCTACCGCTCGACGCCACCGTGACCGAGTACAACTGCCGCATCGGCGCGCACAAGATTGTGCGCGGAAAGGTAAAGGCCAAGGAGGACGCCCGGCGCGAGTTCGACGATGCCGTCCGCCATGGCCGCACGGGCGGATTGATGGAACAGCAGACAGCCGAGATCTTCACCATCAACCTAGCCAACATCCCAGCCAACACCAAGATGAGGGCCGAGCTGTCCTTTATGTGCCTCCTCAAGCAGAGAATCTCCAACGACCGTGAGGTCTTCACCCTGACGGTGCCGACATTCATCGCTCCTCGTTATGGCGACGTGCCCGAGGGAGTTCGGATGGAGAATGGCGCCAACCACTTTTTGAGCCTCGAGGTGGATGTATTGACTGCCGAGGAGCTCATAACCGTCAATAGCGACACGCACAACATTCTCTTTGAGAGAAATGCGGGCCAGAGAGCCTGTCAGACCTGGGACGACTTCATTATGCGCCGCGACAACGAGACTGCCAACCTGAGGACTGCCACTGTCCAGCTTGAGCAAGGGCGAGCGAGCCTAGATAAAGACATGGTCATCTCAATCACGACTGCTTTATCTGACAACAGAGAGACCCCGCAGGCCTGCTTCGAGGTACACCCGAATTTCGAGCACCACAAGGCGTTGATGTTGACCCTCCCATCCGACTACCTTATGGCAGCGGCGAACTTTGTCCATGACGGTGAGATCATATTCGTCGCGGATCGTTCCGGCTCCATGTACGACAAGATCGAGGCCCTCAAGTCAGCCATGATGTTCTTCATCAACGGCATCCCCCAGGACCGGCCGTTCAACATCTGGTGTTTCGGGAGCGACTGCACCTACATGTGGCCACGATCCAAGCCCCTCAACGAGAACACGAGACAGGAGGCCATCAACTACGTCCGCAATGAATTTGCGTCCAACATGGGCGGGACCGATATTCTGCCCGCTCTGAAAAAGATTTACGAATCCAGAGGCGGCTACCACTCCATGGACATTGTCGTCTTAACCGATGGCCAGGTCTGGGAGCCGCAGGAGACGATTGCATTTGTCAAAGAGACGCGGCTGGTGAGGGAGGGCCTCTTCCGGTGCTTCTCACTTGGCATCGGTCATGCCGTGTCCCACGAGCTGGTGGAAGGCATCGCCAAAGCCGGCGGCGGCTACGCAGAGGTGATTACCGATGCCCGTGGCGGCGGCTGGGAGGACCGCGTTGTTGCGGTTTTGAAGGCGGCCGTGACAGGTCACCTCAGGTCCGTGCAAATGGAGCTGCAATGGCACAGAGAAGAGGGCCAGGAGGCTGTGGCCCCTCCCAAGTTCAAGCAGTCGCCTGCTGAAATTTCCGCCATCAGCCCCTTTATCCGAAACCGGATGTTTCTGCTCTTTGACTCTGGCCAGCAGTGTCCTGAGCTGGAAGCGGTCTCGCTCAACATCAGGGGGGCCGACGGCACGGTCACTACCAAAAGGGTGCTGCCGAAGCGTCTGCTGCAGCCGGATGCTACCATTCACAGGCTCGCGGTTCGGGCACTGCTCGGCGATCTGGAGCGAGGAGAGAGCTGGCTCCAACAGCAGAACCGCGATGGAGCCGAAGGTGCGCCCCTTGTCCGACAGGAGGCCATCGACTTGGGAACCAAATGGTCCCTGGTGTCAAAGTGGACCAGCCTGTACGCCGTCGAGGAAGAGACTGACGAGGCGATGCCGGAGCTGCACATCGACATTCAACTGCCCGAGGTCAACGATGAGGTCGGAGATGCCCTTCTCATGCCTCGGGGAATGCCCAACCAGAACGCGGGGCTGCTTCTCGGCCCCGGCGGTGCGGCTCCCCACGAGGTGGAGAGTGGTACTGAGAGCGATGACGACTCGGACTCGGTAGCTGCTAGTGATGCTAACATGCTGGACAGTGGCTCAGACGAGGACTCGGATGGCGCTGACGACGACCACAGGCCCGAGGGGGGTGCAGGAGCCGCAGGGCGTCGTGGTGATGATGCAGGAATCGATGGCGACGGAGACGGCGCTCAAGATGAAGGCGATGGAGCTGATGGAGGCGATGGAGCTGATGGAGGCGATGGAGCTGATGGAGGCGATGGGGCTGATGGAGGCGATGGAGCTGATGGAGGTGACCAACAAGGCGATGACGACGACGACGGTGACGATGCCAGTACAGGAAGCGGATCCATGGGAGGGCTCGGAGACTTCATCGCTTACGACGCGGAATGGACGTTAGAATTCGACAATCGGATGGACGGTAATACCATACAACTCGCATGTACGTTTCTGTCGACTGAAGGTGCTGATGAAATCACAGACGATCCTGCTGCAACGGCGGCCGCAGCACAGCCCCAGGGCTGGGAGTCGACGGCGAGTCGGGAGCGGGCTACGCCGTCCAACCCGTCGCCATACGCGTGGCCATCCGCGTCCAGCTTGGGCAGCCTGTCGAGTCGCCGCCCGACAATAGCTACGGCATCATATTACAAATGTCAGTCGCCGACGAGACGCCTGACTGGCCATGACTTTTGCTGACTTTTCAGTTCCCCGCGCAGCGACCTCGGTTCAGAAGAAGAAGCTGGCCAGAAGCGGCTCACCTGCTGAAAACATACATGCGCAGCGGGCACGCACCTCTGTGTCGCAAAGCACCGACTCGGCGAGCCACTTGTCGCCACAAGCATCTGTGCCAGTCTTCCCAGCGCTGCGGTTGTCAGACCCCTCCGTGGCGCCACCACTGGCTGCCATCCCGATGGGCGTGTCGACGGCCGCGGCATCAGGACCACCCATATCCGCTGCAGCAGCGAGCTCCATGTTCGGAGCCGAGGCTGAGTCTAGACCGCGAGAAAGAAGGAGTCCATTTGACTGGAGTTGGAGTTCGATGCGGAGAAGGGAGGGAAGAATCCCTGATTCAAGGGCAAGTGCACGTTCGACTTCTCCGCAGGCTCCGTCGTCACCATCCGCCCAAGAACCATACACCTTTGAGTTTCCGACCTACGGCAGCATCATCCACAGCCCCTCGGCCAGGGATGTTTCCGCCTCCAGCATCTATAGCAGTCCCACGGTTCGGCTCTCAAGCACCTTGGAACCGTACAGTGGAACCAGCTCTTCCCCACCCTCGGGCGGTGGTTACAGCGCCCATGACAGGAGTATCGTCGACTACACGGTTGGTCCAATGTACGATCCCGTTTACTCTCCCGAAAATGTGGCCTCTGCCCCTGTCTATAACCCAGCGGCAACCTCGTACGTCATGGAACGCAGCCACTCCGTGCCCAAGTCAGAAGAAGAGCTCGCGGCTGAGAGGCTGGTGCGGGACCTCGTCGACTTTCAAAAGTCGGACGGAAGGTTCGTCATGGACAGGGACAGGGACGTCGTCGAGCATCTGGGGTCGTCCTTCTTGAAGCTCTTGACGAAGCTCAAGGCCCGGCTCGACGCCCTCGACGGAAAGATGCAGAGGGTCCAGATGGTGACGACGATTGCGATCGTGGCGCTTCTAGAGGAGCAGTTCCAGGCGTGCCGCGCGCTGTGGGTGCTGATGGTGGGCAAGGCCAACGACTTCATCAGGACGAACGGATACCTCGGGACCGAGGAGGTGCTTCTCGCGGAGGCCAAGACGGAGTTGAAGCGAATGGGGTCGGTGATGGGCGAGATGCAAAATGCGAGGGATGTGGCGGCAACGGTCGACAATGTGTTTACTGCACCGGTAGTCGCTTGACAAGGACAGTCCTCAAGTGGGCATTTTGTCGTCACCAGGCCAGGTTGAAGTACGGGGGTAGGTTAAAGACTCGTTGGAGTCGAACGCAGTAGACTGCAAGTCGCAGGCCATGATCGCAGATGGATGTGTATCTTGGGTATTTCGGGATTCGATTCTTTGATGTCTATCTGCAGTCTGAAGCGGAAGTGATAACGCAGTTTGAAGCTGCTCATGCTGCCAAATCACGGGGAGGCATGAGGTGAGGTCAGGCGGTCTGCGCCGGGTCGCTTGACCCCTGCCTACCGTAGCCCAGGATCCACTGTACCTGTAGCTCCCTGCAACGGGCCGCTACGCAGACGGGACTCCACCGTGCGGCCCCACCAATGAGCTCACCTTATTAGGCTCCCGTCCGCTGAGGCGCCTCGTTGACGGGCATTTCGCCTCACCCAAACACCGACTTGGAGGATACATCTCCCACCTGCAAACGCCATCTGCCTAGCACAACCTCCACGCTCGCCTTGTTCTGGCCCACAGAGTGTAGCGAAGCGTATGACTCACTCGCGCTTCCGTGCGCGCTCCGCTCAAGCCATCTCGTTCGACGGATCGCCGAGTACTCGTATATAGCCGGCCCGCTGCCGCATCGTTGAGGAGCGACGTTGACCGGACGCGACCTGCCGTGCCGAACTGAAGCGAACGGACCCTCCCTTGCCGGCGTATCGCGCTGCTGCCTGGCAGGAGAACGGCAACGCTCGTGACGAGCACGAGGGCATCTCGTTCGCCTCGTCAGCTCCGACACGGCGACGGCAGCCATCATGTCGCGACGCTCCCGGCGCGCCAAAGGCCAGAGCGCCGCCGCGCTGGCCGCCGAAGGCTCGCTCCCCGTCGACGGCTCGTGGCGCATGGTCGAGGGCGAGCACGACAGCTTCGACACCACCATCCTGCCGTCGGTCGGCCCCGACGACGACGATGTGCTCATGCCCCTCTCCAGCGGGCAGCCCTCGTCGGGCTTCCCCTCGCAGCTCTCGTCCCAGGGCGTCGGCGCCGGCTTCAGCTCCCAGGACAGCATCCGCGACTTCGCCAACCACCAGGACGACGAGCAGGTCATCCTGCGCGAGCCCTTCCGCCCGAGCATGGTGGTCACGTCGGGGTCCAGCGGCGGCCCCGGGCGCATGGCGTACCGCACGCCGGATCCGCAGTTCAGGATGCCCATGATGGACGTCGGCGCCTCGGACAGGCGCAGCAGTGGCGGCAGCTCCAGGACGCTGCGGCCGTTTGGCCTGGGGGCGAGCTTCGACGGCGAGGACGAGGGGCTGGTGCGGCGACGGGGCAGAGCTTCGCTCGACAGTCCCGTCAGGAAGCGCCAGAGCAGGCGGAAGCCGTCGTTTGACAGCGACGACGATGGCACGGGCCGTCGGCATATGACTGTCACGGACCGCATGCTCGACTCTCTGCGGACAATCAAGGGCAACATGCTCGCGGCCTTGCCTGCGACCATCTACAGGCTCTTGGTCTGGGTCGCCGACATCGTCTCCATCGCCATGGCATACGCCAAGTATCCCCTCGGCGCGCTCCTTGCCGTGTACCTCGTCTTTGGCGGCTTCATCGTCGTGCAGAACATGGCCACGCGGTCCATCTACGCCGCCGTCTCGCCCGTGTGCCGCGTCCCCGGCGTCTCCCTCCTGGGCCTGCCCTTCTGCCCGCCCTCGACCGGCGCGGGCTTCTCCTATTTCGGCAACAACGCGTCGCACCCCGTCGAGTTCGACGACCTCATGGGCGTGCAGTCCAAGTTCGAGCAGGTGCTCGAGAAGAGCGCCGACGGCGTCTCGCTGCCCTTTGAGATGAAGCGCTCCGAGACGGCGGTGCGCGACCTGCGCAGCCTCGTGCGCCACAGCGACATCCAGGCCAAGCACGAGCTGGTGCTCGAGTTTGACGGCTACATCGACGTGGCGCGCCGTGCGGCCTCGGACCTGCAAAAGTTCAACACGCACGTCGGGTCCGCCGTCGACGCCGTCATCAGCATCAACCGCTGGACCTCGCGCTACATCGACTCGCTGGCGCCCGACGCCGTCGACGGCCCGCCCTCGAAGCTCGCCGAGTGGTCTGCCTGGCTCTTCGCGCCCTTCCAGCCCGCCGTCGAACAGACCTTTAGCGAGCGCGCCATCCTCGACAAGTACATCGAGCACACGGCCCTCGTGTCGGACCGCATCTCGGCGCTCATCCTCGAGGCGCAGGGCATCCTGCGCCTGCTGACCCGCGCCGAGGATCACCTTGGCCTCATCTACGACATCACCTCGCGCAGCTCGGCCAGCGTCTCGTCCCGCCGCGAGGAGATCCTCTGGAACATCTGGACCCTCATCGGCGTCAACAACAAGCGCCTGCACAACCTCGCCCAGCAGCTCACCCTGCTGCGCCAGGTCGATGCCCAGCGCTCCTCGGCCGTCGAGCAGGTCAGCGCCCTCATCCTCGAGCTCGAGGCCATCCAGGCCAGCCTCGGCGACCTGCGCGACCGCGTCTCCGAGCCCGAGCTCCTCGGCGCAGCCTCCCGCGGCGGGGCGCACATACCCCTCAGCGTGCACATCGAGACCATCGACCGCGGCGTCGAGCGCCTGCAAGGAGCCCGCGCGCGCATCCGCGCCGCCGAGGACGAACGCGTGCGGGATGCTGTGGCACGCGGCGGCGTGCCGACTGACGACGACCGACTGATTGACGGTCGTCGACCGTGACGGACTTGTCAACTCTGTGCCTTGCACGGTAATCTATCAAGTGCTTTCTTCGACTCTTGGGTTTGGCCTTGGTTGCGGTGGTTGCGAATGGATAGTACGAGACAGTGTTTGCTTCACGCCCTGCAGGCTGTGTGTGGTGTTTGGACGCGGCGACATATTAGATACCAACGTATGGACGATTTTTTTCCTTAGCACTCTCCAGGGATAAGTTACATAGCAGTAAGGATAACTTGTTCATGATATACACGTCCACTCGTGGCATTTTCGTACGCACCAATGGCAACACAGTGTTCACTGCGAGTCATCATGCCATTGAAAGATTTGTTCCTCTCCAAGCTGCGATCTCACCGCGCAGAGAAGGCTCCGCGGCCCTAGAGTCATCATCGCAAGGACCCATTGCTAGCAGTCACATATCCTCGTGAACAACAATTCCGCACACAAAGTTACTCATGTGTTATGCCCAATGCCTTTCAAGACTTTCGGTCTCGGTAGCAGTCCTTCATGGCTCTCGCCTGACCCGGTGGCCGGTTCTTCCAATATAGGACCATAGCACAGCGGGCGAGCAGCATATCGCCTTCTCCAAGCGACGTCGGCGTATTGGGGCCCCCATCCAGCTCAAGTAGCGCTGGAAGGGCTGAACCCAGCAGTAGTCCGAAGACATGGTGAAGCACTGCAACACTTCTCCCGAGTGCATCAAAAATCAAATCCTTTCGTTAAACGCCGGCGCCCATTATGCACTCCAATTTCCCCAGCCCCACATTGGAGGAGACGTCTGCCACATAAACCAAGAACGCCGATGCCATGCCTCGTGCTGGTAGATTAAATAATGGTACCAAAAACCGCTGCCGCAGCTGAAACCCGTCATGTGAACCCAGGAAACGCTTTCGACAACGCTCGCCGCCCTGGACAGAACGTGTCAGATATTTTCGAGGAGGGCGGTGGTATAAATCAACTTCAAGGGGGAACTCACATTTAGGACGCTGATGATCCGGATCGTCAAATGGCGCATTCGTTGCGGCAATTTCCCGCATTCGTTCCCGGGCAAATGAAGAAGGGCTCGATCGCCCGACGGGGAGGTCCTCGTCGGCGTCATCGACTTCTTCTTGATGCGTCGGTAACAGCCTCAGCGCCCGAGGTTTGGACTTTCGGAAGCGTCGTATCTTGGCTGAGACGGTAGTCCGAGATGCGTCTTGTCCTGCGGAATCGGCAGTGCTCCCAAAGGCGGCTTTGGAGGCATTAGATCTTTCGGTCATTGTAGCATCTGTATTTCCAGGAGAGCTGGATGCACCCCGTGAGGGTGGTAGAGGTGTCATAGCCACGTCGGATGTGGTTGTCGCTGCTGCGTGTCCAGAGGTGCTAAAGAGTCGCTTCTTCCACTCCTTGAGCTTCGTGTCTCCGGACTCCTCAAATAAAAAGTCTTCCACGTCAACACGCTCTCTCAAACGCCGGACTGCCCGTTCGCGGCGGACCATGCCGTTGGTGATCTTGGGACTGTATCCTCGCGGCAGCATGCAAGTCTTGCATATGGGACAGAGGGAGCTGTTTTGCGTCAGAAACTCGTCGATGCATGCCGGGTGGAAAATATGGCCACACGGCAGTTCCCGAATAATTGATAATTTGTGTTCAAAGCTCGTCAGACAAATGTGGCACTTTGGCTGGTAGTTTGTTGCTGTTGACCCGCCCGTGCCGGTGATACTGCGTCTCTTGCTCCGTTGGCTCCGTACACTCTTGGCGGTGCTAGGGGACAGGGTATCCGACAAGGCGCTCCGTTGTTCCGATCGACGACTCTTTCGAGGCGGTTTCTTGGCGTGTGGGGACGCGTGTCCTCCGGGCGAGGTTGGTGTTGGCGGCATCGCAAGCAGGTCTGCTTTGGCGTTGTATGTAAAGATGGGGAAAGCCTTGACGTGGGATGGCGGTACAGTCAATCGTTTTATGCCCATGGCTTCGAGGTCAACTTCGCCGGACTGTACGCGGCGTTTCAGCGTCGTTCGCTTCCGCCTCTGCACAAAATGCATGGTGAGCGAGACAGCGCTAATGATGAGTAATAGAGCTCCAATAACAACCAGGACGAATGACCAGACGGCAGGGTTGCTGTTCGGGTGTTTCATGGTGATTTCGGTCCAAATTCGCACGTAGTCGTCCGGATTCGGGCCGTACAGTCGGCTGATTTCGTCGCCGTGAGGGACTTGATTGACCTTGCCAGAGTAGAGGCTGAGGTGCGTCATCAGTCGTTGGCCCTCGAGGCCCGACACGGCGAAGATAGGGAAGCGATTGTTCTTCCTCCAGGCACCTCCATCCTCCAGACTCCATACCGGCGAATCGGCTTCCTGCGGCTTGTTGGTCGAGTTGTTGGTTTTGTAAAAGATGAAGCCGCGGATAGGGCCGTGGCTGGCGGCGCGGAGGTAGGCCTGGGTGCATTCGATGCTGAACCACGGGGCGATGGCAATCAGGTTGAAGTTGGAGGGGGGGAGATTTTGACGGCGGGTGGCGTTGCGGGGGATGAAGCCGTACTGCGCTGTGTCGCAGGATGGATCGGACGTGATTGACGGCACGAACAGCAGGCCGCCGAACTTTCCGTCGAGCCTGTCGTTATTGTTTACGGCTAGAGTCGTGAGGTTGGTGGATATGCGCTCCTCGTATCCTATCTGACTCTGTTGGCGCGGCAAGCCGTCAGCGGTCATGTCTCGTCACAGAGGCCGAGTCAGCTGGACGTACCGACAAGCTGGTAATGTTCCTGACAAACGTGGAGGGCACCGTCTTCTGGCCCATCCACACTGGGTTGCTGAATAGAAGTCTGGGGCGATGTCAGCAGCGAACAAGGTGATGGCAGCTTCAGAGCCACATCGTCGCCGGCATCTCCGGCCGAGGCGACGGGGACCGACGACAATCGGGCGAAGGGACGCAGCGAGCCATGATGCGACATGAAGGGACAGCGCAGAGCGACGCGAGGACAGGGCGACATACATGCCATTGCGAATCTCGGTGAGCGCTGCGAGACGTCAGTTTAGATGTTGCCAAGGCCGGGGCCGTGGCTCATTATTGGCCCCCAGGACGGCGCCGTATTGGGAGCAAAGGGCAAATGAAGCGGCCCAACTTACACATTCTCCTAAGTCATGTTCCGTCATCGGGGAAACGGGCATGGCATTGCAGGCAGTCAAGGCGCGAGGGCGACGGCGGCGGTGCGGATGCAGCGAGGTGACGAGGGTGTTTGCTGGTGGTGTCGGTGGTGATGATGGTGAGGCAGAGATGAGAGGGAGCGGCAGACGCAGCAAGACGGCGCCGCTGTAGCGGAAAGTGGCCGATGATCCAAGGCACCCGAAGGGGTGCTCTTACTCGTACTCGCGGTTAGGGGGGAGCAGAGGCGCTGGAGGCTTGATTGGCGGCACCCTTGGCGGGGCAGGAGGCGGAGCCCAGGCTGTCACAGAATGGCTGAAAAAGCACCGCGCAAACACGACGCCCGCGGTCTGCTGGATATAAGGTTGGCTCAAGTTACAGGTACAGGGGCGCTGCGCCGTCGGGCGGGGGACGAAACGAGGCGTTTTGGCTGGCTGGCGACGCACGCGCCGCGACAAACACGAGACTGGAAGAAGAAACGGAGAGGGCGGGAGAGGTGCGGGAGCGCCGGGGGGGAAGATGAGAGAGAGGCTTATGCGCGCTGCGCGGGCGCCGACAATGTCTCGACGCAGCGCAATAAACAGCACAGGCAGTCAACGAACGGGTTGCGGGTGGTTAGTCGCGGCGTCATGACACGGAGGCGTCGCTGTCGAGGTGACGAACGGGCAAAGAGACAAGTGCTTCAGCCACCCCCGGACGACACGCTAATTACCTAGATATTCACAGGTCTTCTGCAGGGCGGCTGCAACTTGCAGTACGGGCAGCTGCTACGTAGTCCACATCAGTCCTCCGGTAGTCGAGGCAAAGAAGGCCCCAACGCCAACGCAGTTGACCGAGGCGTCGGCGAAGGCGGGATGGAAGGCGACGATGCCTTGCATAGAAGACAGCCCAGCACAGGCACGGCATCCCCCACCGGGAGGGAGGGAACCTGAAGCTGGAACGAGAGCAGCCATTGAAGCTGCCCTGACAGTGGAACAACACAGCACAGCACAGCACAGCACAGCACAGCACGTCGGTACAACTCCGGCGCCGCCTGCAAGGGGGGCGCCCGCGGTGGGGAATGGAATCCTCCCGCAGCGTAGGCCCAACGTCCAGTCCACCCTTGGCCTGCACGTCCGTCGCCCATCGCCCGTCGCCGCCCCGCCTGTCCGTCCAGGTTCAAACGGTCACCCGTTGCCGTCATACGACCCTGCCCTGCCCTGCCCTGCCCTGCCCTGCCATCCTGCTGGGCCGGCACCCTCGACCCGAGTTACGATCGAGCAGCTCCGCCCTGCCGTCCCCGGACACAAGACGCATTCCTTGGCCCGCCACGTACCTGACTGAGGCCCCGGGGCCCCGTCGTGGCAAGCCACAGCCGCTGGCTGGCCGGGCGTCAACTGCTGCCGAGCCGGCGTGGGAGCCATCAACCACGGCCAGGCCACGTGTTCCCGCTTTCGGCCGTGGCGGGAGTGGTCGTGTGGTGTGGTGGTGGTGGGTGGTGGGTGGTGGGTGGTGGTGGTGGACGTCCGAGCAGTGTCCATGCATCTTCATTCCCTGCTGATCAGCATCCAGAATGTCCATGACAGGCAATAGCATGGATGCGTCTGCCCAGCGCTGCTCGCTGTCGCTGTCCAACCATTCCGGCGAGCCCCTCAGTCCTGGTCCAATTGGAACGAGATGGCAAGCCCCCGTCGACGAGAAAGCTTGTCTCGAGGCCCAGGATGCCAGGCACTCAAGCCCAAAAGCAGAGCAGTCCCGCGAAGATAACCGTCACTCCAGGTGGTGGTGGCGGAGCATCTACAGTAGCACCCTGCGCAAAGGGTTGCTCGCCGTGGACATTGATTGGTCGAGGGTTGGAGATCGATTTGCTGGTGGCAGGTGTGTCTTCTTCGAGGCCGATGATAAGCTGAGTGCCCGGCGCCTTGCGACCGAGGGACAAGAAAACATCAAAAAAGAGTTCTTCAAGGCTTCATTTACGCAGGGTTCGCTCGGCTACTAGAGCCGCACCTGTGCGGACTCATTATCATGCCATACGCGATGGCGTCTTCGCAGGTCCATGGCAACGACCTCGGTTGGACGCAGCACCCGTCGCATACGGCGACGGCCCAATTCTTCCTTGTCTTCTTCCTCTGACCAAGAGCGCAGCTCAATCACTCACATCCCTGCCGTGATAGAGTTTGGGTATCAAAAGCGCCGCGTTCGCAACTTCAAAGCACAGTCGGACAGATTCCAATGTTGACGACTAACAAAGTATCCGCTCCGAGGGCGACTGCAATCCCCGCTGAGAAAGGAACAAATTCCGCTCCACGGACAACCTTGCCCTTGCGTACAAGGCCTGCAATAGAGTTCAACACTAGGACAATAATAATACCCGACAACTCTCGACGGCGGCTACGGGCAGAGCCGAGTAACGGTCCAATGCGCGCCGTACGGTTTCAACAACGTGGCCCTGCCACACCGGCGCATCAGCCATGTGCTGCCAAGGCCACCTCGGAATATCTTTGACTGTCCCGACTCCCGAGTGCAGCACCTAACCCAGCGCATCGCAGCACTGGGCTCTGGAATGCGCGCCGCGGCGGGTCTCCGGCCAAGCTCAGGCTCAGAACCTGCATCGTAATTGTCCGACGTGGGATCTGTCACTCGATGCATTCCGCTGGCTGCGAAGCTCCCACCTCCAGGGCCGGCACTCGCCCGAGCATCGACGCTGCTGCGCTTAATTCCGGGTAAATGCGCGGTAGTTCGCTATACTCGTACGACTCCTCGTGGCCGGCCCTCTTCGCGGCGCCTCTTCCGACCACCATCTCCAGCCACACCCTGCTCGCGACGTGACGGGAAATGGGAAAATGACGTCGCCTACTACGAGTAGTTGCCGTCGCTTCTCAACCGTCCTGTTCGAGCCCGAGGCACCATCACCGACGTACTGTGTGCTTCCTTCCGACGAGCATGCAACAAGCTGGTCGAGTTGGAGGGCGCACGGCGCAGACCGTTGTTTGGACTGCGTCAACGCGTTGGCTCTTGATCCACCGGCACGTGGCTTAAGCTCTCCTACGACTCCTATCAGTCGCCGACGACGTCGGAGGGAATCCCGGCATGCCCCCATGCCGCCCTGCGTGCCGCGCTCGTGCCGACCACTTTGCACGACGAGGGACTTCAATGCGAATGCCTAGTGGTGCAAACGCCTACCCACGACTCCGTCCTGCTTGCCCTTCGTAGCGCGCTGTCAGTGCCGCCGGAGTTGCACCCCATTGCCCAAACAAGGACTCCTTCAGGGTGCATGGTGGATAGTACGGCGTTAAGCGAATCATTGCTCGCTCGCGAGGCCCCGAGCGGGCCCTGCCGACCACTCCGATCCATGTGCCCCATTGGCGGCGCTCGGCCACCATCCGGCGGTAGAGCGTCAAACTCACGCGATGTGTCTCGGCAGTGTCTTCCGCACTTTCAAAGTGAACTGTGGTCTTACACGTGAAGCTTTACCGCCTAAGTGAAACGTAGTTTCTCCAGGCGGGCGGCCATGCAGGGCCATCGTCATGCGCAAATGCTAAGCTTAATTCGATGCACCACGCAGAAAAAACATGCCTCGCGCGTGGCGTTTGCTGCCGATATCAACTTTCATGTCTCGACTTCTGGGTTATGGCTGAGGGACCAAGAGCCACCGCTTTTTGCGATTCCATCAGGCAATTTTCTCAATAGTTTTGTAGCCACCAGCCTGACTGTGCATGCGGCATGAGCCGGCTATACCACTAAGCCACACGAAGCAAAAGGATTACGCACGACAATACCGAATTCGTCGATATCTCGCGCATAGTGGTATATATTTATCAACCGGGTAGGGTATCCGTCACAGCAACAGAGCGGCAGCTACAGGGTAGCCAAGTTATCCCGCTGCCCGCCTCTCTACCTGGCACCGACAACACCAATCTCGGCCACGTTCTCGCGACGCAGCAGTCATTGGCCGAAGAGCAGGTCATGAAAGATGTAGATGAAAGTTGTAGCTTGGCGAATCTTCATTTTGGATAATAGCTAAGGAGCAGCCACGAGCTCGATATCGCGACTCAATGGCACTCTACAGGTAGGAATCAGTCTGCATTCTGTGTACACAGGCGCTCCCAGCCAGTCTCTCATTTTCCACGTGTCCCGGCGTGTCCTCATTCATCGTTATCTATATTTTGAGCCTCTGACTGCTCATCAGCAGCCATTGGGCAACTTGACTCCCTCTGGGCAGCGGCGTGCACCTAATTTTCGTAGCCACCACCGTAGTTGTCTCGCTGACGACGACCATACTCGTCTTGTCTGTACTCGTCCTCGCCGCCCTCTTCATACTCGGCGGCATACCCGCGACTTTCTTCACGGCGTCCATAGCTGCCCTCCTCGCGGCCTTGACCCCCTCGATAGCCGCCTTCCTCCCGACGTTCGTAGCCGTCATCGTCACGGCGTCCCTCATAGCCGCCGTAGCCCTCTTCTCGACGTCCGTGGTGGCCACCGTAGCCGCTGCTCTCCTCGCGGCGTTCGTAGTTGTCGTCATCACGGCGTCCATGGTGGCTACCGTAGCCGCCGCTGTCCTCACGACGTTCGTAGCCGCTGTTGTCTTGGCGACGCTCGTACTCGGTGCCGTAGCCGCTACTCTCCTCGCGACGTCCGTAGCTGTTGCTGTCTTGGCGACGCTCGTACTCGTTGCCGTAGCCGCTACCCTCTTCACGACGTTCGTAGCTGTTGTTATCTTGGCGACGTTGGTGCTCGTTACCGTAGCCGCTGCGACTCTCATGGCGGCCTTCGTATTGGTTGGCGCTTCCGTAGCTGTCCTCTATGCGACCACCTGCGTAGCTATCCTCATTTGAGCCCCTGTACTCGTGACGCTCGGTTCGCTGCTCGTAGCCGCCACCGTACGTCGGGCGTGTCTCCGTCCTTTCCTCAAAGCCGTAGCCCGTCGTTTGCTGTCCACCATATGATTCGCGCTGTTCGTAACGGCTGAATCGCGCCTCGTTGGTGCCATCGGGATGTTGAGTCTCAGTGTACTCGGCCTGGCCGTATCGATTTCCGTGATGGCCGTACTCGGTCTGCGTCTGCGTGTAAGAGCCATCTTCCTCGCGACGCTGGCTCGTGCGCCTTTCCGTGTCATCTTTGCCAAAGGCGCCGCCCAAGATAGACCCAGCGGCGCTGAGGAGGCCGCTCAAGCCCCCTTCCTCTTGTCTCTGTTCCTGGTGCGAGCCCTGCGTGGAAGGCAGCTTAAAGCCCGTGCTCTGTTCCACGAGACCAGAGATGGCACCTGTAGCACCTTGGAAGATGGCGTCGGCAGCAGCCCCGGCAATCTTGGTCTCAAGTGTGTCTGGCTCGCCGTAAAGCTTGCGCATCTTCAGCTTACCCGAGCAACCGTGACCATGGCCGGTGTCATAGACGCCTTCCTTGTGGTTGTCGCTCCTCTCGACTCCATCGCGGGACAGCTTGCGGCGGTAATCGTTCCTCTGGTCGTCGCCCATGTCATTCCACCACTCTTGAACGGCTGCGTAAATGAGTTGACGAGCTTCAGCAACACCATCATGTCCCATTGCTCGCTGAGCCGGGTGATGCATCACACCGTTGATGATGCGGTCCAAAAGGCGGTTAATGTCGGTACCGTCATCATCAATTGCATCCATGAGCTGGGGTACAACCCAGTGCAGCATCTTGGCAGCTGTCTGGCCAGCGATTTCGTTCAATATCTACCGCCCGATTAGCACGTTGTGAACGATCGAGACAGCTGAAGCTGTTCCACAAACAGAAAAACAGAGCGTACATTAGAGAAGTGGTCCTTGGACAACATGGAATGGGTAGGGTCGGTGCAGCGATCGTCATTGAAGACGACATGCTGCTCCTGCTCGCTGCTGTGAACGATCTCATCGGATCCAGTTCGGAGTTCGGCTCGGATCTGGTGAATGAGGGGGACCACAAACGGAGCAATGATCGAAAAGACGAATTTGGAGAGCTGCTCCTCTAGCTGTTCGATGATCTTTGGCAGTACTGGAATCTTCTCAACGGCGTTCGTGATGGTCTTCATTATGTCGTCATGGAACTCAATGACGGGCATGACCTGCTGGTACATGTTGCGAACGTAGAGAGTAAACTCCTCAGGATTTCTTGGGGAGACAGAGGTGTTTTGCATCTGTGCGGCGGACGCGTTGGACTGGATCTCATCGATTCGGGAGGCTTGATTTTTATTGCCAAAGAGACCATCTGGAATTTTGTCGAGGAGATCGCGGAGCATACTGGTGTCTGCATTCTGGCTCTCCTTCAAGGTGCCTTCCAGCTCATCGATCTCATTTTGGGTCAACTTATCGGACACTGAGACGGAGTTAGCCGTTTCTCTGATTGCGTCACGTAGGATTGAAACTGACCTTCGCCAACCACGCTGTGCAAGAAATCGACGCCGCCGAACGTGCCTGTGACGACTGGGTAAACAGCATCGCGGGCACCTTGAAGTTGCATGCGCGTGTTTTGTCCACAGTGGGGGAAGACATCTCGCTCCCCCATTTCAATCAAAGCCAGCTCAGTATAGTTGCTGTGAGCGAAGAAGTCTAGTGTCGGCGGTTAGTCCACATGATCAAGACAAAATAAACATGCGCAATCCAACAACATATGTTGAAAGGGTGCATCCACCAACCTTCGAGACAATGGAGCCCCGTGCCCATCAGGCGGAGTGACTCGTACAGGTCCTCCTTGCTGCCTCGATGCTTGTATCGGCGACCAAGCTCAATGCAGCCGCCGAATAGTCTCCTCACATGCTGAGCTGAGGTCATGATGCCGAGACGCTCGTTGGCAATGTAATTCTTCATCCCCGTATCGGGATCGATCGACAGCTCTGTCCGCTCGTCAACAGGGCCACGCAGACGCCGGTCGTATTGCCGAGCATCCTGATTGTCGGCATAGTTCTTGGGGTTGTCAATGTGGTCTTCTGGACGGTAGGTCCCGAGACGTTCGGCCGTGATTTCGAATTCGCCGGAACCGTATCCAAAGGTCAAGAAGCCGAGGACGCAGAGGAGGAGGCGGATGGCCTCAGCGGAAACAGATTTTACTGTGCCAACGTCGATGGCCTGGGAGTAATCGCGCAGCCAGTTGCCAAAGTATACTCGGGAGACCATGATCTTGTTGAACTTCTTCCCCTTCATGGCGCGGGCCATGGCCAGGGTGAGCAGCGCATCCTCGATATCACCGTGTCGCCCTGCGGGAGGAGCCTCGGCTTAGCCACGGGCGACATTTCGAGAGGAGGAAGACATACAGTTCTGGCCCTCTACCTTGGAGATGGAGGCGATATTTCCAGCGCCAAAGGCAGCAGCGGGGCTGGCCAAGGCGACGAGGACAACCAACCCGAGAAGCAGGCCGGGATTCCTGAAGTCGAGCATGGTGTACAGCTCCGAGCTTCCGGGCAGTCCGGCTTCTTTGGAGATGCAGCAATCAGATAGTCTCTGCGGCAAGAGTAGAAGTCGGATGCGTTTACCAGAAACGTCCGACGGTGACGATGAAGGTAGTGGTGAGTTAGGAATGGAAGAGAAAAGTGGCAGGAAAGAAAGCTATTCGACGAGGGAGCCAACGAGGGGTTCAAGGGAGGGGCAGAGCTGATTCAGACCCCAGCGATATTATCTATTTACAGGCGTGTGGGATGGAGCTCAGTCCGCCGGCTTGAGCCGTCGTGATGTCACCCGACCGCACACTCCACCGGTTCCCGTCGGTTTCTTGGCAGAACATAATGTCAAGTCGACTGAAGCCGTACTGGTGGTTTATGCCTGGAATAATCGCCCGCAGACTGGCAAGCTGGGTAGCTGGGTGACTAGAAGGCCCTCGCCAGTTCGAGGGTCCGGTGATACCTGCTGACGAGCTATGACAGCCCAGCCTTAAACCTTTTAACTTAGGCAGCTAGGCATGCTTAACTGTGGCCTCAGGGGTTCGGTAAGGTACATGAAGGATGGCGGCAGCGTCATGGAGCCGGGCGTACCGCGATCACCCCACCACGTGTACAGGGGTCTGCCCTGAAACGCTTGTTTCGCGGCAGCCCATTGGGCCGCAGTGAGCTGGAAGGAGGGGAAAGCTTGGGCGAGCTGGCAAACGCCGATCGCCGAGTAATAGGCTGCTGCACGCTGGCTAATTGCTGTTTATTCGCCGAGACGTGAGCATGAGCACGCGTCTTGTATGACAGGTCGGAACCTGGAAAGCACGACCGTGCTGGCAGTAACTGAGCAGAGGGCGGTAGAGGCGATGTGAGAGAGGATGCATGGATGGCTTGACTGTTCGCCGCGCACACATGCTGTTGGCGACCAGCGCCTCACGTACCACGGGCGGCCTTTGCACCAACACGTCTGTGTGTTCCAGAGACAATTTGCGCCCCTGGCAATAACGTTGAATCTGTTCTCAAACACAAGCAAACATCATGTTTGCTGTGTGCTTTCGGCGATGTGCCACTCGTCGTCGGTTTCTTCAACACGTCAAGTAATACGAAGCAGCGCAACAGGGGCGCCGACCAGAGCCATTCTAGTCCAGGAAGCATCTGGTAGACGTGACAGTATTGGCAGGATAAGTCAGCTGTTTGACAAATGAAAAGCTTGAACAGTATTCCGGAGCATGTCTTATATGCTTGAGAAGCACGACTAGCTCGAGTGACGAAGGCAAAAGTTTGACAAAACAGCAGCTCGAGTTGGTCCCGTTATAAATATTACATCTTGGAGGGAAAAGATTTAGCAAAACAGACAGAATGCGTAGATCATGACTGCACCTTGCATGGTGAGCTCGCGGAGAACTTTGAAATTCTGATCAAGTAGAAAATAAATGCTGGAAGATTGAATTCATATTAGAGCTCCGTCGGGGAACGGTCAATGGTGGCCCAGGCCAATGTAAACGGATGCCGGGTAGGTTCACGAGCTGCGCGTCATTCGTGGATTGTTGGGCAGTGTTAGGGACATGTCGAAATTGGAGCTGGGCTCAAGCTACAGAGAGAAATTAAAATACAGTGCGTGTCTACTCGAGAAAGAGCTGCGAAACTGCTCCAGCAGAAGCGAGGAGTATCGTCAAAGGTGGAGGAGGCATTGCGATAGGAACAGTGGATGTCGATGTCTGGTCTTCGGCTGGATGTGGTCGCCGGCCACTGGCTGTCAAGTGCGGGGAGAAGATAAATGGATGGAGTGCTGGAGCCGTCCACGACATGAGAGAGGAGAGCTGGACAAGCTGGACACACGCTGAGGTCGCTACATGAGCCGGTCCAGTCCGTCGACGTTCGAGCCGCTAGGCCCAGCTTGCGGCGGTGCTGAAGATTAGCGGGTTAGCCAGCTCGCTGAAGAGCAAGACACGGACACGCAGCTTCAGACGGGCCTAATGGACGCGTTTGGAGGCCAGCAGTGGCCTCGGGCTGAGATGCCGCTCAGGGCTCGCTGGCAACTGATGCCTACGAAAGTTGGAGGGGAGGGGAGGGAGGGGAGGCCTCGAACCCCCGACTCGACGGCGCACGTTTCACTGCTGCTCCTGCCTGCGCGTTCAGCAGCATGCTTGCCGCTTTTAGCCCACTAAAAGCCCCGTGGGTGAGGGGTTGCAGCGGCCGTGCTGAAATGTACACCCCCAAGGCCGAAGGCGCTGGAACGATAGCGTGCTTGGAAGACAGCTATGGGCTTTCATTGGGCAGCGGGCTCTGGCGGGTGCGACCACCCAGGTCTGGAGGGCCAAACGCTCGCTAAGCGCCCTGAGCACCGTCGCGTTGAGCCTTCACTGAGAGGTCACTAGAAGGTCCTCCAGCACCACGGCCGGTAAACTGGAGATTCCGTGGCAGCCTCGGAACGCATTGTGATGCCGCCTACGGCCGCAAACTCAACGCAAACAAAACGAGGCACAGCATAGCTTTGAAGGACAGGCTGAGCAGGCGCCACCCAAGCATGATGATATTGAAAATGGCTGACCTACAAGATTGCTGCTGGTAGCTGAGTACTGCGAATGTACGCCGAAAGCGGACGAAGAGCCAGATGGCAGTGGGGAGTGGGGGAACTGGCTGAGATAACAAACCGAGTGAGAGAGTACAGCTAGGTGCTGGCCGTTGGGCGAACAAATGCTGGTAGGGGAGCCGGCCGGTGTTGGGAATTCTGTGGATGCTGGCTCCAAGGAGCCCTGGTGCTGCAACAGCCTAATAAGATACCTAAAGCTTCTGTCCTTAGCGGAGGGCGATGACGAGAGTCGGTTGTGTCGCGCTACGATGGTTGCGACGAGCTGTGTTGCCAGCCGGGTGACGCCATTGACCACTGAGGGTCCTGGAGCGAATACAACAAGGTACCATCTTGGGGGAGCTGAGGCAGCGCGGAGAGCCTCGGACATGTTCCACAGGCGCCGCCTGAAGCAGCTGCGTGTGCGGCTAATCGCGGAACGCTGGCCAGGGCCTGGGCGATCCATGTGCTGCGATGAAGGCTCGCACTGGCAGGCCTGGCGCTGGGTCGAGGAAGCGAGGTGCCCAGCTGACTGGGCGGGGGCTCCCCAGCGGGCGGTGCTGTTGCGGTCTGGTGTCCACGCTTGCCCGTCTGGCGCGACAGAGGCCGAGCCCGAGACCAGCAGAGTAGGTAGGTGGGCGGCGGGCTGAAGCCTGAAGAGAGAGGGGGGAGGGACATGCGCGCAAATTTTCGCGTTAGCGGGCTGGGGGAGCTGGCAGAGCCCACTGCTGTTGCCGCTTTTGCGCTGATTGCGCGCCCCAACGCAGGTACATATTGGGCGCACCGCCCACCAGCCCCCCAGTTTAGGTTTCCCTCCATCATCCCCCCCAAATCGAATTCTTCAGCACCTCTTCCCTCCCCCCCAAACTTGTTCTATCCACATCGCCATCTTGCCGCTATTCTCATCTCCAGTGGGACACGGATAGCAGCATCGCTGAAGTCAACTGGAGCGACCCTCGAGCCAAACTCTCCAACTGGACCAACGCCTCCACAGCCAGCGCGTCAACGTCGCCGGGAAGCAAAAATAACATTCGCCCAGCCCGCAGCCCAGCGCGCCCAAAATTAAGAGAACCTTCCAGGCTTCATTCAGCCTTGAGTGCCTAAACACCACAGCAGACCAAGCTCACCATCCATCACCACCATGCCTCGCCCACCCAAGAAGGACGCTGCCAAGGTAGCCGCCGCCGTCGCGCCTCCGCCCACCATGGTGCCGCCTCCCACCGCAGGCCTCATTCCCGCGCCCCAGATTCCCATGGGCGCCCCGGTGCCGACGCGTGTCGTTGACAATGACAGCTTCTTGCGCGTGCGCGAATCGGTGAGTTTCTCTTTCCTGTATCTCACCATTTTAAATCTTCCTCGCTCCGCCGCTTGTCCTTGTGCATCCGCGCAGGAGCCACATCCGCTCTGCCAAGTGCTGTGCAACCCAGCCTAGCTCTTATTCTGGCTTTATCATCGCGAGTTGAGACAACTCGGTGTCTATCAAATGGCCTGCCTCACCCCAAGCACACATACCGCAACGCAATGACAATATTTGGGCCAAGTGGACCAACCGTCACGTCTGCAGCTTCACATTCAACCCAAATGCTTTCCTTGCAGACCTGCAAAGTGTTGCGTTGCATGCGCTCAAGACGCGCCTCGGAGCGCCCAGGGTCCTCCACCCTTTTGTTTACATCAGACCCCGCGTCTCGCTGGGCCCCGCCTGGGAGCTGCAGTGGGGCCCGGCTCTCTTCAGCGCGCCTGCAGGGAGAGCTCCAGCGCCCGCTGCGGGTCTGAGCTTCAGCGAGCTTCGGCTCCTGCACCCCAAGCCTTTGGGCCAGCACACTCAATTACCATGACGCGACCCTTGCACTGCGTCGCCGTTTGGTTCTCATTCATCTGGCTTCGCGTATTGTCGGCACCTTGTGCAAACGAGCTCGGCTTGCTAACGCGCTAATCACAGGCTGTCAGCCGCCTCAGCACCATTCTGGAGCTGTTGCGGTCCTTTACTGCCGACTATGTCCGCCAGACCAACCTGCTCCTCGGGGAGCCCACTGTTGAGGGCGGCCCGGGCGATCTGCTCAGCTCCTTTGAAACTGCTGCCCAGCAGCTCATCATGCCCATCCCTGACCTAGCGCCGCCGGTTGAGGAGAAGAAGGAGCGCAAGAAGCGGACTCATGACCCCAATGCCCCCAAGCGTCCCTTGACTCCTTACTTCCTGTACATGCAGCACGCTCGCTCCATCATCGCCAATGACCTTGGCACTGAGGCTCCCAAGGGCGCTGTTCAGGAGGAGGGCCAGCGACGATGGGCCCACATGAGCCCTCTCGAGAAGAAGGTGAGCGAGAGTCCTTTGAACCATGAATTGAGACTGTATCTGACCCTGCCTCAGGGCTGGAACGCTGCGTACCAGTACAATCTGCGCCTGTACAACGCTCGCGTTCACTCGTACAAGGCTGGCAACCCTCTCGCCAAGAACATGAACGATGAGGAGGCGCTCAAGTACGCCGATGACTTCCAGATCCCCATGCCTGATGTGAAGGATGCCCCCGCAGAGACTGCTGCCAACGACCACGACGCCATTGCCGAGCAGCTTCAGCAGGCCGCCGAGGGCGAGACCAAGACCCCCAAGAAGGCTGCTGGCGGGCGGAAGCGTAAGACAGCCACTCCCGCCGCTGCTGAGACGAGCATCATTGAGCCCAAAGCCACACCGGCCAGCCCGGACAAGAAGCGGCGACGCACTTCTACCAAGGCCACCGAGGACAAGGAGGAGCCCAAGAAGTCGGGACGCAAGAAGACTAAGAGCTCTTAGGCGTGTCAGGCTTTTGTTTTGTGGTGACTTCTTTTGGCGCGTGTTGGCTTGGGATACTGAGCCAACCGCTAGCCAGCTCTCTTGCCACGTCTGGCTTGAGGGCGTGATACCTCTTGTGGAACTGGGGCTCTTTCCTCGTGCCATTCTCGTTGCTTTGGGAAGTAGATATCGAGGTTTTGGGCTTGTGATGGTCATGTACGGCGGATTTTCCGCTTGATGCGGCGAGCAATCAAAAGGGAGAAGACGTCCCTGGGCAGGCCCGTCTGGCTGATGCCAGGCACGGAGGTCAAGACATGCGGGAATATTGTCTGTGTCGTGTATGTTTGGGATGGAAGGCTGTACTTATGGAGGTGGAGATTGCTATGCGGTAATGAGCAATGATTTCAGGATTGCAATTTCGTTCTTTGCAAGGCCTCTCGAGGTTCGCTGGGGTGTTGAGAATATTGGTTTTATAAGACCACGCAACTCCACGCTTTAGCTATTGTCACAGAGCTGCTGCAGCTACCCAACATGTAAACGCATTCTGACGATTCGGACTAATCGTCTCGCTACCGCCTTTATCCAAATGTGCACCTCGTCATCCCACCGCAAACTCACGTCGGCCCAAGATTAATTGACGATGGGCCCCTAAAATACGTACCAAGCTTGCGACAGCGGCAGCGTCTCGGCCGGTTCCGCGGTGCATATCTCGCCGTCGGCCTCGACGGTATAGCTCTCCGGATCAACGCGCATACGCGGGGTAGCGTCGTTGAGGCGCATGTCCTTCTTGGTGAGGTTGCGGCAGTTGCGGACGGGCTCGACGCGGCTGCGGAGGCCGTAGCTGGCGGCGACACCGGACGAGACGCAGGCGGCGCTGACGAAGAGAACCTTGGAGGATGGCACGAGGGACGCGAACATGGGGCGGCCGATGACGGGCTGGATCGTGGGGATCGAGCCATTGGGGTCGCCCTGAGCGCTTGTTAGAAGAGATGCAAGAAGACAAGTGGACAGGGAGGTCTGCATACCATCTGGGCCCAGGCGACGAGGCCGCCCTTGAGGACCAAGGAGGGCTTGGTGCCAAACCATGGCGGGTCCCAGACGACGAGGTCCGCCAGCTTGCCGACCTCGACGCTGCCGACGAGGTGGCTGAAGCCCTGTGCGGTGGCCGGATTGATGGTGTACTTGCTCACGTAGCGGCGCACGCGGAAGTTGTCGGCCCCCGTGCCCTCGTCCTCTTTCAAGGTACCGCGCTGGGCCTTGTTCTTGTGAGCCGTGTTCCAAGTGCGCAGGATCACCTCGCCGCAGCGGCCCATGGCCTGGGAGTCGGAACTCATCATGCTGATGGCGCCCATGTCCTGCAGGACGTCCTCGGCGGCGATGGTCTCGGCGCGGATGCGGCTCTCGGCAAAGGCGACATCCTCGGGGATGTTCTTGGAGAGGTGGTGGCAGACCATGAGCATGTCGAGGTGCTCGTCGAGCGTGTTGCGCGTGTAGGGCCGCGTGGGGTTGGTGCTGGCGGGGAGGACGTTGGGGTGCTCGACGACGGAGATGATGTCCGGGGCGTGGCCGCCGCCAGCGCCCTCGGTGTGGTAGGTGTGGATGGTGCGGCCCTTGATGGCGGCGATGGTGCTCTCGACGAAACCCGACTCGTTGAGCGTGTCGGTGTGGATGCAGCACTGGACGTCGAGCTCGTCGCAGGCCGTGAGGCAGGCGTCGATGGCGGCGGGCGTGGCGCCCCAGTCCTCGTGGATCTTGAGGCCACAGGCACCGGCGACAATCTGCTCGCGCAGGGCGACGGGTGACGAGTCACAGCCCTTGCCAGTGAGGCCAATATTGACGGGGAGGGTGTCGCAGGCCTGCAGCATGGAACGGAGAAGGTGCTTGCCAGGGGTGCAGGTGGTGGCGTTGGAGCCGGCGCTGCGGTCATGGTATGTAAGTGACTGGCCAGACAACGTGGGTTGAGGCGTATGGAGAAGAACAAAGTGAACATGGTGCAAAGGGCGAGTAAAGGCCAGTGAGGGTGAGTGAGTGTGAGAAGTGAATGATGAGAGTGAAAGAGTGTATATATCAGTGAGTGAGTGAAAGCGTACCTTGGCCCCGTACCACCGCCCAGCATCGTCGTGATGCCGCTGGAAAGCGACTCCTGCGCTTGCTGGGGGCATATAAAGTGAACGTGCGTGTCGATGCCGCCCGCCGTGACAATCTTGCCCTCGCCCGCAATGACATCCGTGCAGCTGCCGACGACCATGTGCGGCGTCACCCCGTCCATGACGTCCGGGCTACCCGCCTTGCCGATGCCGACAATGAGGCCGCCCTTGATTCCAATGTCGGCCTTGTAGATGCCCGTCCAGTCGACAATGAGGGCGTTGGTCACCACCACGTCGAGCGAGTTGGCGTTGGCGCGGCCTGTCGCCTGACCCATGCCCTCGCGCAGCGTCTTGCCGCCGCCAAACTTGCACTCGTCGCCGTACGTCGTCATGTCGCGCTCGACGCGCACCCAGAGGTCCGTGTTGCCCAGGCGCACGCAGTCGCCCGTCGTGGGGCCGAACATGGTGGCGTAGGCGGCGCGGTCCATGGTGAAGGCGTCGATCCGGGGCGCGAGGTCGGGCTCGGGCGCGTGCGCAAAGCCGGCGCGCTGCAGTTTGGCCACGATGTCGTCGACACGTTGTGGCTCGACGGGGCCCGACGCGAGGTCATTGCCGCCACGGATCACCTTGTTGCCGCCAATCTCGACGAGCGTGACCGTCTTGGTGTCGCCGGGCTCGAAACGCACCGACGTGCCGGCCGGGATGTCGAGGCGGAAGCCATAGGCGCGCGCGCGGTCGAACTCGAGCTGCGGATTCGCCTCGGTGAAGTGGTAGTGCGAGCCAATCTGCACGGGGCGGTCCCCCTTGCTGGTGACCCTTAGGCGCATGCGCCGACGGCCGGCGTTGATGGCGAGCTTGCCTTTGACGGCCACGACGGCGCCGGGCTGCCGGGCCGTCGCGTACTCGTCGTCGAGCGGCAGCGGGAAGCTCTCATTGCCCGGGACGGGCAAGAAGCTGCCGTACAGGGCGCGCCGCAGGTCGCCGTCGTCGGTGGCGATGGGGTTGTGCACGGTGACGAGGTAAGTGCCCATGGGGAACGTGCCCTCGACCTGGATCTCGCGAAGGGTGCTGCACACGGCGGGCAGGACGTGCCGACGGCCCAGCATGGTGGCGCCGAGGGCCATGAGGTCGGCGACGGAGTGGTTGCCATCGCGTATGAGCTCGTGGAGGTTGTTGGCGATGAGAGCCTGCGAGCCCCGTCAGCGAGGAGGATGTGACAGAGGCGAGAAGAGCGCGGGTAGCTACCGTCGCTTCGGAGTGGTTGAGCCGGACGCCTCTGGCCAGCCGCTTCTGCGCCAGGAAGCCCAGCTGCGAGACGACGAGCTTGTCGAGCTATGCGTCCACGATGGTGTTAGCATGCTGCATCCCTCCGCCACCCACAGTGTCGGGCGTGAAACACCTGACGGGCCAGCCACTCAGCGAACGAACCTCTTTCGGCACAAGATGCATGGCGCTCCACGCAGAGTAGTCCCTGTCCTTTGCGTAGCAGCAGCAGATGCTGTAAAACCGCTGTGCTATCTCATCGTCAAAGTCAGATGATAGCAGAGAGGGAGACCGAGGAGGAGACGACGACTCATGTCTCTCTCATGGCGCTGCCCTGGCCGAAAGCGACCGACGAGCACTCCCCCATTTTCGGCGGGCGGGCGCCGCCGCAGCCAGCCAGCCGAAGCTCTGCCAATCCAATCCGGCAGCTGCCCCGACGGCTTGCCATACCTTACCGCGCCGAGGCCAGTGTCTAATTGATCCACGTACTAAACTGACGTCGTCGATCGATAAGCGGCGGGCGCCCAGAGATATGAGGGCTTAGCCTTATCGCGGGAGAGCTGGCGCGAGGCCATTGGCTCCTTGGCGGCGGGGAGAACAGCAGATGGATGGATGAAATGGGATGTCGGAGTCAAATATTACGGAGACCGGCACGAGGACGCGCGCCGGGGTGGGCGAGGCATAGTGCATTTGCATAGCTGCCGTGCGATGCGGCAAGGAATCTCTGTCCGTGGGTAATGGCTTCGGTGTCGGATCGCACCCAGTGCCCACTATGCCACTGTCCAGCGACGGGCCGCGTCAGGCCCCAGCATGGTGGATTGGCTGGCGATTGGAGCGGGAGCCAGCGGGAGGATCATGCCGCCAAGACTGGGGCTAGACTGCACCATCCCTTGCTGTAACATTGAGAATGGATAGGAACGCTTGGTCGTCAGCTATATAGATAGATAGCAAGAAACCAGCTCGTGCATGTTCCGTGCATGCACGCTACAACGCCGCGCAATAAAACAAAATTAGCCAACCGTGTTGCTTCCTCTCAGGAGAACCCCAACAAACGCATTTGATCCCGGTTCGTACATGAAGCGCATACAAGACGCGTATGCATGGCACCTGGTGACATGACAGGTGCCGCGTACGCATGGCAGTTGGCAGGCCATGTCATTCCTCGTCAACCTCCTCCTCCCACTGCTCCTTTTCCTTCGCAATCAGCTCCGCCATCTCGTTCTTTTTGAAGATGGAGCTGTCCGGATTTGACACGCGTGGCACCTTGCTCAGGCTTTCGTCGTCAAACACCGACCCTATCGTGTCGATCCACCGCCGCCTCCGCTCCATGAGCATCTTGGTCAGGTCGCCAATGCCCGGTCTCGCCGTGCCCGCTGCGCCGCCCACAAAGTGGCTGCCTCCGCCCGCGCCTCCTGGCCGCTTCGTCTTTTTACTCTTGCCCATTGTTCGCGTGCGCTTGAGGTACGCTGCCTGCACTTGAGAGTCGAGGTCCTCGAGGATCGTCTGGTATTCCTGGTGGGCCATGCGCTCTCGAACGAGTTCCGTCAGTCTCGCCTTGCGGGCTCCGTTGATGAGCATTTGATCCCTGAGTCGCGCTTGCAGGTGTCGTAGCCTGCCCGCCACCTCGTCGTCAAAGTGGCCGTCGTAGTCGCCTTCAAACCCTTCCTGGGGCAGGAAGCCGATGTGCCTGAGTTCCTGCTTCAGACGCTCGTCCACCTGCGCGTATTCGAGTTTGGGATGTGTCGCCTTCTTCCACGCCTCGGTGGAGGACTCTGCCATGTACGTCGCGGGAGGCAGTGGACTGGCCTTGTCCTCTCCAGTGGCGTTTTGCTGCTCGTCGCCGTTGGCGTCCCCATTCATGCTGACGTCGCCGTTTACAATCCCGTTGGTGGCTAGCTTGTCGTCTGATGGCTGCGTGCGATTCTCAGGCCGGAGCATCTGTAGCAGGCGCGATGCCAAAGGACCTATCGATAAGCCGTCCGTCTCGCCAACAGCGTCCGTCATGTTCTCGATGGTGCCTCTGGGCTGGTTCGGTGGAAGCTTATCGCGCCCTTGCTGAGGCGAGTCCACCGACATGGCGCCATCCTCCTCGGCCCATATCTCGGTGTAGTGCCTCTTCCCGCGCTTTGGCATGACAAAGGGCGTCACGCGGTCTCCCCGCTCCCGTAAAAAGGCAAGGTCCTCTTCCGCGAACGGCCGGAAGTACGGGTCAATATACGACGAGAACGTGGTAAAGTTGATCTGGCTGCTCGGCTTCGCGTTGCTAAAGTCCTTGTCTGGCGGGTCTCCCGCAATCATGTCCGCGAGGTCACCTCTTGGGTACGTTGCGACCGAGTAGATTTCCTTCTTCTCCTCGTCCGACATGCCGGGCTGAATCTCTCTGATTTCGTAGACTGTGGGATCGGGAAAGGTCGAAGGATCATCACCGAATGTTTGTGACTGAGGCAGCTCTCGTCGTGGCGGTGCGCCCTCGTCTTCGGAACTGGACGACTCTTCCTCTTTTTCATCCTCTTTAGGTTTCTTGTCGACATCCATCGCGGAGGGCGACGCTGCAGCGATGGGTGAGAGCGATGAACTGGCGGAGCCGGAGCGTGAGTGTTTTCGTTTGGTGTCGCGAAGTGGAGATGAAAGTTCTGGCGCAGGCAGCGATGGTCAGCAACGCGATTTTCTCTTTCCTTTTACTGCAGCACCTTGGCAGCCGCCAACGCAAAGAGCAGGCGCAGTCGGCAGCCGCAACGCAGGACAACTCACCATTGTTTCCGCCATCACCTGGAGCGAGAGAGTCGGGCCCCTTCTTCCTCTTATGCTTGGGCCGCTTTCCCTCCTGCTCGCCTTCGGCGCGGGCGTGGTCGTAGTCTTCGGGGCGCTTCTTGCGCTCATCGGCAAGATGTCGCATGCCGCGATCGTAGAATGTAGAGCGCTTCTCCATGATGTTGATGAGGCTCTTCAGCTTGTCAAGCATCGTGTCGACACTCTTGGAGTCGGGCACCGTGGCGCTGGATGCGCCATGATCCACCAAGTCGTCGTATGTCAGGTTTTGGAACAGTATCACCCTCGTGTTGAGGTAGTCCGGGTCGTAGAACTCCTGCGGCGGCAGGCTTGCTGGCGCCGGCGTGGAGGTACGGCTGGGTTTCGGCATGGCGGCGTTCTTCTTGCCAGAACCCGTCTGGCTCGATGGGGGAGCCATGGTGGCGCGAGATGCCGCCGGGTATTAGCGATTCATAGACGGGCCAGATGCCGTTCGATGATATCGTGTTGCGTCGCGGCTCGTACGCTGCCCATCCGTTGTCCTGCCTGCACGCTACTGAGGTTGTGATTGGCGTAGTGGCCGAACCAGCCCGAGGCGCCACCAAGCATCAACGGATCGGACAAACAAAGGCCCGCGCAGTGCGCCGCGGCGAGTAGGTATCGCAAGCGGCATGATAATTCGCTTGACACGGTACAGGGAATATGGAGCAGCCATAAGTTCATGCTCAGAATGATGCAGGCGGCCATCGGGATTTTCGGCGCTCGATAGCTGCCCTGCGGTCTCTCTTCTATCAGAGCGCGTATCCACACAATCATGCATAGCGCACGGCTGCAGTCGGGAGTGCCATGTTGGGCCCTGGCGATGTTGCGCGTGCCGTAACGAGAGAAGCACTTGAAGAGATGGCAAGGAAGGGGAAGAGGGCCTCTCCGGGTTTTTGTTGCGGGTACGATTGAACTTGGATGATACTGCATGTTCCTACAGATACGAGCGAGGCTATCAACGGGCTGAGCTTCCGCTACGTGGGAGCTGACTTGTGTAGTGCCCGGTGAAAGCTCTACGCCGCAATGGTCCGCGTGTACAACAATTCGAAAGCCGCCTGCATCGCGACCTGTTGCTTTGGCTGTCAGCTCCTGTTCTTTTCGCTGCACATGAATTCGAGGAGAGCGTCACAAGCTGCCCTCAGCGTGAGTGGCCGTTCTTTCAACACCCTTTCTGCTCTCGCAGTCTTGCCCAGCCCTCGTTTGCTCTCCTCAACAGCTCGCTCTGGTTGCATCTCCGTGTTCATTCACCAGTGCGACAGCGTCCGCCCATGCATGTGCGGGCCTGGCCACGTCCTATTGGTGGTGCCTGCAGTGCCTGGCGCCAACGTGGGCGTCGAGGGGCTAAGCTAACACGGGCCATATGGTAGCAAGGCCAAGCCTCCAGCTTCCACAAATCCACACCACATGCCAGTGCCTCCTCTGCCGAGAGTGTTGAGACTCGAGAGCGTCACCACTCACCCTAGCAGTATTTCCAGACCGGTTGTAGGTGTTTGCAAAGGCACCAATCTGCGGCCTCTGCAACTGCTCGATAACTGAGAGAGCTATCTTCGTCCGCAATCTAGTTTCTGGCCAGCTCAGCTTAGCTCAAGACAGGCCTTCGATCATTCACGCGAAGCCTCTCCAGACGACGCTCGGCTCGCTCACACAGAGCATTGAGCCGAGAAGCTCGAGAAGCAGACGACTACAATAGAGGCAAGTAGACGAAAAGCAATCATGGCATCGGCACGTAGGCTCATTGGGCGCGACAGTCCGCCAAGGCGAGGTCCCTGACAGAGCACGTCGCCCGCGCATGTGCCCCAGCCATTGGTCCACGCCGAGCCGGATCTCGCCCCGCCTCACCGTGACGATGAGCGCTGATCCCGGGGTGGCGGGGCCGGCTGTGGACGTGTGGAGTGAGACTTAGACTCGGGCAGTGGAGAACGGGAGATGCGTCGTCGTTCCTCCACCCAGCGTGTGCGCCTGTGCATGGCTGTGGTACGCTGTTTGCTGCTCGCGGCCGACTGCGTCTACCGTTGTCATTGTCCCTGCGTTGCCCACTCTTCCGGACGAACGAGGGGAGGGGAAAGATGGAGTGCATGCGTACAGGTATGGACAAACTGCTGCTCTCGTGTACGGTATAAACACAGGTATGCCCCTGACCCCTCGTGCTCCCAGCCTGCGAATACACCTTATCTTCTGTCCGTCTCAACCCTTCCGCTCAGAGTGCTTTCAACGCGCCTCAGAGCCCCTCACCTTTCCCCTCAGCTATTCTCTCCATACAATGAGAGAATACCATGGCTTTTCATGTACTTGCACTGACTCAATTGGGCCCAACCCGGCGTGCCTGCTAACCAATGCTCCCAGGGTGGTAACCTCGTCCTGCCCTTCGGCCTCGACATCCAACCCCTCTATGCTGGAATTGTACTCGCCGTAGTGGGCGGCCTTTGCATCACCCGGCTCTCCTCAAGATCCAATGAAGAGGGAAAGGAGGCTCCAAGTCTCCTCAAGTCCTTCTTCCTCTTCTTTTACTCTTCTTTTCTCAAACCCCACCAGAAAGGCCCCCGGACCAGCCAGCAGGATGCCCTCGAGAGCTTCTACAAGACGCAGGCCGGCGCCTACGATGCCACTCGCAAGGTCCTACTCCATGGACGCGAGGATATGCTTGGCCTCGTGGTCGCCCAGCTCAAGTCCAAAACTGAGGAGATGAAGGTCTCTGGTCGGGACCAGAGCAAGAGAATCTGGGTCGACGTCAGTTTGCAGCAGCGGCCCTCAATGACTTCTCGTCGGTAGAGTAGGCTGACAAAGTCTCAGATTGGCGGCGGAACTGGCTGGAATATTGAAGCCATGTCCCAATTCGTCAATGTCCCCGAGTTCTTCTCCAGCGTCTATCTTGTCGACTTCTCTCCTTCGCTCTGCGAGATTGCCCGAAAGCGGTTCGAGAGACTTGGGTGGAAGAACGTCACCGTTGTCTGCGAGGATGCCCGCAGGTTCCGTCTCGAGAACTATGAAAGCGGCGTAAATGCCGTTCAGAACCCGTTGCGATCACCGGTGATGAGCTACTTCAAGCAGCAGCGCTCGGAACATGGCGGTGCCGATTTGGTGACCATGTCCTACAGCTTGTCCATGATTGTGGGTTCCAAGAGACCCTGACGCAACCTGCGCTTTGGGCCATTCAACTGACCACCATGCCAACTAGCCTGACTATTACTCTGTCATTGACTCAGTGACTTCGCTGCTGTCGCCTCACGGCATCCTTGGCGTGGTTGACTTTTACGTTCAGAACAAGATCGACTTCTCGTTTCGCAACTACACCGGTGGTATCTTGGGTCGTCATGTCAACGCCGTCTCTAGGATGTTTTGGCGTGCGTGGTTTGACTTTGACCGCGTTGGTCTCGAGCCTAGCCGCCGCGACTATCTTGAGTACAAGTTTGGCACCGTCCTCAACATCAACGGCCGGAACCGCTCCCTCGGCTACATCCCTTACTACGTCTGGGTTGGCTGCCACAAGAAGCCTTTCTCGCCGTCCAGTCTGCCTCATGAGATTATCGAGCGCATCGACGCGTTGGCGACGGAGTCTCCCTATCTGTTGCCGGCCAACCAAGGGGACGCTTTGACCCGTGCCATCGAGAGATCGGCACCTGAGATTCGCTCCAAGGCCTTTGTCACTGCGGTCCAGAATCTGTCTGCCAACTTGCCGCTTCCCTCCTTTTTCTACCAGAACCACCATTGGCGCATCTACTATGATGACCAGCTTCAGAAGCACACCCAGTTCAACGACGAGTACATCTACGCCTTTACCTGGGAGGACGCTCGTGTGGACGAGCGTCTCCTGAAGCTCGGTTCTAACGACAAGGTCATTGCCATCAGCTCGGCCGGAGACAACATTCTCTCCTATCTCGCACAAAGTCCCGCCCGGGTCCATGCAGTCGACCTCAATCCGACGCAGAACCACCTCCTGGAGCTCAAGGCAGCCTCATACACTGCCCTCCCCTACGAGGATTTCTGGAAGATCTTCGGTGAAGGGAAGCACCCCAACTTCCGCGACCTGCTCGTCACTAAGCTGTCTCCGCACCTGTCGGGCCGCGCGTTCCAGTTCTGGCTCAACAACGCTCACGTTTTCCAAAACTCAAGGGCCTACGGACTGTACGACACCGGTGGTTCGCGCCATGCTATTCGCGTCTTCCGCTGGGTGGCTCGTCTCTTTGGCCTGCAGTCTGCGGTCAAGCAGCTCCTCGGGGCCAAGACCTTGAACGAGCAGCGCGAGATTTGGCGCAACAAAATACGTCCCGCTCTGCTGTCCAAACTTGTCTGCAACCTGGTTGTCGCTCAGGAGAGCTTCCTGTGGAGTGCTCTTGGTGTTCCTAAGAACCAACTCGCCATGATCGAGGGTGATCATGCCGAATCGGACCTCGTCAAGGGTGATAAGCCCTTGGCCAAGAACACTCGATCTCACGCCATTTGGCACTACATGGTCAATACCCTCGACCCTGTGGCCGAGGATACGCACATAGCTGCTGACAACCCTTACTACTACGTCTGCCTCGCCGGAAAGTTCTCCCGCAAGTGCCCCTTGGAATACCTTCGCCCCGAGATCCACGCCAAGCTCTCCCGCCCTGGCGCGCTTGACGGCCTGCGCATCCACACCGATGAGCTGGAAGAAGTCATCGCTCGCATCACCCCAGGAACTCTCACCGTCGCCGTCGTCATGGATAGCATGGACTGGTTCGACACGGGTTCGCAAGCCGCAGAAGCGCAGGTGAGCAAGCTCAACCGCGCGCTCGCCATGGGCGGCCGCGTCATGCTGCGCTCGTCGGCGCTGAGCCCCTGGTACATCAAGGTCTTTGAGAACCACGGCTTCACAGCCAAGCGTCACGGCTCTAGGCTCGATGGCGCGTGCATCGACAGGGTCAACATGTACGCCAGCTGCTGGGTTTGTACGAAGGTGGAGAACCTGCCGCCGCCCACGCCTGAAATGGACCGCATTGGCGGCAACGAGATTACGAGCCTGACAATCTGAGCATGTGGCTCTGGCTTCTTGTACCGATGCAGTAGGCGAGGATATCGTTCAACACTGTGTCCTCGTGTGAACAGGCGAGAAGCCGGAGACGGCGAGACATTGTATGAAGGTAATGAGAAAATGCGCGCAACGCCCGTGTTCTGTAGCGCGAAGAATATTTAGCAAGCCTATGATGGTTCCCGGGAGGGCGCCTACGAATCAAATGAATGCGAAGTGATAGTCTCAGATGACGCACTGCCCAAGTGTTTGCCAATCGTGCCGAACACTCTCTAGCTATAAACGTGCTTTATTGCAGTAGACGACCCTTCTGATATAGGCCATTTGGTGCTCTTCGCGCCCGAACAGGAACAGCAGCGGGAACAGGCAAGGGGCGGAACCCAATGTCTGCCTAAGCATCAGCAACTCCATCACGCAGTATTGCAGTCAAACTGGGGAACTGAGGAACAAGCTGATGAAGGCTTACCACCAGGAATAAGGCGATTGATGCCAGATTGCGGGCCAGAGGAGCAGGCGTTGACATGAAGGAGAAAGCGAGAAGTTCCCATTCCTGGGTCATGCTAATATAAGACAGAAGTCATTTGCAGAGCACTCAGTCACAGAGGCTCCGAGACGCTGGCAGTCGTCGACGGACGACTTTTACTTCAAGGATGCAAGGTGTTCGTGGCTGAAGGGGCAGCCAGCCATGAGGTCCCGAACGCTTGCGTCGATGGACATCTCACTCGAGACCTCAGTTCACAGACCATTGCTGATTCACACATGACGGACAAACAAACAGCAGGTGCAAACAAAAGGAATATACACTCGTCTGATTTAATGTGACGCTTCTATACAGGCGCCCCCATGGCTTTGAACCGGCCGGGCCGTACGTAATAACAAGCACGCAATCCAGCGTCATCCCCCCCTACGCCACTCCCATTTTCCTTACGCTTTCCAGACCCGCTTGACCGCCTCTGTGACACCGACATCGTTGGTCTCGAACTCGTACAGGCCGACGCCGACGGTCAGGGTGGCGAGGTTGAGCGCCCACCAAGAAAACTTTCGCAGGCTGGGGTACCTCTTCCTGGGAATGTAGTCGAGGATGACCTGCTGAAAGCCCATGTGAGAATGCAGCAGGACAGCGGAGCAGAGGATGGCGTCCATGGTAGGGTTGAGAGAGCCCGAAGCGAAGGGCGCGATGGTCAGAGGGACGAGGCCGGCGGCGAGGAGACGCTCAAAGGTCCAGTGGTACGAGCCGTGGGCGGCGTTGGGTTCGGGGATGGGCGCAGGGTCGTTGACTATTTCGCAGAGCGTCAGCTTTCAATCGTCGGCAGGGCAGCATCGAGCGTCGCCATATGCGGGCAGGGGTGGGTTAGGTCGTACCTCCGCCCACGATTCTCTCTGCAGGCAATTGTTAGCACAGGTCCTGCATAAGGTATGCACAGCAAGCCCAGCGATCGAGCCGCTGGAGGGCCGTAGGGTCGGGTAGGGGCAGTCTCACGGGGTCCCGGCGGAAGGATGGCAGAGCGCCTGCTCGAGGTGTGCAGCGCGGCGACGGGCAGCGCAGGCTGCGCGAAGGCGTTTCGGGCGGCGCAGCGAGAGGCCAGGGCAGTCTGCCGCAGCAGCGAGGAGCGCGCAATCGACGCCATGGTTCTTGCAGTGGTCCGGCAGTGTCCGAGGCGAGGAGGTGTCGTCGACGGGCAGCGTGGGATTGGGGAAGCGAGAAGCAGGGAAGCGTCAATTGGACTTGGCCATGATGGACTCGACTCGAGACATTGCCGAGGAACTCGAATTGCAAGCTCGCTGATTGGCTGGGGCGCCTTCCGATGCCCGTCATACAGCCGAGTCGCCGGCGCGCAACAACGTGCTGCCGCTGACTGCGGGATGCGCGACGCTGGTTGGCTGACGCTTGAAGATGGAATGCACCCCTGCGGTCGCATGTGAATTTTGCAGGGAGCTCCAGACATCGCGCGATAGAGCATCTGCGCCGCCTATTCGTGTCGACAAGCAGCCCGGACGGTAGGGAAGCGCAGCTGAGTTCTAGCAGCTTGCACGGCCAGCCCTCGGGGCCTCCGTCCTCGCCTCACCATGGCTCCCCGAGCAGCTATAGGGAGTTTGGCCGCCCATACAAGACCGCGCGCCAGCCAGCGATGCGCCTCGACGATAGCTCCGTGTTCGCTGGCCGAGCTTCATCGCGCACGCGGCATTGCCCAGTCTTACCTGAAAAAGGTTGCTGCGGGCGAGGAGCGCTGGGAGAGCAGGGCCAAGCGGATTCAGAACGGCGAGGAGCGCCATGTCTGGGACCTCCTCGATGAGCGAGGCTACATTAAAGATGTCGCAGGGTATGTTGGCGCTGGCAGACTGATGCTTGTCGGACCTTCTTCTGACGCGTGTCCCATGCAGGAATCCCGAACGCATCAAGGAAGTGATGCGCATCAAGCGAATAGGCGCCTACGTCGGCGTCGACCCGACCGCCGACTCGATGCACATCGGACACATCCTCCCTTTCATGCCCTTGTTCTGGATGTGGTTTCATGGTTATCCGGCCGTGACGCTTCTCGGCGGCGCCACTGCTCGAATTGGCGATCCCACCGGTCGTCTGCAGAGCCGCGAGCACATATCCAACTCGGACATCTCCAAGAACGTCACGAAGCTACACTACCAGCTCACGAGGCTGTGGCGCAATGTCATCACGCTGAGGGACAAGTACGGATACGAAAAGGACTGGGCGGCCAAGCGCCACCTGCTCAACAACAACATGTGGCTGCAGGGCCTGTCGGTGTACGACTTTACCAAGAGGCTTGCGAGGCATACCAGAATTGGGCCCATGCTCGGCCGCGACACGTGAGCTGTCCCTCACCAACGAAAGCGGGATAGGAAGGCTAACACGCTCGCAGGGTCAAGCGGAAGATGACGGAAGGCGACGGCATGTCTCTTGGAGAATTCATGTACCCGCTATTCCAGGGCTGGGATTTCTGGCACATGTACAACAAACTCGGCATCCAGATGCAAATTGGCGGGTCCGATCAGTATGGAAACATCGTCGCCGGCATAGACGCCCTCAAGGTCATTCGGGACACCGAGGAGGCCCCCTACGCCAGAATGCCGACCGAGTGGCAGCACGAACCCGTGGGATTCACGGTTCCACTGCTGACTGATTCTGCTGGCGTCAAGTTTGGCAAGAGTGCAGGCAACGCAGTGTGGCTAGACGAGTTCAAGACGTCGCCATTCGAACTCTACGGTTACTTTATGCGACGGTCGGATGAAGAGGTGGAGAAGCTGCTCAAGCTTTTCACCTTTATGCCCCTGAGCAAGATCCAGGAGGTCATGGTGCAGCACCACGCCGATCCTGCGAAGAGGGTAGCACAGCACACTCTGGCTTTTGAGGTCTTGTCGCTCGTGCACGGCTCACAGAAAGCGCTGCAGGAAGCGCAGCAGCACAAGTTCCGCTTCGGCGGAGAGCTGCCCCACGTCATCAACGAGCCGTCGGAAGAGAGCGGCATCGTCACGCCGAACAACGCGCCTCGAAGCGACATTCAGCTCCCTAGGTCCGTCATGAAGATGTCGCCTGCCAAGCTCCTCTTTGCGACCGGCCTCGCCAGCAGCAACACCGACGGACAACGTCTCGTCACCCAGCAGGGTGCGTACGTGGCAGCTCAACCTGGCCAGTCGAGAGGCCTGGTTCCAGGTAACCTATCCTGGACACCTATGAAGATGTGGTTCCCTGAGGAGACGGCCAAGTACCTCATCGACGACCGCATCTTGATTCTGCGCAAGGGCAAGCACAACGTCCGCATCGTGGAGCTCATTTCCGACGAGGAATGGGACAAGAGCGGCAAGTTCTACCCCGGCCAGCCATACACGGGCGTGGTGCGGCGCATGAAGCAGCAGCTCAAGAAGGACGCCGAGGAGAAGGGCGAGGAGCTGTCACCCGACCAGCTGAGCCAGGCGTTGAAGGAGACGCAGACGCTCAAAGTGGCAAACAATCCCGACATTGAGCTGCCAAACAAGCAAGAGGTGCGCGAGCGGGCGAGGGAGAGGAAGGATGCTTCCAAGTCGAAGCAATAAGAGTGAGAAGCCTTTCTGACACTCCACTGTAACACTTTGTATATTTGTACAATAGTCTTTGGTTTTTTGTATGATACCATAGAGTCCACATAGAAGACAAAGTAAACCAGAAGAAGATCGATAAATCCAGTCGATACCTAAATCATCAGCGGGCACCCAGCCCTTGTAACGGGCTGTTTGATCATGAGAGAGACGCTGAAAGGCACGCAGTGCATCAAATGGCCTTGCAGGTAATTACGCCAACATCGTCGACTCGTCAACGGTAGCAAACGGTGAGATCGCCTTTTGGCACTGGTAGAGCCTTGAGTTTGTCCATGACTTCCCCATCCGTTAGGTTCTTCTCCGTGATGATCTGGTCAAAATGGTGGTTTCCATCCGTGTATTTTTGCAGCGAATCTCCCCCAGGTACGGGGCGGCTCTGGCCGGTAGCCAGCGAGGCGAGGTACTGCTTCGACATGACGTACTTGTGCACGCGGTAGAGACAGCCTTTGATGACGCCAAACTGGACAAAGCGGCGCACGTCGACGTAGGCCAGCACGTCGAAGCCGTTCTCGTGGCTCGTCATGATCCACTCCTTGATGCTCTTGCCCGGCGAGAAGCACGTCATGAGCTTGATGAGGTGGTAGTTGGCCACGCGAACCCTGCCGTGGGAGACATAGCCGGCGCATTCGTCGACCATGCCGTCGACATTGCGGACAAAGTCATGGATCCCCGGACGCGGGGCGTAGCACGCGGCGAAGAAGAACATGTCGAGGAGCAGGATGGTGTCGTAGTAGAGCAGATGGCGGAGGGCCGTCTTGGCGAGGTCTAGCGAGACGGAGGCCTCATGGGCGATGCGCCGGACGTCGGAGACGCCGTCGATTTTGGCAATGACCTTTTGCAGAGTCAGGTCCCAGGTGGGATCGACGATTTCGGAGAATTTCGTTTTGGCGACGGGGACGTGCCAGCCCTGGACGGCGGGCGGGATGGGATGGTTAGGAAAGAGCTTCATGTTGATAGTATTTGCCTCGTCTGGGAGGTCAGTAGGTGCTGGTGGCACGGTCTAGAGCTGGATTGCTCAAACTCACCGACTGGGATCATGCACTCGCCATAGTTGTTGAGGTCCTCCTTGACAATCTCCAGCAAGCTCTCAATGGGCCGCCTGGCCTCGCCATCCTTGAGGTCCTTACCTTCACCCTTGCTCAGGTACTCGTTCTGCTTTTCCATCTCGGCAAAGGTGGTAGCAAGGCACCTCACGACGCGCTCGTAGGGAGTCTGGTCGACGTCGGCCTCGACGAGCAGGCCAAAGTTGAAGATGAACTCATTGCGCAGATACTTAGTATGCGCAATGACTACCGGGTAGCCGAGGACGGTGTGTTTGCCATCGGGCGTGTTGATGGTGACGAAGCGATTGCAGAAGGCCTGGCGCGGAATGATGTACTCCTGCAGGACATCGAAATCCACCAGCGGCGGGCGGATGATGCCCTCTGAGGAAGTAATGCATCCGGGGGGCGACTGGGCCACGATCTTGGGTCCTGTGGGGTTACGGCATTGAGCAGAGATTCTTTGTGCTGTTTACCTCCAGGAGGAGGGCATGGTGTACCTTCTTTGGGGAAGAACCGGGCGTAGAAGATTCCTTGAATCATGATGGCGGTTGCATGTTTGGTGTTGAGCCTGAGGGAGATGAATCGAGTGAGCGACGGGCGATGGGAATGGTGCTCATGCTGTCATATCACGGTCGTGATGGACGTATGGCCGGGACTCAAGGCCGAAAAGGCGAAAGTATTATAGTTGCATGACGTGGCGCCGCACAGTTGTGAATGCGGCATGGGTGTTGATGGTGAGGAGTTGTTGTTATGAGGCGCCCAGAGTCAGTCATTGGTGTTGAGAGTTGAGAGCAGCCCCGCCAGCCGATCTCAGTTCAAGCAAGCTCTGCAGCCTACCCTAGAGCCATCAGAATGCATCGCGCCCACAATGTCAACGACAAATGTTGTCCGGTATTGACGGAAGTAAGATCACTGGGCATAAAAGCGGCCGCTAGGTGCAATACATTTCAAAGCGTCAGTCGGTGAGCGCGCCGTCACCTTGCTTCCGCTTCTCTGTCGTGGTCTTTGTACAATGTGGCTTCAGAAGGCGGTAGACTACGATGGAACTCGCTCTCAGGCAGCGTCTTATACGCTGCGGCGGACGAAGCCAAGGGTTTTCCTCAAGAACGAGCCCTTGGGGATTATCCGTTATTACTGAGCTGTCAGATTATTCTTGCCCTGAAACTGTCCGACATAGCATTGCCAGCTCTACGTTAGCAGCTGGGAAACTGCGCGCCAACTGATCGCGGGTCCCGTCATCCGCTTGGCGTCATCGTTTGGCCTGTTGGCTCCTGGTGCAAGTGCGTGCCCCACGTCTGGCCATCGCTCCCCTCAACCTCCCGCAACATCACCCGAGCAGCCGCGATACCTGTGCATCTCCTCTGCTTCCGCTCTCAGGTTCGCGACTCTTGTTTGTTGGCCTGTAGCGACGTCGTGCTAGAGCCTGAAGCACACTCTGCGAAAGTTGCGAAGACGAATATCGCCTCATCCCCGCACCGTCGAAGCCGATCGCTTACCTTCGTCGACATGGCAGACAACGCCGAAGCGGGCGGCGACGCTCAGGTCACCTTCAAGGTCAAAACGTCGTCGGATAGCACGCACACCATCACAATGGCCGAGGCCGCGACGGTCCTGGAGCTCAAGACGAAGCTGTCCGGCGCCGACCTCGAGAACATCCCCGTTGAGCGCCAGCGATTGATCTACTCGGGACGCGTCATGAAGAACGACGACACACTGGGTTCTTACAAGATCAAGCCCAATAACACCATCCACATGGTCAAGAGCGCCGCCAGCAATCCGACCCAACCGGCGTCCACGTCGAGCCCTGCGCCGCAGGCCATCCCCACCAACATGGCCTCGGGCACTGCCAACAATCCCCTTGCTGGGCTGACGGGCGCTCGGTATGCAGGCCACCAGATCAATCTGCCGGGAATGGATATGTTTGGCCCCGATGGCGGCGTGAGTCTCTCTACTGATCTACATCTTCCTCGCCGGCGCTTCCTACTGACACCCAACCACAGATGGGCCCGCCCATGGACGACGAGCGACTCGAGCGCATGATGTCGGACCCCAACGTCCAGCAGGCCATGAACGAGGTTTTCAACAACCCGGACTTTGTCAACATGCTCATCGAGTCGAACCCGATGCTGCGCAATATGCCCGGTGCCCGAGAATTCATCACCTCGCCCGACGTACGCCGGATGATGAGCAATCCCGACATGATGAGGCAGGCCATGCAGATGCGCCGGATGATGGGCGGTGGCGAAGAGTCTTTCCCGGCGCCTGGGTCGACGGATGAGACGCCTCAGGGTGCTGCGACTGGCGACGGCAGTGCAACCAACAACCAACAGAACCCGTTCATGAACCCGTTTATGATGCCTGGGGCGATGGGCGGCGGTGCCGCCGGCGCCAACCGCGCCAATATGAGCCAGATGCTCCAGGCTCTGAGCAGCATGGGCTCTAGCCCCTTTGCAGTGCCGCCCGCTGCTGCCGGCGCTACATCAGGTCAGGGCCAGGGCACCGCAACCGGCCAGGAAGCGGCGCAATCTGAGGGCACGGGTGCCACGCAGAACAACCCGGGCCAACAGGTAGCGAACCCTTTTGCGGCTCTGTTCCCGCCGCAAGGGGCCTCGCAAACCAACCCCTTTGGCATGAACCCAGAGATGATGCAACAGATGATGCAAATGCTGGGCGGGGGCGCAGCAGGGCCGACCTCGCCGCCGGATAACCGCCCACCGGAAGAGCGGTACGCCGAGCAGCTGCGTCAGCTCAACGACATGGGCTTTTTCGATTTTGAGCGCAACGTGGCTGCGCTGAGGCGGAGCGGAGGCAGCGTCCAGGGCGCCATAGAACATCTGCTGAGCGCACTCGACTAGACAGCGATGACTTGGCAAGGGGTGTGAGTTTTGTTGGGGGGGGATGCCGCACAGAGTGCAAACTCGGATGTTGGGACTGGGGCGGGTGGTGGAAGGCTCGATTCGTGCTTAGAATGGCGGCACTTCTCGAGCAGTACATTTGTAGGGAGCTGGATAGGAAATACCTTGACGTGTCAATATGATGCCTTGACGATGCTCTTCTGCCTCTCCCTCATAGGACTCGGGACTTGACAAGAAGTGCAAGTCCGCCGGGCCACAGTACTCGCCGTCGTCAATGATGCTCACGGGTAATTATATGATCAATGCGAAAATACCATCTTTTGTGCTATGCTAAGCGAGCGATATTCAGGGCCTTCAGATGCCACGAACGTTGTAACGCCTTTGAACGCCTTTTCTAGACCTGTCCCCATGGCTGCTTACTGGCGTGATACTAAGTTGAGACCAAGTCATGGATCCAGATCAGCCGTGCTATGACATCGACTCTCTGTCGACGTAACCTCCCAAGACTTGGCGCTGCTATATTTGGTCACGCCATCTTCCAAGGGGATCTCTATGCTAGACACGCGAACCTGCCTGTGCACCATGATGCTGGGTGTGGTGCCAGGGCGCGCGCGGGAAATGTCGTTGTACGAGCTGCCGCCACTGCTAAAGACGCGGGGGAAGAGGCGAACGAGGATCAGGCGCATAGACGGCAGGCAGGTGCATATTAGACCAGTAGCAATTTCAATGGTCGACCACCAGGCCACGTTCCAGTTGTCCCAGGTCGGATTCATCGAGTTGGCGAAGAGGATGAGAGACTGAAGTCGCAGGATGGAGACGATGGTTGCGCTGTAGAGAGGTGTGAGCACAGGTATGGGCAAGTGCGGGCAGACAAGCCACTTACAAGGCACCCGTCAGGAACATGATGGTCACGCCAATCTTTTTCTTCCAATGCAGCCCAAGTCTGTGCACCTGGCTGAGGGGAATGGCAATCAGCCAGATGTCGACGGATATGTTGACGGCGCCGTGGACCCATCCCAGCATGTTGGTGTTGAGGCACGTGCCGGGCGTCATCTCGACGTACTGCGTCCAGTAGTAGCTCACCGGCGAGCACTGGAAGATGGCCGTGACGACAAACGAGATGCCAAAGAGGACGTTGAAGACTGCAGTCCCCCACAGCAGCCGTCGGATCGTGGTCCCGGGGAAGATGGCGAGGTAGAAGAGCGAGAGGCCCAGCTTGACGCTAGCCATCAAGGCAATGTATAGGATCTCGAGGACGTAAAAGTAGAGCATAAAGGTGGTGAGCTCCTTGGCGTCGAGCGTCCACACGTCCTTGCCCAAGCCATGCGCCGTCAAGCCTTGGGCGTTGAGCGCCACGCAGGGGATGCCAACGAGCAGCGACAGGAGAATGACCCAGTCGTCGGCGCCGAGCCTGCATCTGTAGCTGAAGAACTGCTTGAAGATTGTGCGGGAGACGACGATGACGGACGTAATGGCACCTATGGTGATGTTCATGACTTCGTATTTCGGGGCGTTGTCTCTCCTGGGCCGGTCGCACACCATCTCGGTGAGGTTCATGGTTGCTGGCAGACGAGCGCTGGTCAACTCGAGCCCTCGCGGTCACGGACGCGCCAGCGAGGATCATCATGATAACTCGGACGGCTGATCGGTTCGATTGTACATACCTAACGCATCGGGAAGGCTACATGCCGCCTGGAAACATTTTGTGGCCGCGTTGTCTACGTCTCCATTCGCGCAGGTGCACGCCTTGTCGGAGCATGCTGGGTTTGACCAGGCGGCGACCAGGCAGTCGTGCTGATTTTGTATACGTAGTTAGTCGGATTGATTACCCACCTCTGGTATTGTTGAAGGCGAATTATTCAGACGAGGAGCACTGCACTTACAGCACAGGAGGGAGCTTTGGTCAAGGCATCGGGGACGGCAGCATCCGATCTGGCAAAGGTGCCATCAGAACACAAAGACAGCCCGGGAAGCAATGCGGTAGCGACGAGGCACTTTGTCGACCCGAGCCGCATGCCTACTCTCGATATGCGGTGGCACGGAAGGGAAAGGGCTGCGTTGAGTTGAGTCTGTACAGCGTCGAGTTGTATAAGACCCGACTCCAGTCTTGATATGGGGGGTATCGCATAGATTGGGACTCATTGCACAACTGGGGAATCAAGAGGACACGAGCTGGGGTCCTCTTCCAGGGCACAACTTGATTGATATAGCACCTCTTGGTGTGCATCTTCTTCATTTGAATCTGGTCCCACCAGCGGGCCGGTGTTGGGTTGGGGGAGCCAGGCCTGGCATCCTAAACAGTGAGTGTGTCTCCACCCCCGCAAAGTCCATCCTGCAAGCATGGATGCCATGGTCCGGGATGGTGAATCCATGTCCTCCTAGCGTTGACAGCGGCCAACGTGTTGAGCAACGTTTGCATCCCGGTACCGAGGCACGGTCCCCCGATGTTCAGGCGTGTGTCCGCGCCAGGGCGGGCAAATATCCTTGTGAATCTCCATGGCCGATGGGCAACAGCCCCAGTCACCATCGAGGACCCCTGCCGGCCAAGGCCCGAAGTAGGCAAGAGTGGCGCGAGCCAGCATCGTGAATCGCGCGAGCCGGGATGCCGCTGTGGGGGTTCTGATGGCGCCGCTGCCAGACTATCACATCCACCGTGCCGCTCCGCTGCGGACATCGCGGGCGTGGTCGTGAGCCTGAGAGACCAGGCCTCATGAACGTTTTGGGACTGGGATGCTGCCCAAATTGATTGAGACCTCGTATCGGCGTTAGAGGATGGAGAGGTGCCGCGCCGCGTGAAGCTGCTACACTCTTTGGTACGAGGAACCATGCACACCTTATTAGCCGCTTTGGGCTGCTCAGGAATAGCGCGAGTGTCGAGCTCATGGAAGAGCTATTGTTTTGGCTCACACTGCGCTGCAGGCCATGGCATTGTAGGCGCAAGCATGGGACACGACCAAAGCATTTTTGGTAGAGTTGAATGACCTCCAACGTTCCGTTGATGCCAGACGGCGACAGCGCGGCGCACACAGACGCTGGCATAGCGTTGGCGATTCAGCATCGCGCACACGAGGCAAGGTTACAGCGAGCCAAGACCGAAACGCAGGCCGCCATGGCTGAACCGCGAGGCCGCCGCCATCAACATGACACACGTCGTGAGCGGCCCGCGAAAAGCCCGAGCCCCCGCGGTAAATCGTACAGAGCATCTGTTCGGGGCGAGAAGGATGCTGCCGGTAGTGAAGAAAAGTGAACCAAGCCGTGCGGGTGGAGATGACACTTGGTACGGCGCACAGGCTGCCAGTGCGGTGCGAGTTGCGACTGGCCCCCGCGCCCGGCGTTGCATCGCGGCGCCCGGGCCGGGTTAGAGTTACTGGGTTAATGTTGCTGGAGCGACTGGCTTGTCGTGTGACTGACTCTGAGCACCGACCTGGAACTCTTGACATGTCATTCAATCGTCCCGAGTTGAACCCGCCACCTCTTTCGTCTTTACTCTGTGTACGGCATGACTGACCGTCAACGCGAGCACGGGGCGCGTCCACCAACCTACAACACTGCAATGCCCCTCCGCTGAGAGAAAATATTGTCGAGGAAAAGTGTCGTCGCCAGCCAATCTGCTGGCGTCTTACTGATCCCTTGCCCGGGCCCTGCTCCCGAGGATTTGCTCGGGCATTCTTCTTGCTAACAGCCGTCAAGCCGGCCTTTTCCCTACTATCAGGTACATGTAACCGTAGTTGGAGCTAGCTTCTGTTTACGAAATCCACCCCTGAGGCCGGCATATGGACTTGTGTTGGCCGCGAGTCTGAAATCATCGACTTGGCTGATCCCGTGCGCGACGAGGGATCCATCCCCTACCGCAGCCAGGCCCCCCAATCGTCTGAGGGTTTTGACAGCATAAAAGCCTCGGAGCTGCCGAGTTGTTGGTCCTTTTGTATCGGCACATTTTGCACCGAGAGGCAGGCGCGGCTCTGTCCTGAAATCACTTTGAAAGGTTGGAACAACACCTGGGAGGAGGAGTCTGACCTAACTGAATACCTGTAGAGACTACATCATGGGTGGTTGCGTTGCACTCTGCAGATTCGTCTACTCCAGTAAGCCCACATGTAAGTTATGTCCTCGCATTCTTCCTCCTCGGCCCGCCTCGTCGGTGGATTTCGCTTCTAGCCTTTGAGCCAGTAAAGTCAATTCCCAGCAAGTTCTGGGGAAGATCCTTGCATCCGGTTCTTTCTCAGGAGAACCCATCCAATGCAACATGATGCTTCTCTGCATCTCGTCCAGGCCCCCGCATGCATAGTTCTTCGTCACATGCATACCCCGGAATGAATCCTTGGCGTTCAATCTGGCTCTCTCCGCATTCCCTTCGGCAGATTTCCCTGCACTACAGGGTGTGCTCTTGCATCGCGCCTCACCACTTGAATCCCCGCACTATTCCTCGTTGCAAATGGTGCACAAACTTCCCCGTAACTCGGCCGAGAATGGCCCCTAGTTCCCGAGTTTCATCTGAAGTACTGCATCGGACACACTTGACAAGATTCCGGCTGCTTGCGATTACAGAAGCAACAGTGGCGCGGGCATATAAATCCCAGTCTTCGGGGGTCATAGCTCGCGTAATGTTCTAGCGCGTGAATGAGGGAGTGAATTAATGATTCGTCACAGATAATGTACGTGTAGAGTTCCTGTACACTGTTCTAAACCAGTCTGTATTTGCTAAGGGTGCTACATGCAAAGCCGACCGCCAAGCTCACCTGCCCACTCACTACATGTTCGCCGCGGCACCGAGTAGGTCAACAAATGCGAAGCAGCCGGCATTCTGCAGGGGCGGCAGACTTCTCCTTTCCGGTTCCTCAGCAGCCCTGCCGAGATATCCGTGGAGTGACGGGCGCGGCTCACTCTACAACGTCTCCGAGGCGCCAGACATACCTCCCAAATCTCGGCCTCTTCCGTCCAAACACTTGGGCCTTGTACGGTTGGTTCACGACGCCGGTGATACCTCCGCTGTCTGGGAAGTCGGGAACGCGTTTGCCAAAGTCAAGGTTTCCGACTCGCCGAATGCGACACGGGAGCATGTTACCCTAGCCGCTCTAAAGACCACGCCGCCAACTTTCGCTATCCCGGAGGTTCTATATCATGGCGAATGGGCGGAGCGATATTACATTCTTCTCTCAAAAATGCCCGGGCAGACTCTCGCCAACCTGTGGCCAACCTTGGACGAGTTTAAGTAATGTCACTACGTGCATCAGGTTGTCGGTATTTGTAATGAGCTGGCGCAACGCAAGGAAGTCTACATCGGCGGTATCGACAGGAACAAACTCCCCGACTCGCTGCTCATCAAGCGTGGCAAGGATAAGGACTTCAGTCATGACATCCTATTGAGGAATTGCAGAGAGTTGGGCATGGAGTGTTCTAGTTTCATGTTCTTCCACTGTGACTTGGGACCGGGAAATTTGATTATAGATACTGATGGCTCGCTGGGAGTTATCGACTGGGAGATGGCTGAGTTTGTCCCGAAGGAATGGATTAGGACCCGATTCTGTGTCGCCGGTGGATTGAACCTGCCCGGTGACGAAAGTGTCGATTGGAGACGGCGTGTACAGAGACAGTTGGGTGCGGAAGGTTGTCCTGAGATCGCCGACGAATGGATGGCTTGGTGGAGAAGATAGAGTTATATTGGACAGCAGCTTCATAGGTGTTAGTGGACTACCTAGACGGTGGAGTGCAGTATTAACATCGTCGTTCCCGGTTCGACGGCAGCCCCGCTCACGGGACGGGATCGGATCGGGAACGCTAGCCGGACTCGGCGGCGTGCGCCGAAGAAGATGCCTCGGCACCCCCACAGCCGTCGGCTTACCCCAGACAGAGAGAGCCGGGAGCTTTGACCTCGCATCTCTACCTCGCCCGTTGAACAGCTGCTCATCCCAACATCGATCCCATACGCTCCAGGAGAGGCGCTTAGACCGACTTCATCATGCGCGGAATTGAGATTAAAGAATACGTCAAGGTGCGGCATATTGGCCTCGTGCTGTGTCCTTGACTACACGCTTGCTGATGAGATCGTTGATGCAAAGGGCCCGGCGGACCTCAAGGTCACCGAGCTACCTGACCCGACGCCCAAGGATGACGAGTACCTCATCCAGGTTCACGCCTCGGCGGCCAACTTCTTCGACATTCTGCAGGTCCAAGGCCGCTACCAGAACCAACCCCGTAGGCCACCACCCCCCTTCACTCTTCACCATCGGGTCGTGACGCTAACTCATCCGCCCCAGCCTTCCCCTGGGTTGCCGGCGCCGAGTTCGCTGGCACCGTCATATCTGTGCCCAGTAGCGCAAAGACGCAGCCCCGGTTTCCGCCGGGCAGCCGCGTCTTTGGAGCTGCGCAGGGCGCCTTTGCCACCAAGACGGTGGCCAAGGAAGCCTCGCTGTTGCCCGTGCCGGACGGATGGTCCTTCCAGGATGCGGCTGGGTTGTTCGTCACCGCGCCGACGAGCTACGGCGCGCTGGTGCTGAGGGCCAACGTCAAGCAGGGCGACTACGTGCTCGTTCACGCCGCGGCCGGAGGCGTCGGACTGGCTGCCGTGCAAGGTGAGTGATGTCAAGCCACAGTTCGTCCCACATCCGTCACGCCTGACTGTGCAATATAGTCGCCAAGGCGTTTGGAGCCACCGTCATCGCCACGGCCTCGACGCCCCGCAAGCTCGAAATCGCAAAGGCTTTTGGTGCCGACCACGTCGTCTCCTATACGGATCCCGAGTGGCCTAACAAGGTCAAGGCCCTGACACCCGGAAAGAAGGGCGTGGATATCGTCTACGACCCCGTCGGCCTCGTCGACAAGTCCACCAAGTGCACCGCCTGGAACGGCCGCATCCTCATCGTCGGCTTCGCGGCGGGCAACATCGAGAAGGTGGCCATGAACAAGGTGCTGCTCAAGAACATCTCCCTCGTAGGTATCCACTGGGGCGCCTACTCAATCAACGAGCGGGCCATGATCCCCGTCGTCTGGCAGGGTATCATGAAGCTGGTCGCAGAGGGAAAGCTCAAGGGAACCGAGTATACCGACGAGGAGTTTGTCGGCCTCGACCGGGTCAAGGATGCCCTTGTTGCGCTGGGAGGGAGAGGGACATGGGGCAAGGTTGTTGTCAAGATTCCGCAAGAGGATGGCAGCCGGCTATAACTGCACACAGAGTGCTTTGGGCGCTTTCGACAGAAGCAAGCCGTTGAGCGTATCGACATTTCGCTGGGACAAAGGACGATGGTGAGATTTGAGACACATTACGGCAACGACGAGCTCGATGGACATCTTCAGTGATGAACATGTGCTTTGTTGCGCACCGTCTAGGTGGCTTCAAGGGACTATGCTGTCTGACGCCCGGTCACGCTCTGAAATGCGAACTCACTGTGCTTGGGAGCAAGAGGCCCAAATTGGGCCATCATAGAGCCTCCCAGCGCGTACATTATCCGCCCAAGTATCATGCCTAGTTGTATCATGATGTATGCAATCGTCTAGTCGTTCTGCTTTCATCACGTCATGCGTAAGGCCCGTCTTCGTTCCCTAGTGCTGCGACGCCCTGGCAACCTCCTGGAACCTGCCCAGCACCTCCTTGTCCACGTTGACCGCCCACTGCTCTTGGAACGCAGCCTCTCCTCCCACCCGGTCCACCAGATTTTGAAGTCTGGGAGCCACGAAGCTGAAAGCATGCACCGAGTGCACCGGGTCCTTTGCACCGACCTGCCGCTCTGCCACAATCTTTGGGGTATCGTATTCGGTCGCTTCCAGCTCGCCCCAGATCAAGCTGTCCGGCCCGCTTGCGGCACCGTCCTGGAGGTCCAACACCACGGTCGTCCACATGACGAAATAGTCCTGCAGACTCCCCAGAACAAGCTCCTGCATCGGCGACGTGACTTCGAGAAGGCGGGTAAGCCCGAGGAGGTAGAGCTTTTGCCGTTCAATGTCATCCATGCCGAACAAATGTGAGAACCATTCAGAAGACAGCCATGCCCAGACTTGGTCCAGGCTGCCAAAGGTGGTGAGCACCTGTACGAAGAGGTTTGGCTCTGCCAGAGCCAAACGCGCCAGGATGGCAAAATAGTCGCCCTCGGTGATAGTATTGAGCTTGCTGACTTTCTTGTTGGGCCCGGTCGTCTGATGTGCTTCCCATGCATCTCGGAGATTCGTCATGATCTTGTTCATGAAGCCGGTTTCAATCATGCCTTGAATGACGACGGAGATGCCGTCTGAGCCCCCAAGCTCAGCGGCCGCCCGAATGAGGTATTCCATGCAAATGGTGCCGAGCCTCACTTGCTCACGGCTCTTGGATTCCAGAGTCCCAGACAGGGCCGCCAGGGTTGGTCGTCGTAACCTGTCCTCCAGCATAGCCCCGGGAGCTATCAAGATGTAGGTCTCAATGGCGCTCAGCGCCTGAGAAGCCGTGTCGGACTGATATTCCAAGAGCGGAAGTGCCATCTCCGCCAGGTTGATAATCTCGGGAGCGAGGGGCGCATTGCTCTGCATCAAGATGGCGTTCCATAACTCAAGCGACTCGTCGATGAGATGAACATGCAAGTCCGACCCCGGCCGCGCGGCTTCAGACAGCAGCGGAATCATGTAGTTTTGGTACCGCTGCGAGCTGTCTCCCATGCTCATCACCAGAGCGGCAAAGATTGCGATGACGGCCTGTTTAATCATGTACTCTTCTGCCCCCGAGTTTTCCCATACGCTTGGCAGGGCAGACATGAGTTGGTCGCCAAATTGGGAGACCTGCTCCTCCATGCGAGTAACCAATATCCGAATGGACTCGAGAATGGCCAGTTTCGTCTCGTCCACGTCAACATTCTGGATGAGTTGGATGAGCTGAGTTAGAACATCGGATGTGTACGGCAAAAACGCCTCGACGCTGAAGCCAAGCTCATCTGCGATCCAACGCAACTGTCTGGCCGCAGTAATTCTCACCACTAGGTCGTTGCTTTCATCGTTTGGGTTGAGGAAGTGTTGGAATATCTGATACACCACCGGCCGGCTGGTATCCGATAGCTGAACCGGCGCCCATTGGCTGATGAGGATCGCAATCCTTCGCCGCAGCACCTTGTACAGGCCGCCGTGCTGTTGTGCGTCATTGATGAGCGTCGAGACCAGCAAAGAATCAAAGTCGAAGTCTTTGAAAACATGAGCAGCCGCCAACCCCATAGCGGTATACACAGCCTCTTTCGTGGCAATGTCTGCCTCTGGCGACTGGGCGGTTGCAAAGTACGACAGCAGAGGCGGGATGATTAGCTGCTTGAAGTTTGTCAGAAGATCGAGGAACAGCTTCTCGGCACAGGGCCTGACTTCCCACTCATAAGCGTTGCCCTCGCTCTGCTCCTGTTGCTCCCAGTCCTCTGGATCTTCCTCCCAGGCCTCGAGGTCTGACCTACGGAACACAAAGAGATGGGTGATGAGAGAGTTGACGATTTGAATGACAAGATCTTCCTTCAACAGCTCCGTCTTGATGATGCTCCGAGCTTGCTCTTGCTCGGCCTTGGTCTCTGCAGTTCGATATTTAAAGGACTGCGCAGGCATGAAAGCAATCCTCACGCAAGCCCGAAGAAGGAGTAGGCCCCTCAGTGCCAATCTTTCTTGCAATGGGCCTTCGACCTTTGCCTTGGTGGTACCGGCATCGCCCGAGCCTTGACGAATCCCCCCAGATTTGTCAAAGACTTCGGCAAACTTGGCGACCAAGTCCCAGTAGGCGTGGACCAGGGACAGAGAGTTTGGAAGCATGGAGAAACTTGCGGCATGTTGCTCGGCCATGTCTATGTGCAACTTTGTAAATTGCAGGAGATGCTTGCCGATGAAGTCCTGGTACGTGGCGGGGACCGTGGAGTCTTGACTAACGAATCCAAGCAGCTGTCCAAACTGGTTCTGGGACAGCGTCCAGAAGTTCTCCACAGACTTGTCGCCGTGAGGTCTTTCGTAGCCGAGAACGATGAGGCGTCGAAGGATCTTGAGGGAGAAGAGACTGTTCAACATGGCTTGGTTCGCATCGGGCTCGCTTCCATGCCCGCCCGTAAAAATTGAGACCCATGCCGTGGATTTTTCAGAGTAGGTTTCACTGAGCACATAGACGATCTCGGGGGTGACGGATTGCAGCGCCGTCTGCGACTTTCTCAAACGCGCCGTACCCAGTTCTTTGACGACTCGAAGGAGGATTTGGAGCGTGCCGTAGAGGTGCTGCTGATTACCGTTCTTTGTAGAACGCAGCAGGCCAATCAAGGTGGAAAGAGCTTCGGGCCAGTCCGCGGGATAGTCGATTCTAATAACCTTGGCCACGACCAGCGCATTATGCAGAGCCAGGTTCTTTTCTTCCTCGTCAATGGTACCTTGAAACAGTCTTGATCGTATCAGGCTCTTCTCGTCTGGCTTGATGCCGTGCCTGACCTGCGCATATAGTCTCCAGTACTTATCGATGCCGTTCTTGAGCTGAATCACCGCAAGGAATCGCATATCGGTCGGCAGGCTCTTGTCGAGATACACGGCCTGTCAAGCCAACGTTAGCTGGCGAACTGTGCACAAGGCGAGATAGAAGCATGCCTGTAGCGACGAGTAGTAGCCTGGCTGCTGCTCCCATGACGATAGCTGCTGGCCCGCAGCCTGCCGCTGGGCGTAGTCATGGGAGGTTGCCGACTGCAAGGCACGACAGAGCGTCTCGACACCCAGCGGGTTTGCATCGCCAGGCACTTCGATGGAGAAGCTCATGGTGGCTGGGAGGGCCGTATGAGCGGCGTCGAACACGGCTCCACGAGCTTTTGCGCCTCTGCCTGCACAGGGAGTGCCTGACTGGGTGGTGGCGGAGTGCGGTGCGGTCGTAGTTGTAGGAAGCTGGAAATTTGGAGACCGTCGATATGGCTCGTGGTGGGGTTGCTGCTAAATGGAGGGGCACGGACAGGCGTGCCACGGTTGATACGAGGTTGACTTTTGGACGCGTTGAAGGCGTCGACATGGTCATCAGTCGCAGTCAACAATGGCTGGGACTGTCAACAGTGCTAGAAAGTATCTGCGGTATGGTATACACATGGTTCTATCCTGCACGTCATTGATTTGCCGTAAGACGGGAATAGACGCCAATGCGGAAGACGCCGCACTTGAAGAGGATGAATAGCCATCGTGTATTCTTATTATTGGTAAGAAGTGAACATGTACTGTTTTAGCTTGGCGCTTGTAGGCATGTTATCACCGACTCGTGTCTGATACTGCATCAAACGCGTCAGTCAAGTGTTCCCTGACTATCTCGCCGTTGCAGTGCTGGCTGTCGGTACGAGGCAGCCACAGGACCATCCCGGCCCAGTGGCGTGGTGGGACCATGCCCGATTCGCGCTCAGGTCAAACAGAGCCGACAATTTGCGACTTGAACTTTGATACAAGCCCCAGACGACAACCGCGAGATTCGGCGCGCAATCGACGGGCGCAGTCGCAATGATCCGTCCACGGACTGCCAGGTCCACCACTTATGCGCTGGCACGATCTCAGTGGACCTGCCCAGCGTGCCTGTCCCGACGCTCATACTCGCAGAAGAAGCCAGAGAAAGCCGAACCCCCGGACCATCGAAAGCTGGGGCTGCAGCAGGAACTCTTCATCACATCCATCTACAGCCCTGGGTCGCCAATATTCTTGCCCAATGGCACCCGGATATTCAATCGTCTCGTCGACTTTCTGCGCAAGCAGTACGTCCGCTATGGCTTCCAAGAAGTCATCACGCCGACAATCTACAAAAAGTCACTGTGGGCAAAGTCGGGGCACTTGGAGAACTACGCCGATGATATGTACTCGGTGACGGGAAACACCAAGGAGGGCGATACCGCTTCAGCAGGGTGCTGCGGCGGGGAGCACGCTGCAGAAGAGGAGGGCGAGGGCGAATACGGACTCAAGCCCATGAATTGTCCAGGCCATTGCCTCATCTTCAAGTCCAAGTTGCACAGCTACCGAGATCTCCCCGTTCGATACGCCGACTTCAGCCCATTACATCGAAACGAAATCTCTGGAGCGCTGTCCGGCTTGACGCGAGTACGGCGCTTCCACCAGGACGATGGGCACATCTTTTGCCGGCCGAGCCAGGTGGAGGGGGAGATCAAGAAAACACTAGACTTTGTCAAGGTCGTCTACAACGTCCTGCGACTCGGGGTCAGCTACAGACTAGCGCTGTCCACGCGGCCAAAGGATCATTACATTGGAACCGAGGAAGAGTGGAATCGTGCCGAGGATCGGCTGAAGCGCGCTCTCGACTCGTCTGGCATGGACTGGAGCCTCAACGAAGGGGACGGGGCATTCTACGGGCCCAAGATTGACATAATCTTACAAGACTCGGATGGCAAGGAACACCAAACGGCGACGATCCAGCTCGACTTCCAACTGCCCAAGCGATTCGAGCTCGAGTATCAGGCCCCGGCCCCAGAGTACGAAGCGAGAGGCGAGACCACCGCGGACCCAAAGCTTCTCGCAGATTATGGCCCCGTACGGCCGGTCATGATACACCGCGCAGTTCTCGGATCCGTGGAGCGATTAATGGCGCTTCTCATCGAGTCGTACGATGGGAAATGGCCGTTTTGGTTGAACCCAAGACAAGCCATCATCCTCACAGTGAATACATCACAGCCCGTTTTGGATTGGGCTGAAGAGGTCCGCGACGTCCTTGTAGGAATTGACAGTTCCGGGCTGCCTGGAAACGATCTGGGCCATCCTACAGGCCTGGCGGTCGATATAGATACTACGGCTCGATCGCTGGGCTCCAAGATCAGAGAGGCGCGCACGAGCGGATACAGCCAGATACTGGTTGTTGGCGAGGAGGACGTCAAGAACGGGCAGGTTAGCCTCGGGAAGGAGAGTATGACTCCTTCAGAGATGCGCGACAAGATGCGCAACATGGTAGATACATTCCAATAGCCTACTTAGACGGGTATTCTTCACTCCAAATTAAACTACTTTCAATTTCGTCTTTGGTTGCGCCTGATTCAATTGCCCCCGGCAACCCCTGCACTATCAGCTCAATACACTCGCTTGTCTTGAAGCGGGTGTCCCTTGATGATGGAGGTGTTTGGTGACGTCCCCATCACTCCGTCATGTGATAGCGACGAGTGGTTTGGCCAGGTCCTCTGCTGCCATGGTCCGCTCCTCGGCACGGCGCGAATACGGGGCCTGCCTCATGGCTCAGGCGGCGTACGGCGTGCCAAACGGCGCTGCGGAATTGTCGGAAATAATCCGGAGACGAGATGTTGGCTCAACCCTTCCCACGGCCGCTGTTCTGGCCATTGACGGCTCTGCGACGAGAGTTAGCCTTCTGATTCGAAGCGCACGGCACGTCGACGGGCGCCTTTACTTCTTGATCTCATCATCAACTTGTCCGCCGGCCTTTTCGACGCGATCAATCATTGCACGCCGTTCCTCCAGCTGCTGGCGCATGAACTCGACGGTGCGCTTGAGGACGAGGCCCTCGGAGCGGCCCTGGCCCTCGAGACCCGGTACCAGCTCTGTTAGGCGGTCGAAGCCCTCGCGGATCGCCTGTCTGCGTTTTTGCTCTGTTGCGGATGTTAGCTCGTGAGAGGCAATGCGCGAGGTGGCGCTCGCATCGGCAGGGTTCCACGTTACCTGATGCGATGTGGTTCTGCTTCTTCTCCTCCTCCGTCAGGCGCGGCTTCTCATCCGCTCCACCCGGGCCGCCTTCGCCCGGCGACGTCGATGTGTTATTGGGAGACGACATTGTGTACGCTGTGCTGCTTTGGAACAGTATGCTCTGCTCGTCTCGGTGGTCTGGATGACTAGAAAAGGTGGTGGTGCGTGACAGAAAGGCTGCGATGGAGGAGGATCCAATGCGATCACATGCTCACTTGCGGACTCTGTGTTAGAGTGATGAGGTGGGTCAGGATGCTGCCCCAGATTCTTGCTGCCACCACCCCCTGGTCCCTGCATCAGCAGCTTTGGCAGCCCAGCCGCTCTGGCGCGAGGCCCGTTCTTTTTGGGGGCCTGGTTCCTGCAGCCAGCCAGTCGCGGCGTTCACATGTCATGTCAGTCATTGCCATGTCTTCTCCAGCCCGACCTGCCCGCTACCCGCAAGCATTTCCAGAAACAGTGCTTGGAGCGAGTGACTTGGCGACACAACTTCAGGCCTGGCCTTTTTCTTGAGGGGGGCAAATGACCCTGCCGACGATAAAGTGCAGGCTTGAGATGATTCGCATTGGCAGTGGCATTCGGCTGCGGGAAGAACCGCAGAGTGCTCGGCTCGAGGCTGCTGCAAAGGCGTCGTTGACGTCACCGCCGAGGAACGGGTTCATCCATGGCTCGGTCCATCTGGCTTTTGACCTGAATTGAAGCTTGCATGTTCGTTCCCTTGGTTCACATGGGAACGCATCTAATTTTACTGGCGACGCAGATTTCGCCAGAGCTTCTATCACAGGTCAATGGTTGCGCGAACCGCCACTTCCGGCAACCACATGATTCTAGTTTCGCAATGATTCCAGGGCAAATTAGCACCCGACACCATTGTCTAAATGTCTTCATCGGAGTTTGCTTCCTCAAGCTCATCCTCGTCCTGCCGAAAGATGACTTTCTCGGCCATTGACAAGCACCGTCTCACCGGCAGTCCCACCACGTTGTCCACGCTTCCCTCGATACTTTTGACCAGGAGCATACCGCCAATGCCCTGCACAGCGTAGCCGCCGGCCTTGTCCGCTCCCTCTCGAGTCTTGACGTACGACTCAATTACGTCGTCCGGCAGGCCATTGTCTTCGCCCCAGAAATATACCTTGGTTTCCTCCGTGTGGCTCGCGATGCAGTATCCGGGGTGCCTCGCATCTTCCCTTGGCGCAAGGACCGTGACTGCCGTCAAAACTCGGTGCATCTCAGTGTCACGCATATGCTTCAGCATTCTGATGTGCTCCGCCTCGCTTCGTGGCTTCTCCAGGATTCGACCGTCGCGGGTCACAATGACGGTGTCGGCTGCGATGACGAGGTCCGGCTCGGGAATGGAGGCAAGGTGCGTCTCTAGACATGTCGTGTAGACGTCGAGGCATTTCCGGCGAGCCGTTTCCGCAACGTACTCGTAGGGACCGTAGGCTGCCTTGTCGAGATCCTCCGGCTTGGTCGATGGCGTTATTTCCAGGTTGGTCAAGCCAATCTAAACCCCCAAGGTCAGCAGACGGGCACCTGAGCGCAGTGTACCATGGCTGGAAAGTACCTGCTGCAGCAGAGCCTTGCGCCGAGGAGACGCAGAGGCGAGGATGACGCGCTTCGAGTTTAGATGCTGCAGAATTGGGAGATTGAGAGGCAAAACCGGCCGTCGCACCGGGCCGCTCAAACGGGGTCCAGCCCCGTGCTCGGCCGCCGTCGCGGAGTACTCTGGAGGCGGGTCTCGCGGCGTCTTTGAGTCTGCCATGGCGATTGCTTGAGATTGTGGCGGGACCACAATCGCGATGATGAAAGAACGAGCTCTGGATACCCATATTGCGTACCTTGGTTACGGTAGGGGCGACCTGTACCTATATGTGGGGTGGCTGTTTGCTGCCCCCCGCACCGCTGAGTACCTACCTAATAAGCTAGGTACCTTTATAGAACTCATCAAGCGTGTACTTCGTGCAAACGTGAACCTTGACGAGACGCGTTTCCTATACACACTGTCCCTTTGTTTTATGCTGGCAACTCAGTTTCTTCCTCGACGAATGTATATGGAAGTGTGAAGTGAAACACCCGCTCAGTGCTCAAGGCCGCTATCCTTCGTCGCTGCTCTTGCCACGTTGAGAAAAAAGCTGACGTTGCTCAATGACTGCTATTAACAAAGGCGCAAACAAATAATCTTAGACCGAAGAGACTGCCTGCAGGTCAACGTCGTGACGTGCGCAAGGCATTGTCGTCAAGGTGCCCGAAGCATCTGCATCTCTCTGCCTTGTGGCCTTACTGCCGAATCAGGATTAGCGTGCAAGTCACCTTCCCGCTGTACGTATCCGTTCGCCGTACCTGATCCTCCTCGAAAAGCCGAAAGCTCCAACTTTCAAACCGGCCTGTGCACGTTCAACAACCTATCCAGGATTCCGGCTATTGCAAAATCGTCAAAAGAGCTCGTCGACATCGCCTATCCCCGACTGCGTCCGACGGCGCTTCAAAGTTTCTGCGCGTCTCTGCTGCAGACACCCAGTGGACCAGCCGACAGGAGCGACGCGATCGAGCCCCTGCACGCGTCGACCGCACCTCGTCAAGCGCCAGCGTCGATAATTCTCACTTGCGACGCCGACTTGAACGGCCCATCGCATCGCGACCATCTGATCGCGTGGACTGAGTCTGATAGCACGTAATGCAGTAGCCGTCGCGATACGGTATTTGCTTCACGATGGATACCAAACGCAAGGCCAACGGCACTGCGGCGTCGGATTCCGACGACCGTTCGTCCAAGCGACGCAAGGTGACGGCAAGTTTACCTCCCCTCCCTTGCGATTCGCACCTATTATGTCCTCCCACTCTCCAGCACTTGATGTCTATCATGAGCCCCTCTGGAGCCTGGCCTCTTCGCATGGCTGCTGCCAGCGTGAGATGCTCTGCTAACCAACGGCCCTCTGCAGGACTTTGACCTCTCCAAAGGCGAGTCGCGAGAGTCAACGACAGCGTATGGTCTGAGTTTTCTGGAGCAAATACGGCGCACTGCAGATAAGAGGTACGTCCTGTGACTTGAGCTCACAAATCCCGCGTCTGAATGCTAACACGTTCAGTGGACGACTAGTCGCAACCTACTTCGAGACGCTCCTCCCCAGAAATGGAAACGAAGAGTACTACAAACGAACACGGATGCCAATTTCCTTGGAAACTATCGAAGACAAACTCAACAATGGCAAATTCCGGACACTTGCAGAGCTCGAAAGCTACTTCAAGAGAATGATTTCCAACGTGAAAGAATTTTATCCGCGATCCTCTTCTGTCTTCGACGACGCTGAACGTGTACGGAAGGCTTTGAGTAATTACATGACGAAGACGAATCCCGCGTATGGCACCCGCGGATACCAAGCTCAGCCGACCGCTTTGCCCCCTGAAGACGGCGAAAACGAAGACGAGGATGCCGAGGGCGAAGATGAAGAACAAGGCGAGGCTGAGGTTGAGGACGAGGATGCCGAAGGTGAGGACGATGAAGAGGAGGAAGAGGTTGCTCGCGACTCAAGAAGGCGGTCTATTGTTCTGAAACGGAGAGAATCGGGCCGCCCCTCGAGAAACTCGATGTCACAGGCTCGTGAGAGCCCGCGGCTGTCCATTCCTCCTGGCAAGCCCGACCACCAGTATCAGAATGTGCCTTACAAGGGGCTCAGCTTCCAGCAAGCCCAGGAGAAAATTGTGGAAGAGCTTCTCCGCTACTATGAGCCAGAGTAAGCTTCCCTCCTGCCACGTCTCCCACGTCCGATTGTCTAACGCCAATGAAGCTATGAGGCATACTTTGAACCATTTCACAACCTACCACCGCGGGCATTGAAAGACTACTATCGGGTTGTTACCGACCCACTGTCCCTCAAGAAGCTTCAGAAAGCGGTCAAAGGCGTTCATGGACGCGGCGATCCGACTGGTGTTAGCGACTTCAAGAGCTGGAGCGTTTTCGAAGAAAAATCCAAGCTATTGTGGACGAATGCATACTTCTACAACGAAGAAGGCAGTGAAATCTACGACCTGGCCCAAGAACTCGAGGTGGGTACCCGAGTCCTGGTGCATCATGCGTCACATGCTAACGTCCCATCAGGAAGCATTCTATGGGGAGTTGAAGAAGGCGCAAGCTGTCGTGCAAGAGCCTGCACAGCCTCCAAAGATCAAGTTGAAGGTGGCTCAAGGCAGCGAAACCCCGAGCTCCTCGAAAAAGATCACTATTCATGTGGGCGGTCGCGGGGGCTCGGCCGACTCCCCAGCGCCTGCGGCATCGCAGTCTGCGGATACCCCCGTTGGCGGAGTCAACGGCTTGACGCGCACGTCCAACCTTCTGGATGCGACCCGTAGCGTCTCAGCTTCTGTTCCTTCTCCAAGCCCGTCCGCACAAGCTGGCCTCCGAACAGAAGAAATGGCGCTGGTGTCTCCGGCAGTCGTTGCTCAGCCGCTTGGTGGTCTCCCCGCAGCTCCTCGCCCTTCCCTCACGGCCATTCCACCTCTGCCTATTCCCCCGGCAGTTCCAATTAACACGATGGCTAGTAGCTACGTGGAGCAAAAGCGACTTCGTCGGGCTGGAAAAGGTGTGTCTCGTAACGCATTGGACTGCGGTGTTTGTTTACTGACGAATATTCAGGTATCGACGATGCACTCATCTCTCGACTGCGTATTCAGCTGCATCCGAGCATGCAAGTCGAGCACTCAAACGTTCTCACAGTTCTCCCGCACCCCCAAGAGCTGCAGCAATCTGCTACCGTCAGCCTGCCGCCGCACTATAACCGCGTCTTCGTTGTGCCCATGCTCCCTGACTTTCTTTACGACCGCCAGTACAGCTTGTGGGTCATGATCGACAAGCAGCCTCTCAAGCCGTGCATGCAGGTGCTACCAAATCAGTTGCCGCAGGAGCGAGCTTTTGAGGTGGTTCTCCATCCTGGAGTCAACGTCGTCGAGGCGCATCTCATTGCTGCTATACCTCGCAGCGAGCGCGAGCCAGGCGGCGACGAGGCTGAGCTGGAGGTGTTTACCGTGTTCTTGAACGTAATGCGCAGTTGATCATCGTCCTGCCATACGAAGCCTGCGAGTTGGATCTGATCTTATTTCTTGGCCTGATCTCTAGTGTCAGTGTCATGGATGCTCCGAGGAGCATTTAGGGAGGTTAAATGCGATCAGTGGCGTTAAGTGGATAGCCTCATGTTGGTTGGACGGGAAAATTGGGGTTGCTGGATTCTCCTGAGCAAGCAGGTACAATTGTGACGGGTCCTGTGCGCAATGAATATATCATATTATATCAATGTCTGGCGGACAACCTCGACTTTAAAGATTGGCGAGCAAATTCATTTGTCCTAATAGTCTTTGAATCAAACTCCCTTAGAACCGTGGCATCATCAAGTCGAGTCCCCCCAGCGCCGAGCCATGCTTGCTATTTATACATGTTACAGTCTCAATCCAAGGCAGAAGTGAACATCCAAGGGAATGCTTCAACCACCTGCCGGTCTCTGCTTAAGCTGTATCAAATGCTTGAGGCCAGTTTGAATGCCCATATACTTCCTCTGCTTGGGATCGTACCACCCAAGTACGTAGACGGCCATGACAGCCGCCTTGCCTTGAAGTTCCACCAACCCGTCCACTCGAATGCAGCCGCGGTTCGCTGGCTGCTTGGCGGGTTGCCAGTTCTTCGAGAAGGTCATGGCTGCCGCCTGGAGGGCCGCCTGGATGCGCGGATCGACTTGGCTCTCGCCGAAGGGTGTGCCAATGATGTCGCCGCCCGCGGTCTGTATGGGGAAACTTGCCGGCTTCTGGGGCTGTTCTGGCCCGGTCGCGGGCTGCTTCCCGGAACCACCTATTGCGCCTTGCTCTCTCATTCGGTTCAGCGCAACTGATTGCCAGGTAGTCTCTGGAGGCGGCGGTGCGCCAAATCCAAGAGCTTTCGCGACATCCTGCGCCGTCTGTATGAACAGGAAGTTGAAGAAGGTCCACACTGTCAACGCGACAGCCTTGGGGTACAGTGCCATGTCCAAGTGGCTAGCGGCCAGAGAGTCTATAGGGCGATCTCCCCAGAATAACCCATCATCATCGATGATGAGGCTGGTAAGTGATTAGCTGTGATCAGGGTCGACATGAATAAAAGTCGCTTACCCAGAAACATAGTGTTTCGCTGGCGGCCGTGGCGGGTAGATGATGTCCAGCCACAGCTTCTTGAGCTTGATGTCTTTACCTCCAAGCAGATTTACGTAGGCTGGGTTTTTCTCCACGCCGCGCCGTATGACTTCAGCAAGGCCAACTGCAATCGAGTAAGTATTCGCCTTGAACTGTTCAGTCAGGATCGCAACGTACGTTTGATGTCTTTCTGCAGCTGTTGGTCTTTGTTCACGGCCAAGAACATAGCCCATTCCGGGTCGGAGCCTCTGTATGCAGGCTGCTGGATTTCTTTTGTCGTGAAGGGAAATGGCAGAAAGAGTATCGGCTCGTCTTCCTGTGACAGCGCCTCCATTTCCTTCTTTTCCTTTTCCGACAAAGAATCCCATTCGTGGTCGGCCCAGTCGAGCAAGGGATCGAAAACGACAGTCGCGAATATCTGCCAGCATGCATACAGTGCCAGGGTCGTAAACGCCGCTCGTCTGCAATCATTAGCCCCAAGCCTAGATTTGGTACCGGGTTCGTCGCAAAGCATACCCAAGTCGGCCCCTCCAGGAACTTGATCGAGGCTGGGAAGCGTCCCGGGCAAAGTAAACCGGGATAGATTTCTGTGTTTGGTTCCGCCTCCAGGGCAGAAAAGACATTTGTCTTTTTGTCGATGAGAAGGGGCGAGCGGCTATGCGGGATCGCGGGATGGCGATGGAGGCGATGGAGACACGCCCGGAGGCGGCCACCGCCGCGCGAGGCAGCATGCCGTTTCGTTGTCGCACGTCCGACTGGGGCTGGTTGAGTCAAGGCAACGGGGTAGAACTGCCGCCGAGAGAGAGGATGCAAAATGCGGAAGTTGGTATTGTTGCGTTACCGCTCACAGAGATGACGAAGCCATTGCCTACAAGATGCTTTGCTTGGGTGGGAGGCTGCCCAGCTATCGGAGTATTTTAGCGCCGACATTCCGCCACACGCCCCGGCGCCCCCGTCAACGTGCGTGGATCACGTCGACCTTGGCTAGTGACGTGGGAAGCTTATCAGCTCGCCAGCAACGCTTCACCCTCACAAATCAACAGCCATCATGAAGCTCACCGCCGGGCTCATTGCGGCCCTTGCGGGTTGCGCTGCCGCTGCTCAACCAGACGCCGAAGTCTTCCTCGTGCCGGCCCGCGAGGCCTCTTCTTCGACGCCGTCCCTCTCGCCCAGCCTGGCGCGCCTGGTCCTGCTGCAGCGTCTTGCACCCATCGGCCACGGCCCGTCTCTTCACGATGTTCCCAAGGGCTCCGACTCTGCGGAGGCCGTGTCCGTGATGAACCGATTCGGAAAGGCCTCTCCGCCACTGTTTGGCGATAGCAGCGATGGCGAGCCGAGCCAGCTGGTGATGATGCTGGAGGGAATGACGGAGAAGCAGATCAAGCAGCTGGGACATGCGCTCGAGAGAAAGCCTGAATTTACGATTTCCGATCCTCCTTCTTCCAAGGCCCACGATGACCTGGTAGCAATCGACTTCCACGGCGCCGGAGTAACGAATGGAAACAAGTGCAGCATGCGGCAGGTCGTTAACCCGCTCGAGGAGTGCTGGAACGGGAAGCAGTCTGCTGTGGCCAAGTACGATGTGAAGAAGGTAATTCTGACCCTGGAGGACTGCCAAATCCTTCACTTGTTGTGAACAAAGCTAACAGATGTTCCAGGATCCCGCGGTCCTCGACGATGTCATCCAGAAGCTTACTCAGCTATCCCAGCTTGCCAAGTCTGGTGAGCTGGAGACGATCATCGTCCTTCTGCCCTCGACGACGAGCTCCAACTCCTGGTCCGACAAGCCTCAAGAGCTGCGCCGCCGGCAGGCAGAGCAGGTCATGGCTTCCCTGGAAAAGACCGTCGCGCCGCCCGCCCCAACTTCATCTGCCGCCGACAACGTGGTGTTTTACTCCTCTAGCAGCCCTGTTGCAGCGTGCTTCGGCTCCAAGGAAAGCTGCATTTCTGCTACAGGCAACTGTTCTGAGCACGGCGTGTGCCTTAACAAGTTCACCAACTCGGATGGAAGGGACCTCAAGGAGGCCTGCTATGCCTGCCATTGCATGAGCACGCGAAGCCAATCTGGAAGCTTGACTCACTGGGCTGGTTCATCCTGTGCCAAGTCGGACATTAGTGTTGCTTTTTGGCTCTTTGCTGGGTTTACGCTGGCCCTTGTTGGAATCCTGTGGCTGGCGATATCGATGTTGTTTAATGTCGGCGAGGAGAAGCTCCCTGGTGTCATTGGTGCGGGCGTGTCGAGGGCCAAATAGTCCAGATCTCGAGCCAAGGTAGAGGATTGGCGTTCGCGGCTACAATCCTGTGGACAATGGGAGTGTAACATATGGTGTATTGATACGATACATGGCGTCGTCTCCAGTCGGGGTGTGGCTCTACTACGTTAATAGTGTTTGGTAGATCGCAGGGCCTCGTTATACAGTTCAAAGGGTCACATAGGTTGCCTCGGCTTTCCGAAGTACGTGCCGTGTGATCATGCCTAGTTGAGTGAGCCGCCGGGTCTCATCGCTGTCTCGCGTCGGCGCAGCTCGTTCTTATTCGGCTTGATCTATTTACTCTTCACCACTTTTCCAGACGTATTTGGCGTCACATACAGGTTTACCGCCGGAACAGCTGGTCTATCATATCTTGGCCTCGGGACCGGGATGATCCTCGGCATTCTATTGTTTGGTTTTCTAATTGACAAGATCCTCAAGCAGCCTCGAGGAGGAAGTGTGGCAAGACCATAAATCCGTCTCATCTTGATGATATATGCGGCTCCCTTCATTCCTATCCGGGTTTTCTGGTACGGGTGGAGCGCTGATGCACATACGCATTGGATTGTACCTATTTTAGGTACTTTCATCATCGGTTGTGCCGGATTTCTGATGATGATGCCAGGGCAACTACATCTCGTGGACTCGTTTGGATCTGAAGCTGCCGCTTCAGCTCTGGCGGCAAGCACAGTTTCGCGAAGCCTCTTTGCGGCACTTTTGCCTTTGGCAGGCCCTCATCTATACTCTGCTTTGGGCCTTGGCTGGAGAAATAGCCTGCTAGCTTTCATCGGTCTTGCATTTGTCCCTGCCCCCTTCCTGTTGTACAAGTATGGCGAGCAGCTGCGAACCCGCTTTCTGTCCAACTTTAGTAGAAACGATCATCTTCTCTACGAGTACATAATTCGCATCGTCCAGGAGTGCAACATGCAACTGCAAGACTCATCTGGCTCATATATGGATGCGCGATTGCCGCAGCGTAGGAGGCGAACAGCCCTTCTTCCTCGGGGAGTTCCGTAGTCTGGCTGAAACCGCGCTGCGGCGCCTCCTTCGGTCGCGTGGCTTGCTTCCTCGGCGTTTTGGGTATTCTCCGTTTTTCGCAATAATGGGCTAATCATGAGCCAATCAGCGCCGACCATCACAGCAAATCGGACCATGCATCAGAGCGGACTTTTCCGGATGGGGCCCTGAACGCCGCCTACAACTGTCGACCCTTGGCCTCGCCGAAGCCTCACCTCTTTTTCCCGGCCAAAGCCCGCCGGAGTTGATCGAATACTACCGAGGAATCTGATCCCGACGCCCATCGAGCTTGACGCGCGTTGCATGCAGTGTGCATGGGTGGCGATGCGCTGGCGTTGAGAGATGGCCGCCAACATGCCAAGCAAATCGCCGGAGTCGAACAAGATGCCGACGGCCAAATGGGGAGCGGCCTGCGCGCCTTGCGCCTCGGCCAAGGCCAAGTGTATCCGTACTGACGAAGCCCCTGGGTCCAAGTGCGACAGGTGAGCCACTTCTGAGCGCGCAGATCAATGCCGGCATTTGGGTCGGCAGTTGGGTCCTTGTCGCGAGCTAACGCATCCATCAAGATGCCAACGACTATTGAAGGATTGCACGGGCCAGGTGCATCGGCCTCGAAAGAAGAGACAAGCGAAACCATCGTAAGTTGATTGTTGACGGGCAAAATGACCCAGAGCCGCGGCATTCACACTCAAATCTCACTGAGAGTGTGCCTGGCGACGTGGATTGGAACGGTGCATATGCGCCGCCCTGTAGGTCTGGACTGACAATGCACAGCCGAACAGCGCAGATTGAGGAGAGACTCAATGGACTTGTCAACCTTCTACAAGCGACGGGGGAGCTAAACAGCGGCCGCTCGACCGAGTCTCCCTCTCACGACGGCTTCAAGCCTGAGCCGCCTCGCTCTAATCACCAGACCCCCTCGGCGAGCTCAACCGTGTCTCATCAGCCCAATGTTCACTCTTGGACTATCCCTGACACGTACAATTCCTGTGCAGTATCGGCATGCATCTGCCGACCAGAGAGCGGCGATGCGCCTCCACCGCCAGACTCTGACGACGTCCTCCTCGATCTCTACCGCAACGAGATGCAGCCCGTCTATCCCTTTGTAATCATCCCGTTTGATTGCACCGCTGCGACTCTGCAGTCCAATCGGCCGTTTCTGATGTCTGCCATCCGGATGGTGGCCTCGTTCAGGAGCTTGAGATCCATGCGGGCACAAATGGCACAGCTGGTGGCGCACGTCGCAGACTGGATGCTCATACGCTCAGAGCGCTCACTGGACCTCTTGCAAGGAATCATCGTCATGTTGGGCTGGTACCAGTACCACTGCTTCATGCACGCCCAGATGAGCAATCTGCTCAGCCTGGCGTTGAGTTTGATCGCTGAGCTGGGTCTCAACAAGCCGCCAGGTCTCAGAGAGCAGGTGAGCCTCATGGTTGCCAGGCCGGTTGAGCCTCCAGGACGTACCAACGAAGAGCGGAGGGCCTTGGCTGCGGCATGGTTCTTGACCTCTGCGTGAGAGCCCCCTTTCGAACCTGACTGAAAGTGCATCTGCTAATGTCTCTTAGCATGGCGACGACATTTGGAAGACTGGATTCCATGAGGTATTCCTCATACCTCCAGGAATGTGTCAACGACCTGGAGGCGACTAGAGAGTATGAGACGGATACGACGCTCGTATTTCTTGTGAGGATACAGCACCTCACGGAACGAATCTTTGAGCTCAATGCCAGAGACAAAGCCGCCGAAGAGGTTCCCGGCATCCCTACTGCTCCCACATCAGCGTACATCTACGCTTTCCAGAATGAGCTGGATCGCATCCGCGACAGTCTTCCTCAGAGCTTAAAGATGGACAGTAAGTTGCTACGAACGTTTAGACTTGTACTTGCTGACTTGAAGCAGGCACGATGCAAGTATATCTTAACACTGCGCTACTTCGGCTATATGAACCACCACTGGCTGATATGGCTCTCATTAGACAGCTCTCAGAGTCTCTAACTGTGGGCACGGTTGGGGCCGGCACCCCGTTGGACAAGATTTATCAGGCGAGCTCGGCGTTGAAGATGTGGTTTCAGAACTGGCTTTCCGTCCCGGTCACGACGTATTATCGCCAGCCAGCCGCCGTCGCCGCGCAACTGGTGTACGCGCTCACCATGCTTGGACGGTGGGCGAAACTGGCTACTCCCAGGACCATGTACGAGGGCGGAACACCGATGCCGCGCTGCTCGGGCGCTGGAAATACGAGCCTCGCCGTGTACAACGCAGACCCACAGCTGCCCCAGAATGCCGACTCGGGCATCGGACCATCGTCTGCGTGCCACCGCTGCGAGGGCAAAGGCCAGTGTGCCCATGAGACGGAGCCGGGGCTGCCCGCTGCGGTCGGCGCCCTGCAAACGCAGCTCCAGACACAGTCTGGCCTCACGATCAACATCCCCGAGATCCTGTCGGCCATGTGTAGCCGCTTCGAGCAGGTCAGCTCGACGTTCCAGATGTCCAGCGAGACGGGCAAGACGGACCAGAACGTCTGGAGCTTCAGCGCGCTCAAGGTTCGCATCACCCGTGTGAAGCTGGAGCGATGGGCGGAGCTCGTCTCGGCAGGAGCAGAGGCGTCGAATCGAGAGAACAGGTCGAACAACACCGTGGCAGCCGGGCAATGGAAGGGCTCGTATCCGCAATCGACTGTAAACGCGAACGCGAACGCGAACCCGGGAGTACAAAACCCGGGAGACGTGCAGTTTGGCAGCCTCGCGCAGGATCAGACGCAGATACAAAACTTCCTGGGGAGCACCCCGTGGACGAGCGACCTTCTGGACGGCATAGATCCGACGGTATGGTTTGATGGGTATCTGGACTGGGGCGCAGTCATAATGAATTCTATGGGAACGGTTGAGCAATGAGTCGGGCAGGGGGGATATGGCATGGGGGCGTTTGGGAATCCAGAATGAAATGGAAGCTGGGGCACATAGATCAAGGAACTAGACATCGTTGCTTAAGCAGGCCGCATCAGGAGTCTGAATACCCCGCTTCATTCTTAATCAAACGAGATTTAACACTTCGGCAGAGCCGACATCATTTACGGATTACAAAGTACGGCGTGCGAACGACGGAGTGTCAATTCCCGAGACATGTCGTTGCTATCAACGCTTGTGATCAACGGTTGGGGTCGTAGATGTGAATTGCTTTTGCAATGCAGTGGCGGCGGGGCGCTACCAGCACACCGGGTCCAGATCACACCGAGCTCTAGCTGGAACCTTATAAAGGACAATGCTCAGAGACCGTCCCCTTTCGGAGCTCGCCAGCTTGGGAGCACAAGCAGCTGTTAGGCGGCACCAACTACATCACAAGGTCGAGCAGCATCTTAGCCAACATGTCCACCGATTCCGGCGCAGCGGCGCACAACGACATCGACAACACGCCGCCGTGGTGGGCGTCGTTCCCAGAGCCGAAAGCACCTTGCCATCGCCTCGAGGCGGCTGACGTTATGCAGCTCCTGGAAAGCCATGCGTCGCTCGGGCGGCACAGCGACAGGAGCTTTCTCCTCGTCGACGTGCGCAGGACCGACTGGGGCGGCGGCACCGTGGCCACGTCCATCAACCTGCCCGCGCACACGCTGTACCAGACGCGGCCCGTGCTGTACCAGCTCTGCAAGCAGGCGGGCATCAAGACAATCATCTTCTACTGCGGTAAGGGGCAGGACAAGCAGTCACGCGCTGAAATGGACCGAACGTGGTTGCTGACAGGTCGTAGGAAGCTCGAGTGGTCGGGGCCCGAGGTGCGCCGGCTGGATGCAGGACTACCTCCACGAGGTGGGCGAGGCGAGCATCACTGCCGCAGTCTTGAAGAACGGGGTCAAGGGCTGGCAAAAAGCATACGGCGGTAGGATGATGGACTGTTATGACGCGAAATTCTGGATCAACCCTAGCTCGTAGGTAGATGTCTCCCTGGCTGGTATCGACCCTGTGGATTTGTTTCTCTTCTCCTTAAGCCTAGCAAGACAAGCTTTGCGTAGACGCAAGCTTCGTCGCCCTTTATCCGAACGCCAAACAAGCATTTCAAGTCCCTCGTCCGCCGTCAAGTCGTGATAAGGTTCATCGGTGGTGGTGTTGCCGATCGTCGCCGCCGCCGCCGCCGCCGCCACCGCCGATTCTGTCCATGGCTTCCAGCATCACGACGGAGTTGCCTCGGATAACCTGTGCCTGGCATTAGCCCGGAACCTCATTGCACGGAAGAGAAGTCGTCATAGTGTGGATACGCACCACCATGCCAATCGGGATTCGGGAGCCTCCATCCTTTGTCTCGACCGCGTCGTCCAGTACGATGTTCAAGAAAACCTATAGCTGTCAATCTCGGTCTCTGCAGAGTTCGGGAGTCACGGTCGCCGTACATCATACCCACGCAGGGTGCCCTCGACGTGGCGGCTGCCGTTCAACTGGACATGGAGTCTCTTGTCGAGGTACTAAGGTAGTCAACTGTCAGCGATTGTCATGAGGGACGCAGTAAACGCTTCGCCAATGACAGCCTGCCACCGTGGAGGAGGCGCGTCGCAATCGAGTCGTCCATACCTTCTTGAGCTCAGGCTGGGGAGGCGCCATCTTGAGCAGCCGATTAGTGAATGGTGGTGTTTAGCTTGAGATTCGCATGCCGGGTCGCGCGATGGAGATGCAAGGCTGCACTGGCCGGGGTCCAGAAAAAAGGGGTCACGTGATGATAAGATAGTGAAACTGCGCGTCATGTTAGCATCGCAGTACAGCGATCTTGAACTTCTGCAACTGGCGAACTACTCTACAAAATGAGCTCATTTGCGGCCAAGCGCCGGGCGCGCGCGATAAAAGTTGCTGATGAGGACGCGCCTGCGGGTGGAGGCCCATCAACGACAGAAGATGGCCGCGCGAAAGAGGGTAAGTTCTCAGATCTGTTCTTGCGACCTCTGCTGATGGACCCAAGGCTGACTGGTGTGCGGACAGAGCCCTTGAAGCCGCTGTTTGGATCGAAATCAGGACGGAAACCATTTCGGCAATCGGGCCTACGAAAGAGCTTCAATCCTGCGGACGAGAATGCTTCTGGTGGCGACAGCACGGCCCAAGGCAACGACGAAGAGGATGACGGCCCGGCGGTTGTGCGACCAAATATCAGTCGGTCAAGCTCCTTGAAACAAAAGAAGAAGTTTGCGAAATCGAGACTGTCCTTCGGGGGTGCCGCGGACGATGCTGAAGATGGTCAACCCGACGAGCCCGTCACGCCGAAAAGGGCGCCCTTAGGACAGACAGCGGCGGAGAACAGGGCCGCAAAACGCGGATTGGCTACCAGAGGTCTCCCGACGCGGTTATTAGATGGTGACGACGACAGGCCAAAGTACAGCAAAGAGTACTTGAGCGAACTCCAGTCTTCAACCCCGAACACGCCACGCGACCTCTCAACCCTGCAAATCGACGACGCTGATGAGATGGAGTTGGATGCTTCCGAACTCGAGGGGGCATTGGTGGTTGACACTCCCGCTGAGCCGTCTCCGAAACACAAGACTCGGATCCTGTCCGAGCCCGAGATACGAGAGAGAAAAGAGCGGCGCGCGAGGCTGGCCCAAGAAGAAGGGTTCCTCTCCGTCGAGGACGAAGACGAAGAGGACAGCCTTGGACGCAAGAAGGATGATACACGACTGCTTCCCGAGGACGAGGATCTTGGCGAGGGCTTCGACGAGTACGTCGAAGACGGGGGGCTGTCGCTGGGAAAGCGCGCTGCAAAGGAAAGGCGGAAGCGGGAGCGGCAACAGATGGCCGAACTCATTACCGCGGCAGAAGGACACACGTCGGATTCTTCTTCCGACAGTGACGCAGAGCGGCGGATTGCCTACGAAGCAGCGCAGACGAGAGCCGGTCTGGATGGTCTGAAGAAGCCCAAGAAGAGCCCGGCGGACGACCAGTTGCAGGTTCCTCCCAAGATTACACCTCTTCCGAGCCTGACGGAATGCCTCGCCCGTTTGCAAGCTACTCTCAAAGGCATGGAGGACGACATCAAAGCAAAAAACGCCAAGGTGGAGCAGCTGAGGAGGGAGAAGGAGGAGGTTGACAAGAGGGAAGGCGAATTGCAGGCGCTGCTGGATGAGACGGGGCGGAAATACCAAGAAGCGATGGGTCGGGGCAAGATTGAAGGCACTGCGCTTGTGCCTGAAGCCGAGTTGGCTCGTGAGCGAGGGCTGGATAGCCTGGGAACGACGCCGCGGCGGGTGGATCAAGAAGATGTGGATATGTCATAAGCGGCCTTGCAGCGCAAACGTACCGGCCTTGACTCGTTAATCGAAGATGGGAGCGGTGTCAAATATATTGCTTGGTTGCAATCGCTCACGAGTGTCTGTAACGCTTATTGCTTTCCTTACTCCGCAAGTGTAAAAGGTACACAAGTACGGGATAGGAGGGTGGGACTTGTTGGTTGGGTCCTATTGTGGTCCGGTCCGTATAGCACGGACTTTGGATCGTGGACCTGGTCACTCCGCACACGGCACGAGCCTTAACTTAATCTCGGCTCCAAATAGGATGCACCACGCACTTGAGGGTGACAACACCAACCTGAGTGTTTGTGCGCTATTGTACTGAACCCGAGTATTAGCAGATAATAGAGTACAGTTCGCGACTGTATGGCTTTTCTCTAGCGAATCGTCTCTGCTACTCTCAACACCGGTAGCGTACACATGCCTAAAACCACGAGTAGCAGGACGAATCTGGCCGCAGCTGCCACGACCGTCGCCCGCATCGTTCTGGACGGCTGTACAGATGAAGCTGAAGGAAACATGGCAACACGAATCAATGCGAATTGAGGCCTCGGGAAGGGCGGTTACGTCTGCTTTCAGCGCGTGGCGTCAGTGGTTGGGCGCCACAGCGCTCCCCAGCGGGAACGTGAATCAAGCACCCAGCTTGGCGGGTATGAACATGGGTTCGATCCAGGGACCACGCCGCCATCTCCATCTCTCACCGACTGCCATGGACAGGAACACGGAAACCCTCATGATGACTCCCGAGCCAGAGCATCAGTAGCAGCCCCCTTGGCACAGCATTGGCCCCCTCGTCTTGGCCTTGTTGGCCGCCACACGGGATAAGCTGGAGGAAGCCTGGTTGACCAACCGACGAGACTCGCTGGGCTGGCGAGGTGTGCTTTGGCTTTGCAGATGGCTGCGCCAATTATCAGCCGCAAGGTCACACGGCCCGCCGCACTGGTTCAGTGTCTAGGCCCTCTGGCTCTGCTGCAGTGGCCCCGTCACATGCCGCCATTGCGACTCTCCAACCTCCATCCAGCCTTGGCCTCACATCCCGTCCCGTTCTGTCCCTCCGCACGCTAAAGTCGAGAGAACCACGGGACGCTGGTTATTAGAGTTGGAGCGACGGAACGCGAGCTGACAGGCCTGCTAGCGCGGCAAGGGTTGACACCGCCTTTGGTTGGGCGCATGGCGGCCGCAGCTCGCGCGTTTGCTCGTCCGGTTTTAGACTCGTTTATTAGTCCCTGGGTTTGCGGGCTTGGCGGGCATGTTGAAGCTGTCTGCTGCAAAGGCGGGCGTCATAAAAGCCTCGCATGGTCCAGTTCCGCCGCCGTCGCGCGTTGCTCGCCCTCTCCTTTGGCATCAATCCGTCCGCCCGCGATATCCGTACTCGTCTCCAATTTCGTCCCGCTGGCCGGGGCAGAGCCTTACCATCCGACGACTTGACGTGGCACTAAGAGAAGCCCATCTCCAACTTCCCCACGCAATTGTCTCACCATGTCCACCATCACCTCGGCGGCCCTTGCGGCGACCACGACGACCATGTCCTCGGCCGCCGCAACGTCCGCCGGCGCCCACCGGGTCCCTCCCCAAGGCGGCGTCCTCGAGGGGAGCAATCCGTCCAAATACGACCCCAGCAATCCCATAATCCTCTTCATCATCCAGGTGAGTGTCTCGCGTCATACATACTTCCCGAAGCCATGTCTGTTGCTGACGCCGCGCCCCCAAGGTCAGCCTCATTATCATCGTCTGCCACATCTTGCATTGGCCGCTCTCCAAGATGCGGCAACCCCGTGTCATCGCCGAGGTCGTTGGCGGCATCATCCTCGGCCCCTCGGTCATGGGCCGCATCCCCGGCTTCCGCGACGCCATCTTTCCCAAAGAGTCTTTACCCAATTTGTCCGTCGTCGCAAACCTCGGCCTGGTGCTCTATCTCTTTCTCATCGGCATGGAAACCGATGTCCGCTTCCTAGTCAGTAACTGGCGGGTTGCAACATCGGTCGCCATGGCTGGCTTGGTCCTCCCCTTTGGCATGGGCTGCGCCCTGGCTTGGGGAGTGTACAACAACTTTCGCAACGACAGTGACCTCGAGCCCATCAGGTTCCCCGTGTATATGCTCTTTATCGGTATTGCCATCGCCATTACCGTATGCCAAACCCCATTGCGCTGTTCGGGAGTCGAAACACTGACAGTGTCTCATCAAGGCCTTCCCCGTTCTCTGCCGTATCTTGACTGAGCTGAAGCTGCTCGACACCTCTGTTGGCGTTATTACTCTCTCGGCTGGAGTTGCCAATGACGTGGTCGGTATGTCTGCTAACCATCTTGAGCCTACTTCTGTTCACTGATGATTCTAGGCTGGGTGCTTCTTGCGCTTTGTGTTGCGCTCGTCAACGCGGGTAGCGGTCTCTCGGCGTTGTGGATCTTATTGTGCTGTCTTGGATACATGCTGCTGCTCTTGTTCATTGTGAAGCCTGTCTTGACGTGGGTCCTACGCCGAGCCGGGAGCATTGACAACGACCCTTCACAGAGCGCCATATCTCTCATCCTTCTCATCGCTCTCGCGTCCGCCTTCTTTACCGGCATCATCGGCGTCCACCCCATTTTCGGGGGCTTCATGGCCGGCTTGATTATCCCTCGCGAAAACAGACTCAACATTCGTGTGACGGAGAAGCTAGAGGACCTGATCGGTGCCATCCTGTTGCCCCTCTACTTTACCCTCTCTGGCCTCAATACCAACCTGGGTTTGCTGGACACGGGCCTCACCTGGGGCTACGTATTTGCGACGACAATTGTTGCTCTGTCGACCAAAATCATCGGCGCGTCTTTGGCCGCTCGCTTCAGCGGCATGGTTTGGCGAGAGTCCTTCACCATTGGCGTCCTCATGAGCTGCAAGGGTCTTGTGGAGCTGATTGTACTTGTACGTTTTGCACGACCCCGTGGCCTGAATATGCTTTACTGACATGAGCGTACAGAATATCGGACTGCAAGCAAACATCCTCAGCACAAGGACCTTTACCATATTCGTCGTCATGGCCCTCCTCACCACCTTCGCGACAACTCCGATTGTTTCAGTCCTGTACCCCCCATGGTATCAGAACAAGATTGCGGCGTGGAAGCGCGGCGAAATTGACTGGGAAACTGGTGCCCCCATCTCGCCTTCTGACACGGACGAGTCCCGCCAGCAAAAGCCCTCCATGGAAAGGCTGAGCCGAGTGCTCGTGTACCTCAGGCTGGACAACATGCCGGCTCTTCTGAACCTCTTGTCTCTTTTCGGGAACCAATCGACCGTGGCGCCGCAAGTGCAACCCGCCGAGGGCGAGGAAAGTGTTGAGGCATCCAGCAACTCGATTCTCTCGGATGGTCCGAGGAGGGCTGTATGGGCTCACGGTATCCGGCTTCTCCAGCTGACAGATCGTGACTCTTCGGTCATGACGGTGTCGCAGGTCGCCGAGTACAGTCGCCACGATCCCATAGTCAACACTTTCCGCACCGTTGGACAACTTCACAACCTCGCAGCGTCCGGAGAGGTTGCTATTATGCCCGAGACGCGATTCGCCGAAGCCCTCGCCACCAAAGCCAGCAACATGTCGTCAGACCTGCTCCTCGTCCCCTGGAGCGAAACCGGAGGCATGGTCGACTCACAGATCCTGTCGTCGGCAACAGTGGACGAAAAGATGGGGTCGTCCTACGGAGCATTCGTCAGATCGGTGTTTGAGGCGCGTGATCACGACATCGCCGTCTTCTTCTCGCGGAGCGACTCCGACTCGGATGGCAAGGGAAGTCTGAACCGCAACACACTGAACCGGACGTATTCTATCAGTGTTTTGAAAGAGCAGGTACCTGCGGCCCCTCTCGCAAACAAGCCGTACCACATATTCTTGGCCTACTTCGGAGAGGACGACGATAAACTAGCGCTGCGGCTCGTCCTCCAACTCTGTGAAACGTCCAAAGCTACTGCCACAATCATGCGGGTCTTTGCATCGGCGACTGAAGGCTCGTCTGCTGCAGCGGGCGAGGACCTCTTCGAAATCGCAGCGTCCAAGCTGCCTGCGGACATCGCCGGTCGGGTCAAGTTCGAGACGGCCGCAGGGTCCACGACGATGGAAGAACTGCTGCAGTATGCCACCACAGAGACTACTTCGGACTCATCTAGAGTCCCAAGTCTCGTAGTTCTCGGTCGTGGAAGCGGAGAGGCGATGGAAGAGGGCAAGTTGGGTCACAAGATGAAGGAAGATCTGAAGCTTTGCCTGGGTGTTCTCGGGGGGCATTTTGTTGCTGGCGGAGCGCGGGCGGACTTGCTCGTGGTACAGTCCAAGAAACTTGCAGGGGCTTCCTGAGTAGACGTCTCATTTATACGTATCAGGAGCATTGGGACGCGTTATATCTTTGCATCTTGGGTCACGTTGTATCGTCTCTCGCCTTGAGCGAGGGCTTATTGCGCTTGGATAGCGTGTGCACAGCGGCAGTACAGGTCACAATTGGTCACGCTCATGACAAGTGCGCCGTTAAGGCGATGATGAATAACAAGCCTGGCCTTCTATGTAGCGATGTGATATCAAACCCAATAATCAACATACATGTTTTGGTGGTTGCCGGGACATGAGATCCGACAACGTATGCCCCGGTGCATCGGTGTGGTGCACCCACGCAAGCATTGTAACCGAGGCCTGCCCAATGCAACCAACAAAATGCAGGTATAAGCAGCTAATGCAGAATTACAATGATCATTACTTCTTTTGGGTATGTGAAACTAGGCAGTCTTGACAATCTCCCCGTCGTGGCTCGCGTCCCGCTCGTGAAGGACGGGCTCGTGGGCGCGTGTGCTTTGGCCGCTGACAGCGTAGTCGTCCTCGCCGCTGAGCTCCTCGAGGGTCTTGCGAGCAGTCTCGGGGATCAGGAGCGTGGTGAAGCAGCCCAGAAGCATGAAGAGGGCGTAGATTTCCAGAACATGGTTCAACCAGGGGTTGGCGTTGTCTTTGGTAGCACCGCGGGTACGCAGGGGCGCAAAGGCACCCTGGCCGATGATGGAACCAATCTTGCCGGACGCAGCGGAAATGCCGTGCGAGGTGGAGCGGTAGCGGGTAGGGAAGACCTCGCCAGGGACGATGAAGGTGGTGGTGTTGGGGCCTGGGATGGCTCATGTTAGTCTCTCATCTAGCTGACTTGACAATTGGTGTGCGAAAGCTTACCAAAGTTGAAGAAGAATTGGGCAAGAACGTAGACAGCCAGGAGGGCATTGGCAGAAAGAGAGTCGTACGCAAAGCCCATGACAATGAAGAGAATGGTGAGAATAATGAAACCGCCCATCTGGATCTTCTTGCGGCCAAGAGTGTCAATGGTAGCAACGGACACCCAGTAGCCCGGAACGGCACCAGCCAGGACAATAATAAGGTTGCCGATGGCTGTCTTGTACAAGTAGTCGTAGACGCTGGTAGTGTTCTTGGTTGAGAAACCAATGGCGCCAAGGATGGTGGCATTGTTCAAAGAGACACCATAGAAGGCAACGTCGAGGCAGAACCACGAGCCAGCAGTACCGAGCAGGAGCAGACCGTTCCTGAGCTTGCCGTAGTGGCGGAAGAAGTCGCGCCAGCTGGCCTTGGGGACCTCGAGGCTGTTCTTGGCAGCGCGGTTGGTGGCGACGCGCTCCATGGCGTCGAGATCGCCCTCGGCCTTGCCAGCAATGTAAGCCTTGACATCGACTTGGGCCTTTTCGACATCACGAGCAACATCAAAGGTGTATCGGGGCGTCTCGGGAATGGTCAGACGGACTAGTCATTGTCGTCAGTAAGAGATCGATTATGCGTTTTCTGGCCTCAATTGAGTACTCACAGTAAAGCGCAATGCAGGCGGGGACGGCACCGAAGCCGATGAGCAGCCTCCACATCTTGTCGACGGCGATCTGGCAGTCGCCCGTGCAGTGGGCGATGCTTTTGGCACCCTCCAGCGACCCCTTGAAGCCAAGGGTGGCGAAGATCATAACGCAGGCAGCGGCGAGCTGGCCCATACCCTGCATGGCGAAGACGGCTGCCATCATGGCACCACGCCACTTGGTGGTGGCGAACCTGTTGTCGTCTCATCAGCCACACGGTACACTCGGGGAAGTGCTAGATTGAGACTTACTCGGAGGTAATAATGGACGACAGAGGGTAGTCACCACCGATGCCGACGCCCATGATGACACGCCAGAAGATGATGAGTCCGATGATGTCGCAAGAGGGAGAGCCGCTGGTCAAGGCCTGGCCCAAGGTGGCAAAGATGATGATGATGAGCTCGAGGCCGTACATCTTCTTGCGACCAACCATGTCAGCCAGAGCACCGAAGCCCAGCTGGCCGACGACGGTACCGGCTGACGTGGCCAGCTTGACGGCGGTGTCGGAGCTGGTGGGCATGACGCCGACGCCAGGGTAATAGACGATGCCCAGCATGATGGTCAGCAACGAGGCCGTGAAGATGTCGTACGAATCCGTGAAGAAGCCAACACCGGCGACGACACAGGCGCGGACGTGGTACCAGCCAAAGGGCGCCTTGTCGACCTCGGCGAGGGCCAGGCGACGGCGCTCGTTGAGGTCGGCGACATGGGCGAAGTCGTTGTGGAAGTTGTGGTAGGCACTGTTGCCGCCAGACGTCTTCTGGACGACGGCGGGGCCGCCGTTGGCAGTGTTCTCGACCATGGCTTGGCTTTGTCTTGGAAGTTGAAAGCTGAGGCTGTGTAACCGCCAAGGAAGGAAGAATGTCAGTCAGCAGTGAAGAGACAAAGGAGCGAGCGACCAGGGAGGTAACGGGTGCCAAGAGACTGGCGACGGCGTATATATATTAGCTGCACGACACACCATCGCAACCAGACCAGACCAGACCAGACCAGGCAGCATGAACCTCCTTCTCTGGAACCCCGGCTCGCTTCGACGCGGTGCTTCTCGATCAGACGCCATAGGGACGGCACGGGGGGCCATTGATTCGAGCTGACAAGCCATGGCGGGCCGAATGAGGCAACACGTCGACCGAGGCATGAAGAGATTTCTGCCTCTTGCGCAGCGCAATTCGCCAGGGGAAGGGCACGAGCGAACCAACAGCGCCAGAGGACCATGCAACCCCTTCTCCTTGAGGCGAGCAGCGCCGGGGGCGTTTTGAATCGAGTCCAGTCTCCGAATCCATGGTCTCCGGCAGCGTCGACTTACACGGGCTCGACGTCGTGGGCGCGGGCCAATCAGAGGGCGCGGCGAGGACACGTTGTCGAGGCGGCGGGCGTGCTTGGCAGGGCGGGCTCGAGATCGATTGCGGAAAACGTGGGGCTGCGCCTGAGGCCACCCTCGACGCTGGGAACTATTGAGCCGGGCTGCTTGCGACCGAGGGATGGCATTTCCACTTTGGCGACCGACATGGCCTGCCGAGCGCCCGGCTTGGCCTGCAGCTGGAGCAGTTCCGATCGTTGGGCCCGGGGGGCGCGAGCCGCTGCGGTTGCCAAGGCGCGCCGTAGCGAGCCGTGCCACTCGACCGCGATTACGAGCACTGTCGGCGTCGCCTCACGTGCAAGCGTGCTCGTCGGACCATGGCGGAGGCGACGATGCTGCAGGCTTGGGGACGATGGTGATGGTGGAGGTGGAGGTGGAGGTGGGGGCTTGTTGGAGCAGCAAGTGTGGAGGCCCACCCACTGCAGTCTCCGTAACGAGGCGCTGTGAAAACGGGCCCCCTCGACGTTAAGCATACCCACTTACTCTATCCATCTGCCCACGTGCCTCAATCCAAGGGTTCAGCGCTCGCAACGGCAACACCGCACGCGATAGCGATATTTTGCCAGCGCCGCCGATTCATCCGGAAACAAAAGGCACGCGCCGTCTGCTCGGGCCTGAACGGGGCCTCGTGTGTGCCTGGTCATGCCATCCTTCTCCGGAGCCCCCTCCGACTCACCTGTGCCACGGGCCAACATGTCGTCGACGGCCACGACCACCACGATGTCGCCGTCCAGCAGCCGTGCCAAGGGCGCCGAGGACGAGGAGCTGCCGCCGCTGTCCTTTCAGGTCGTCACCGCAGACGGCGACAAGCAGGACGCGCTGTGCCTCGTCACCGACAGCATCGCCCAGCAGCGCCAGACGGCCTCGCTGGCCGTCATCTTCCACCCTGTGTGCTTTGTCGCCCTCGTCGTCGCCTGCTCTTACACCTGGCGTCGCAACGCGGCCGACCACGGCACCGCTCTCATCGCCGTCTCTGGCCTCGCCATCTCCTACCTGGCCGCCGTGCGTCTCTTCACCTCTCGCTACATCACCCTCGCCGAGGAGTTCCGGTGGAAGGACTTCATCGCCGCGCCCGACGGCCGTGAGGACCTCGTCGTTACGGCGCGGTTCGGCGGGGAGCTGATTGGCACGCTCGTCCTGCGCCTCCAGGCACCCGAGGGCCAGCAGCAGCAATTCAATAAGAAGGCAACCAAGCAGCAGCAGCAGCAAGCCCTCATCGGCGGCCGCGGCATTGTCCGGGCCTGGACGACCAAGCTGCGTTACCGCAACAAGGGCGTTGGCGCAGACCTGCTGCGCTTCGCCATCGTGGCCACCCGGAGCGCGTGCGGTGACGACGCCGAGGTCATCTTCGACCCAGATCACGCCAATAGCGCGCTACCACTCAAGCAGATGTTTAACCGCCCGTTTCGGAGCCGCGACGCAAAGGCGGCCAAGGCCCTGGCGCACGCGCTGCGGGACTGTGAGAATGGGAAGGGCAGCTTTCAGTGAGGGTTAATGACGAAAAATATGTATCACCATTCATACTCATATAGATGGCGTTGGATAATGCTACATGCAGTGTATGCTGGGAAATGGAAAGTGATCCGCTGATGAGATCATTACAAGGCAAAGCATCTAGCCCTCTCCCGTGATTACTGGATCGTTTGAGCACCGTCAGCTCTACAACTCGGTCTTGGTCTCCCCCTTGTCGCCGCTCGCCATCAGCGCATACAACTCCCGTGGCTGCCCCTGTGCATCGCAGCTCGCAAACCGCCACCATCCGCCGTGTACAGCGCCCACGAGGTTCACCATCCCCCAGCGGATGGGAGGAGGCATCGGCGGCCATGACTTCCACAGGCCCCCTTCTGCCGTGCGATCCGCATTGAGAAGGAAAAAGGGTACCACGTCCCACAGGCCGGCCTTGCGCACCGTGTCCTTGCCCCAGGCCTTTAGCCTCTCGGCCGCCACGGCGCCTTGGAACGAGTGTCGCGCCGGCACTTTAGGGTGCGTTGCCAGGGCCGCCATCATAGAGACTTCGTGGTGCAGGTGGTACTCGAGGGGCGTTTGGAAAGAGCCCATGATTTTCAGCAGCGTGCCGGATGTCAAGGCAGAGGCGTTGGAGAGTGAGCCGAGGTACGTGTCGAGCTCATTCAGGCTGTCAATGAAGGATTCTTCATCATGTCAGTCGCGCTCTTCAGACCATGGTGGTTTCGGGCATCTGACCGTGCTCCTTGTAGCCATCCGCCATGATATGTTGGTCGATAAGCATGCCCTGGATCTCTGGGAACAGGAACTTCTCCTCGTCATCGTGGTGGCTCTTGAGAAACCGAACCCACGTCTTGGAGTATTCAACGAAATCCTCCTTGTCCGCGTCTTGCACATGCGGCGCCTGGAGTACAATGGAATTGTACCCCCGGATGAGCGAGTTGTGCAGCAGCGCCATGTGAGTCGCCGCCGTTGTCAGCAGGTCATCCTACCGCCCGCGGTCAGCGCCTACGTCTCGGTGATGGAATGGCTGCTTGCCCGCATAAGCGCAAGCGCTCAACTCACCTTGCCGGTCTGAGGCGGCGTCGGCACCAATTTGATGGGATGATCTGCCCACAGCTTCGTCGGCGCCGTCGTCTCATACGAGAACGGCGATCTAAGCCGAATTGCGTTGCCCCAAAACGCCAGCGTTGAGAGGAGCACGGAAACCCATACCGCCGACATGGTGGCGGTCGTCCTGAAGGCTGGAGATCACCTAGCAATTCCAGAATATGTGAGTGAGTGAGATGCAAGCATGACAGGAGACGAATAAACAAATGAACACCTGTGTCAGCCCACGACCTTCCGGTTCTGTCCTAGGGAACCGCATGTACTGTAATAAACACGCCGTGATTGGCGCTAGGCTGCAGATGGCATGAGTGGAACCGGGGCATCCCTGGGGGCAGCCGTGCGATGGCCGTCGATTGCAGTCACGATAGGAATTGTGACGGAAATGGGGATGCTGTTGGAGTGGCACAGACCTTTCGAGACGTGCGTCGCTCGAGGATCCGACCCAGAAATCAAGTATATAATCAAACCGCTGGCTCTATGACCTTGACCGCATGACTGCCCAGTCCCACGCAACGCCAGATGCTTCCGACAAAGTCCAATCAATGTCCCGCGAGTGGCAGCTATTCTGTCTCTTGCTGTTTCCACTGGCTGACCAGTCGACAATTATAGCTCTCGAACCCACTCATACACGCTTTTTGCGCCAGTTCTTCCCTAAGCAAACGCACCAACAAGGGCCATCAACATCGCACCGCCAACTACGGCCAGGTACGCGTGCAGCCGCTTCTTCCCTTTTAGGATCTTGTAGCTCTTCTCAGTCAGGAAGTCCTCGGCCAGCAGCTGCACCAGGCCGGCATACAGCAGTAGGCCCGACGACACGGCGTTCATGAAGCCCACGACCAGCAGGCCGCCCATCGAGGCCGGGTCGTACATCTTGTGGACGATCAGGCCGATTGCTTGGCCAAGCGGCGTCGTGACGCCGTATGCGAGAACCATGAGCCACGGCCGAATCGAGTTTTTGGGAAACTGAACAGCCGCAATGCGACTTCCCAACGCCAGGCCCTCGAAAAACTGGTGGAAGCTGATGGCGACCAGAAACACCACAAAGGCCGGACCGGTGGCAACTGATATGGCCATGCCGATGAAGACACTGTGGAACAAAATGCCCGCCTCGAGAAGAAGGCACTGCAATAGTTTTCGCTTGTGCTCCTCTGGTGTATGCGGCGGTATGCCAGGATCTGACGCACCCCCGCCGCCGGGCTTCAAAGGCGCATACGGGCCGTTGTGGTTGCCATTGACCGGAGCCGGATCCAGCTCATCCATATCCAAGTCCAGATCTGAGTCGTCGTCGTTGAAGTCTTGGTCAGTGGACTTGCGCTTCCTCTGTGACGTGATCGGTGTCGACTCGGGTAGAGGCGAGACCCCGGCGACAAGGCCTTGAGTCGCCTCCATGTCTTGCAAGGATATGGCCTCAGGTCTACGGCCGCCAGTTCTCCTTCCCGCAAGACCAGTGGCGTCGTCAGTAAGGTCCACGTCGTGAAAGTGTCCATCGGCGGCGCTGGCACCCTCACTCTCGTCGAAGAAATCGTGCGCGTGCGAGTGAGAGTGTCCCGCGCCTCGTGCCGTCAAAAAGGACTCGACACCGACGACGATGATGGCGGAGATTAGAGCCACCAGCCCTGGAAGCGGTGTATATCCCTTGCTGAAGAAGTACGGCAGGCAGGGGTCGGTCAGGGATTGAAACGCAGTCGGCAGTAGGTGGACAAAGGCCGTCGCAAGCAACACGCCGGTGCCGACATGCTGGCAGTAGAATATTATTGTCCTCTGTCGCGTTCCGGTCGTCGTCCGTCGCGAGATCAAGGGGAGTCCGCAGGCTGTACCGACAGATTAGCTTTACCCGTCCATTCAGGCTGTCAGAGGAGTCGGAGACATACCCAGCGTACTCAGCGTCAGAATCAGGAGCAGCGCGAAAACATGCGCCACCGTATCATACCACCCCGCCTGCCTCGATCCGCATTGCGGCTTCTCGCCCTCTTCCTCTCGTCGGCGTAGCTCCTGCAGCAGCAGGTTCGTGGGGATCGACGACCACGTTGCGTCTGTAGCTTCCAGTCAGTCAGTGCGCCTGGACAAGCCGCAGCGCTGCATTGCTCACCTATTGTCCCCTCGTCGAGGGCACCCATCCTGAATGTCGTCGGCAAAGGCAGCATGTCACCTTTATCGAGTCTGGTTGAGGGGTGAGACGGACTTTCTGTCCATTGGGAAGGTCACGACGCGGTTACTGGTGAACGCCTAATCTTCGGGCGCTACTCCAAGGGTTCAGAGTGGCTGCGTACGCGTCTAGGTCCGCTTCGTCCTTGGCGGATGAAAACGCCCTGCATAGAGCCTGTGCCCAAGCCTCGAAACGGCAATCTCTCCGCGGGCAAGAAAAATGTTGGTTCATCTCTACAAGGTCTAATACGCAACGACTGCAGAAACATTGGGTGTCTTCCCTTCGGAGAATTTGGTACCGATGATGGATCTGATCATCTAGCCCATCGCAACGCTAGCAGATCAAACAGCCGCCTGTCTCACATCAGGGGACCAGTCCACGTCATGTCCGTGAGCTGGACAACGGCTTCATTATCTCATTAACTCACAAAAGTGCTACAGATACAAGCATGCCATCTACCCTTCCACACGCAAAGTACCCATATCCTCAGCCAATCTATCGACCAACGCGAATAACACCGGCCGCAATCAACTTCTGAATCTTGGTCCTTACGACCGGGTTTCGCATGTGCTCTTGCAGAGCCTTCGGGTTAGACTGAGCTTGCTGAAGGATCGACTGCATGACAGGATCCTGCATAAGGCCCATGATCTAGAATTCAACGTCAGCGGTGTGCGCAAACTCACAGCTTGAGCTCGGAAACTCACCTCTGGGTCCTTTGACAGGCGCTCTCGCGTCTGCTCTTCCGTCTCGTTGTCGCGTGCAGAGTACATGGCGCCAAACGCCTTCTGCTGTTGCTGCTCGATTTCGCGCGCGTTGGCGCCCTTGTGATGCTCCATGTCCACCTGTTGCGCCTCCGTGCAGGCGTCGACGCACTCCGAGTACTTTCGCATGCCGAAGTAAGCCTGCGCCTTGCGGATGTACGCCCGAATGAAGGTAGGATCCTTCTTGATGGCGGTGTTGCAGTCCTCCACTGCACTGGGGAACTCGAAAAGCTTGACAAAGGCTGCCGCTCGGTTGCTATATCCACGAGGGTCCTGGGGAGCGCGCTTGATCATTTCGGAGTAGGCGGCCACGGCTCCAGGGAAGTCCATCTCCTTGAACTTCTTGTTGCCCTCCTCACGGGCCTCCTCAGCCTTGGCTGGGTCGACATATGCCGTCTTGTCAGACTCAAGCTTGGCTCGCTCAGTCGCTCGGAGCTTGTTGAGGACATCAGGCGTTCGGTGCTCCGTCAGGGACCGGTTGTAATTCTCGATGGCCAGAGCAAAGTCTCCCTTCTTCTCGTACGCACTGCCAATACGCGCGTAGCTCTTGGCAATCAACTTGAAGTCAGCGTAGATTTCGCGGCCCTCCTCCACGGCCTTGGTGCAAGCCTCGATGCACTTGTCGTAGTCTCCCTTCTCAAAGTAGGCTGCTCCAAGGTTGTTGAGGTAGGTAATATCCTTGAAGGTATCCCAAGCGTTGCTGTAGTGCTGAATGGCCTCATCAAAGTTGCGCTTCTTGTAGTTCTCGGTGCCGAGGGCCTTTTCCTTGTCGGCCTCCTCCTTCCTTTTCTTTTTCTCGAGAGCCTCTTCATCGAGCTCCTCGGGCTCGGGCACAGGCTCGGGGGCCTCTTTGGTCTCAGGCTTCTTCGGCTCGGGTGGCGCATCGGGCATGCTCGTGTCTTGGCTGGCAGACGGGTCGCTGTCACGCATCTCCATGTCCACACCCATCATCACACCGAGGACCTGGATCATTCTGGGGTCGCTGAAAAGGTCCTGGGAGTTTTGAGGGTTCTTTTGAATCTGTTGCAATTTGGCCATGAAGCTGGGGTCGGCCAGCAAAGAGCTCGTCTTGGGGTTCGAGGCAAGCTTCTGGATCAATTGGGGGTCGTTGAACATTTGGCCAAGGCCACCCATGGGGTCGCCACCCATGCTTCCTGTGGATAGGCGATTAGCATACAAGTCTCGCTCACACCTCTTTAGAACCAAACGTACCTGCTTCTTGCTGCATGGCCTTCTCGACGGAAGCCAAGCCGCTCTTCAGCTGCGCATTGTTTGGGTCATGCTTCAAGCCCTCCTCGTATGCATCATTGGCGCCCAGCAGGTCACCCTTGCCGTGCAGCGCAGCACCCTTGCGGCCCCAGCCCTTGGCCCAGTCAGGCTTGATCTCGGTCGTCTTCTGGGCATCTGCCAATGCGCTGTCCCACTCCTTCTTGGAGGCGTGTGCGGCGGATCGGTTGCTGTAGAGGATGTGGTTGTCGGGCTGGATGGCAATGGCCTGGGTGAACTTGTCACTGTCAAGAAGAGTCAGCACAGCTCGCAGATGAATTCCGTGGGCGCAGCATAGGAGAGGGCGCGCAGAAGACGTACATGGCATCGTCAAAGTTCTTGTCGGCAATGGCCTTGTTGCCAAGAGCTTTGAGCTCGTCTGCGGAAGCCATGTCGTAGTGCCTTTGGAAGATTAAAACACGGTTCAGTAAGGTATGAGTAGTATCTCGTCGCTATGCGAATGTTCTTCCGTATTTTCCTGTTGTACGAGGCGGTACTGGTATAAGATGGACAGAAATCAATGTTTGGAGCCTCCAGACTCGCTGGTGGGGAAGAAAAGGATGAAGAGCTAGGTGCCTTCTAGCTCATTCGATGGCGCTCGGGCACCTTACTGGCCACAGCTGGTGTGGGGCCTGCGATGTGCCGCTGGTGTCGTTCACGCCTACAACAGCGCTGAGCCTCTCAGACCACTTCCGAACTCAACTTGCAGCGCTCAGTGGATTCTTCAGGAGCATGGAACTTCTTGGAAATTTCGCTCCAAATTGCATGCGATTCCAGACTGCTGAGCAGTGAACAGCGGTTTGAGACGCTCTAATGCAGATATCTGTTCCTCCTGTCGCGCTTAAAACCAGTCTACCCGTAGCAGCCCTTGCTATATATCAGACCTCCAGGCGATTGTCCACTTATGTCGAAGAGTGTGCAAAAACGTATTGCTGCTCGTTCACCAGATTCAAAGGCCAGATTGTATACCTGGTTCCGCGAAGCTTGCCTTTGGTCCGACAGCTCGACTCCAGGGTAGCTCACATACTGACGGTTCGTGCAATTACAGCAAGTTTCAAGGCGTTGAACTTCCTTTTTGAAGACGTCAGGCTGCTTCCCAGGGTGCCCTCAATGGGGCGAAGTGCCACGACAAGTGAGCGTAATTGGGTCTGCGGCCCATGCAAGCTGCTGTCCCAGCGACTTAGCCAGTGCTCGAGCGATGCTTGGCTCTCCAGAGAATGAGCGACTTGTGGCTGGGTCGATTAATGTCCCTCGTTGCGTGGGGAGAAGCCTAATTGGGGGATGAAGGCCATTGTCGAGCCGCTTTGCAACTATTGGACCTCTTGTTGCCATTTTTGCGACCCATGGGCCATTGGATGAGTAGCGTGTCGCACAATCGCGGCTCGTGGCGATGCACACCTCGGCAGAGGCGCAACCCTTCAACTACCCGAGTCAACCAACGACGATTCACACCCATCCGCCACCTTACTCGTAAGAGTACCGGAGCGTCAAGGCCGTCAGGGGTGAGCATCTTGAGGGGCTGATGAGTTAATGACAGAGGCCCGATTCGAACATCCGATTTTCAGGGTCAGGGTCCGCTGCTCCGCATCGTGGGGAAGCCGATCTAAGTTATCCTACGGTACGATACGCTACCCGCCAGTGGGGTGCCGCGCATGGATTTTATATTCTGTTGGGCAGCGCTTGGATGCATGTGCGTTCCTGGCTCCCTCTTCACGTAGATTCCCCGTCCTTGAGGCCTGCCCGCCGACTCTACCTCTCCTCTTGGAGACGAGAGGATTCAACACCGCAATTGAGCCTCAGAGCCGCGACCATGGAGGACATCGCAGAGCACCATGACATCCTCATCATTGGCGCCGGCCTCTCTGGCATCAATGCGGCCCATGTGCTGCGCGAGCAGCTCCCGCACCGTAGGGTGACCATCCTCGAGGGCCGTTCCGTCGTTGGCGGCACATGGAACTTCTTCAGATACCCAGGCTTCCGCTCTGACTCGGTCATGAGCCTTTTTGGCTTCAAGTGGCACCCCTGGCCTCACAAGCACCAGATCGCCTCTGGGCTTGAGCTCGTCTCTTACCTCGAGGACGCCGCCCGCAAGGACGGCATCATGGACCAGATTCGCTTCCGCCACCGGGTTACGCACTTTGAGTGGCGCGACAAGGACCAATTTTGGACCCTCACCGTCGACGCCGACGGCACAGAGAAGCTCTTTGCCGCCGCCTTTGTTGTCCTCTGCACCGGCTACTACTCATATGACAGGGCACAAGACGCCGTCATCCCGGGTCTCGACTCATTCGCCGGCACCGTTGCCCACCCGCAATTTTGGCCTCAGGATCTTGACCATACCGACAAGAAGGTTGTCATCGTGGGATCCGGCGCCACAGCCATCACTATGCTCCCTGCCATGGCTGAGAAAGCCGCTCAGGTCACGATGCTGCAGCGCAGCCCTTCGTACGTCCTGTCCATGGCCAACGAACACTCCGTGCTCGACGGGCTGCTGCGGGCGGCACTCCCCAGAAGCTGGACCGACTGGCTGTGCTGGTGGAAGGACCTGAGCTTCGAAATCGCCGCGACGCAGTTCCTGGTGAACTTTCCCAAAGCGAGCAGATGGGCCCTCACCCGGATGGCCCAGAAACAGCTGCCGGCCGACGTGGACGTCAATGTCCATTTCAACCCTCGGTACAACCCCACCCAGCAGCGCCTGTGCCTGTGCCCGGACGGCGACTTCTTCAAGGCGCTGCACCAGCCCAATTGCGAGGTCGTGACCGATATTGTCGAAACCGTCACGACCGACGGCGTGCTGCTCAAGTCTGGGCGCAAGCTGAAGGCCGACATCATTGTCACGGCGACGGGCCTCTACTTTCAGATCATGGATGGCAAGCAGCCCGTTGTCAATGGCAAGCCCATTGACGGCGGCAACCGCTATACTTGGCGCGGCGGCATGCTTGAGGACCTGCCCAATATGGGCTACATCTTTGGCTACGTGGTGCAGTCCTGGACTCCCGGCGCCGACGCCATGACGCAGTTGCTCATCAAGGTCATCAAACGCATGGAGGACAAGAAGGCGACAAAGGTAGTGCCCAAGCTGGTGCGCTACAATGGCATGCCGTACAAGCTTGCTGTCAATGCCAAAAGCAACTACTTTCTCAGTGCCGCCGATAGGATACCCAAGGCCACGGGCGAGGACCCTTGGTACGGTCGTACACACTGGCTCCGCGATGTCTGGAATTTGTGGTTTGGAAGCATGGACGAGGGTTTGGAGTACAGTGCTGCAGAGGGGAAAAAGGACGTCTGAGCGTTAGTTTCATGATCAAAGTCTCACAAATACATACCCACACGCAGACTTCTCCCTGTCTGCACTCGCCGTGGGCCTTCTCAAAGGTGCACGAGCCGGTTAGAGAACAGGAGTGGAACAGAGCCGTGGGCTGCGAGCAAAATGCAGAGTTAGAAGTGTGCAGCACGGCATACCAGTATGAAGTCTAATACTGCACGTGTACCAACCTATGCCCAATTACTCTTGGACAGAGAAGCTAACACATGCGTCGTGGATGTATGTGAAGCCGTTTTCGTTCCGCCTGCACAAACTCGGTCTCAAGGGCTTGAGCCTCGCAAAAGTTCAATAGCTTATCCCCCGCCCCATGAATTGGGCGGGCAGTCATAGCTGACCGCCCCAGCTGTGATGGATCAGGTCTGTTCAACTCGGCCGGTGCAAGGGATGTAAGCAACCTACCTCTCCCTGACGCCGCCGGACCAAGTGCGCCGGACCAAATGCGCCGGACCAAGTCATGGATCCGCTCGTGTTTACTCAAGTTGATCCGAATCCTATCGTTACCACACGTGGCAGCAAAGGTGCCATTGCGAGAAGGACAAGTTGGTATTGCAAGCCACGACCTTCATACCTGGACTGAAAGACTGCACTGGTTACAAGTGATGACTGAATGAGCTGGGAATTTCATAGTCCTATTTCTTTATCTTTGAAGATGCTACCAAGCGCACTCAATACCCTCAAGGCTAGTTGTATTCTTCATCTCCGAGCGGCGGGCTAAAATACAGCGTCTGATATGTCCCCTTCTTTTCGGAGTAAAGAAACGATGCGTCGCAATGGACCGGCTTTTGGCGGCTATGATGCGCAGACCCGCTGAGAATGATGGATTAGTGACTTGTTCATACAGAAAAGGGAGGCAAACGTACAAGGCATCCTCAAACATCTCCTTGTATTTACCCTCCGTTCCCCATTCGACGCCGCATCTTCGGAAGACCTCCTCGTAGTTCTGAATCGTTTCCACGTCGGTCCGTACGTAGTTCCATGTCGGCAAGTAGGTTTTTACCTCGGGAAACTCCCTGCCAGGCCTCATCTCGAAGCTAAAATAAAGCCTCTGGCTGAGCATGGAGCTGTCATTAACGGGCTTGTTGTAGTTGTCGTCGACGCCTTCGGGCTCTTGGAGAAGGAGGTGCCAAATATCCCGCAAGATGTCCAGGCCCTTCAAGGTGGTTTCATCCTGGAGAATGCCGCCCAAGGTTACGTAGTCGCGGACTGTGTTGAAGGAGTTGCTGTCGGTGTGAACGTAGAGCTTCACCCTTGCATCAGATAAGCCGGCTTCGTCGACCAAGTCGATTCCCACGAGCTCGATGGCGGAATATACAGGACGTTCGCCGAGAAACCTTTCATGAAACAGTTAGCAGAGGTCTTGAATAAGCGACAAGGAAAGCCCAAGCTTTTGAACTTACTTCTCAACAAGGTCGATTGCCGTCGCGCTGAGTGACGGCGTCAGACTGCGAAGGACTTTCCAAGTCATTTCCGATGCTGGCTGCCCTGTTGCTATCTCCTTGCCCTTGGGGTTGAAATATGCCTTCATAGACGTATCAGGGCCGTTTAGATCAAAAGCCACAAAGACAAAAGGAACTCGTTTCAAGGTCGGCAGCTCTGCGCCACCGGTGAAGCTCGCGATCCATTTCGGCAGCATGACCTGAACGGATTTGGCTTCTTCTAGCGTTGGCGCATATGCGGCTAGCCAGGCATCGCTCCATCGAGTACTGAAGCCGAAAGCCTGGGAGAGTTGAGACAAAATATCCCGCGCGGCTTCTACCGCAAGGGGGTCACTGTCGCTGCCGCCGTTAGGGCCCAGCAGCTCCCAGCAATAGCGTACTTTCGGCTTTGCAGAGCTGAAGTTTACACTTGGCTGGAAAGGGGAGCCACTTTGCGTCAGAAAAGACTTGGTATGAGCCTCCGATGGCCGCGGACCAATGTTGGGGATGACATAGTTTGATAGAGTACGGATGTGCGTGTCCTGATCCTCAAGCGAATAGGATCCAGAAGACTTTAAGAGTGACTTGAGAATAGGGACAGAAAGCTGCGTCCAGTACTTCAGGCCTCCAGCACGTCTGCTGTCGCTTGCTGGGATCGCCACCGCCTTCTTGTCGACAGTCATTGTGCTAGAGTGGAATGAGTGAGACAGATTGATGACTATCATGAGGATAACTCAACCAGTGGGCCTTGTCGTACAAATATATATACGGCGCAATAACGGTTATCAGAACGCATCGTGTCACTTGTGCAGCCAGCGCAGGGAACCATGGCAAGATGGCGGACGAGATGCAATGCCAGTGGAGGGGTCAATGCAACCCGGGGGACTTGCTTCTACATCCGTATAGTGACAAAGTACCGTGGGGTAAACCTATGAACCAGAGTCAAACAGTGATAAGGCATGTTGGCGGCTAAAAAAGTACTCGTCAAGAAACGGCTGCATATGCAGCCCTGACCTGGCAGGCCGGATCGAGCCAGCCGCCTCTAGCTGATATGTTCGCTCGCTCTCAGCGCGCGGTGACGCCAAAAATGCAGGATCCTGGGCCAGCTGTGACGCATGTGAAAGTCCAGGCAAGTTGATTGAGCCCTTGGCAATATGTCCCCAATCATGGGCTGCAAACCAGACAAACAGGCGTTAGGTCCATTTCTTACCTGCTCAGCAGGATATTGCTTGGCCAATGACAATCACATGCTTCACGACGCAGTCTACACACTCGGGTCTCGGGATTTTTGGCTACTCCTCGTTGAGAAGTGGGACGACGGGATCCCGCACAAGGTCAAGGACATGCCCACGGATGGCAAATAGTTTGGTACCAAACGACTCCTTACGTTTTGGAGAAGCCTGTCTGCGGCATGAGCTTGATAGGTATTCCTTTCACAAACGTGCAATGGTCTCTCCTGCTGAGTGGAGTCTGCACTGTGCTTCTAGCCTCCGATGCATTGCCCAGGTCAATAAAGACAAGACAAGTCTCGTAACGTTCTGCCACGCAAATTCCATCGCTCACACGAACTGAGCTATTTATCTATTTAAAGACCTCAGTTCGCACAGCTGATAAAAGTAGCTGGCCCCGAATGGACTCAAGGGCTAACTACCCGGCGACGGAAAAGAACAATTGAGTCTCGGTTAGGCAGGATCTTGTCGCCTTGGATAGAGTTTGGTGGACGGTAATTCTCTTGACCGCTTTCAAGTTTAAAGTCGTACTCAAGAAGAATTCGACTTGTGATCGCTTTGATCATGTACTAAAAACAGCTTCTGATCAGCAAGGATAACGAACGTAGTCACATCAAGGCAATGAGAGTGCGAATAATTGGTCGGTCAATACATACCGAGGCAAAGAACCGTCCTGGACAGGCATATCGACCCAGGCCAAAGTGCAAGTTGGATGAGCTACTATGTGAAAATGAGGCTCCCTGAGTTTTCTGGGCCCAGCGAGATGGGCTGAAGGATTCAGCATCGTCCAAGGTGGCACCATCCATGTTGATGCGCCTGGCTGATACAGCAATCTGCTGCCCTGGTCGCAGCTGGTAACCATCAGACAGCGTAATAGGCTTCCGGACAACGCGCCTGAAGGTGACTGTAAGATGATTAATGCAATGCCAGGTTAATCAGCCGCACGGGAACTCACATTCGCCCACTGGGTTGATCCGCTGCGACTCTCTCATCAGACTATCCAGAAGCCTCATTTTCAGCATTGAGTTCTGGTTGATGCCCTCCCAGCCTGTTGGCAAAACCTCCTCTTGCTCTTTTCGAAGCGACTCTCGTAGCTCAGGATTGGCAAGCAGGTCGAAAAGCATGTGCGTGGTAGCCATTGCAGTTGTGTGGACGACAGCCATGCTCAAGATCCCGATTGTACGCGTTGCCAAGGCTTCCGGCTTTGCTTCCTGCTCGGTCCGTGCCAAATCCATGCACCATTGGAGGAAGTCGTCATGCTTCTCGTCAGGACATGCTCGCCTCCTCTCTACCTCGGAGCCTAGGAGCTGTTGGACGTAGGCCATTTGTTCGCGTGCTTTCCTGACGCTGGGAGTCAGAATTCCGAGCATGAAGCCAACGGTCTTGCCGAGATTGCGAAAGGTGGCAATAGTGTCAAAAGTGTTCCGGCTGAAAGAAGCAGAGGTCTCGAGAAAGACTTCATCGCGGCAAATGGGCTCCCCGACAAAGACTCTGGCGGCAGCGCGGGTCGAAAGACGAAGGACCAGCTCGTATGGGCTCACCGCAGCCCATTCACCTAAAAGGTCAGTGGGAGATTGAGATTTTGATCGGAACGCACTTACTCCCAGACTGAGGCAACACTTGGTCGAACGTATGTCTCAGCTCGTCCATTATCACGGGGATAATCCGCGCTTCAGAAACAGTCAGTAATCTGCCTGTTTTGCGATTTTCATTGGACTTACGAAGCCCTGGTGTCAAGCGCCGGTGTATGGCGTCGGAATGGAGTTCACTGCCAAGCAATATGCCTGTGAGATCGCCGGCATTGTCGTCAAAGCTTGCGGTCAGAGGGTCAAGCTTGTCGCTTGTGATGGCTCGCAGTTCAAATGCGTACTTCAAGGGAATGACAACAAGATCCATGTCCATCTTCAGGAGCCTGAATGGCCGGTCATTGTACTACGACTGGTCAGATCAAAACCAAGTCTGGTGGAGTGAACGACTGACCTTTCGATAGCCCTCCTCGACCAGCTGGGCGGCGTTGTCGTTGTAAAACAGTCGATCCAGAAACTCCGGGAAAGGCGTTGGCCACCTCCTCATCGTAGGTATAGCCGTTTTCTTGCGAGTGTAGTCGATGAATATGCGCACCAACCACCAAGCGCAAATGACTGGCACTTGTAGCAGCAATAACTTCAGCAAGAGACTAGACATGATGCTCTGTGTTAACTGAAGCCGAGGCGTTGAAGATTGCTAAGTCGGTAAGTGCCACGATATTTTCGCAATGATGTCGTGTACTGCCAAGTTCCACAGCAGAGACAAGCAAGTGCAGCTGGCGCTTAGACAATCCGAGTCGCGATGTCGGCAGAGCCTCGCGACATGAACCCAAGAGTCTAGCTGGCCACGGAGGGGGTATGCATATCTTTCGTCCGGGCTTCGCGCAATCTTTCCGCTCAACGTCGATGTCATATGACGTATCATGCGGACGCAGCCCGATACAGCAGCGTGCAGAAGCGAAGCAATAGTGAGATGGGCAGATCATATTTTCTACACGCCCCCTGCAGATTGGCATGCGTCACGCAGTGCAACTTGAAGTGCAGGGTATAGGCGGCTCGGATCTATTCCACAGTACAGGCCATTGGCAGTTCGGCAACGTGTAGGCAGCCCCCCCTCCCATGTTCTCAGCTGCTTGTTTCCCTTCCAAAAGTCTACTGTGTCACTCATCACAACTTTCAACACAGCTGATTCAGCATTTATGTAGGAGCGCAGGCCTCATGATGGTTTGCACAAATCTCAGTCCCAGCGTTGACGGTCGAGCAAGACCACGATCCATGAAGTGATCAGATACGTGCAAAGTGCTCAATTGGCCCCTCTGCGTGACGAGTCACCATACTTTGGATAGATCAGCTTCTGTTGTTTTTGTCTCGTCATACCATTCCCCCTCGCAGTCGACATTGTTGAAAGCCTCGCTCATCCTTACAATTGTTATCATGTCGGAAAACTTCAAGGTTTTGATCGTTGGCGGGTCTGTGGCAGGCCTCACGCTCGCCCATTGCCTGGAGAAGCTGGATATTTCCTACGAGATACTTGAACAGGGTGAAGACATAAGCCCTCAGGTTGGAGCATCTATCGGTATCATGCCCAATGGGGCCCTTATTCTGGACCAGCTCGGCTTATTCGAAGACGTGGAACGCGTCATTGAGCCTCTTGAATTCGCACGAATACGCTTTCCGGATGGATTCTTCTTCCAGAGCGAATATCCAGGAATAATATCAGCCCAGTCAGTATGTTCTGCCACTCGGCGCGATGAAGCTTACCGAGAATGTATTTAGCTTTGGGTATCCGATATCATTCCTCGAACGCCAAAAATTCCTCCATATTCTCTATAGCAAGCTTCGTCACAAGGACCGAGTCCATACGGGCCAAAGAGCCTTGCGAATCGAGAATCACGAATCTCACGTAGTGGTCAGGACAGCCGACAAGGAATACTCGGGGCACTTGCTAGTGGGAGCCGACGGAGTCCACAGCATTGTGAGATCCGAGATATGGAGGCTTGCCGAGCCAGGAACTGTTACGGCCGACGAAAAGGCTGGTAAGTGTTGCGCACCGAGTACATGTACCGCAAAAGGACACCGAGGCTAATACCGCCAGCCTTGCGAATTGAATACGCCTGCGTTTATGGAATCTCTTCGGGATTCCGAGGCCTTACAGAAGGTCTTCAATTGAGTCTTCTGGACCATGGCGTCACGATTCATGTCTTCAATGGCAAGGATGGCAAAGTCTTTTGGTTCGTCATCATCAAGACGAACAAGCGGTACTCTTACGCCGACATGCCGCGTTTCGATACTCAAGATGCCCGAGAAGTCTGTGAAAGCCTCAAGACGAAGCTGCTGGATTCGAATTTGTCATTTGGAGACCTGTGGGCTAGTTGTGACGTTTTCACAATGACACCACTGGAGGAAGGATACTTCAAGAAGTGGCACCAAGACCGCCTGGTATGCATAGGGGACGCTGTGCGAAAGGTAGGCTATCGCCTTGGTTTCCTCTTTGGGCGTGGAACTGACAAACAATCCAGTTGACACCCAACATTGGCCAGGGGGCCAACATGGCCATCGAAGACGTCGCGGTGTTGGCCAACACACTTTTCAAGGCAAATCTGCGCGGTGCCATGGCCGAAACTCGTAAGATGGACGATCTGGCGCATCAGCTCAACGCGGCCCGCCTCGCCCAAACAAAGGCTACCTGCAAACAGTCGGAATTTCTGACCCGCCTGCAGGCCGGCGACGGCTTGTGGAGGCGCCTCTTTGCCAGATACATATTCCCTGCTCTGCATGACCTCCCTGCAGCCTCGTCAGCTGGAGTTCTCAAAGGGGGACAGCAGCTGGATTTTGTGGACCTTCCGCAGCGGGCACGGCCGCAGCAAGACCGATGGGCATTGGCCAAGAACCTTCGGGGATATGCACCCAAACCTCATGTACTCTTTCTCATCTGTGGGCTTCTGCTTGCATGGTACGCGTCGGGTTGGGCGTGGCGCTTCCCATCAAAGCTGGACACCCCGATATTGTCACATGTCTAAGAAGCAATGAAGTTGGTCCTGCATTCTTTGCAAACAGTCTAGGCCGACCTCGCCACTGCAACCATGCATGCATTGCCACCGATGAGCTTCAGTGAAGCTGAATGCATGGGGTCTCAAGGATGCATCCGAGTGCAACGTCGTCGTCAAACATAACAGCCCAATCTCGGGCTATGTAGACATGAGTCTGATACTCCATCTGCCTTGCTTGCTTCGTAAACTTCTGAGAACCCGTGTCCATTGACTACCCATCACCATGTTGATTGACCGCCTTGCCAGCTCCGTGCCAGCCCATGCGTGGCCTACAATCACAGTCGCTGGGGGGCTGATCGTGGTCGTCCTGCTGATGCGCTACCTTGACTACGACAAAACGGTGCGATGTACTTGCAAATTAACGGGCGTACAGAGCTGATGGAAAACGTTAGGTCGATGTCCCCATTGTTGGCCCTGGAGGCCGTTTCACGAAATGGCTGGGCGCTATTCGCAACGTGTGGTTTGCGCGCGAGTCCATCCACGAGGGCTACGCAAAGGCAAGATACCACGCCGGCAATCTTCCACTTGACTTGTACTCACAAATTTACGTGAACAGCATGGAAAACTAGCTTTCCAGATACCTACCATGACGCGAATGGACGTCTTCATCTGCGATCGGGCAATGACGAGAGAATACTACTCCCTCGATGAAGACCACATGTCCTTTCGGGCTGTGATGTCCGAAGTAATTCTACAACCGGCTCGCACTGAGAAGCACCACGCTGACAGGTCTCAGGAGTTTCAATTTAAGTGGTTGCTACCTGGCCAGCACCATGACGTCCACAGGATACCCAACTCCGTCATAGCGAAAGCCTTGAGTTGGCAGAGGACACGAGCTAGCAAGGCAGATGATCCATTCTTCAGAGAATTCTCCGCCGAGTTCGTGTACGGCTTTCAGGAAGAGATACTGGCCTTCACTGGACGCCAGAAGACGTCTCACCTACCATTCTTTTCACACGCTGGTGATACCATATCGAGCAATTCGGGCTGGATAGAGGCTCCTTGCTTCCCGCTCGCATTGAAGGTGATTGCTCGCCTTACCACCAAGTCCCTCTTCGGAGAGCCTTTGTGCAGAGATCCCAAGTTTCTCGACATGTGCTGTCAGTTTGGAGATGCAGTACCACGCGACGCCATGATCTTGCGTTGTTTCCCCGACTTTGTCAGACCGTAAGTTCTCAATTTCTCGTTTGAGGTCTTGGCTAAGTGTGCAGTCTTCTGGCGAGGTTCCTGGCAGCCCCCCGAGGCGTGAAAGAGTTACAGACCGTCGTACATAATGAGATTACGTCAAGAAGAAAGTCGCGAGACAAGAACCCCATGAAAGTGAGTTGAAGCAGGTTCTTTGGCATGTCTGGGAGCTCAACGAAAACCAGGATCTTCTCGACTTTTCGATGAGTTGGGTTGACGACCACCGTAAAGATGGATGGGAGGATTGGCACATCGCCGACATGATGACCAACACTGTCTTTGCCGCCTTGCATACGTCCAGCCAGGTATGCTCATGCTCACTTGGTCAACCCACAACGCGCTGACGCAGGCGATAGCTGGTAACTCACACCATCTTCGAGCTCGCGACCCGTCCCGACTACGTCGAAACGCTCCGGGAAGAGATAAGACAATGTTTTGTGTCGCATGGCGACGGCACTAAAGATGCCATTGACGCCATGTACAAGATGGACAGTTTCATCAAAGAAACTCAGAGGTACAACCCTCTCGATGCATGTACGTGTCCCAGGATAGCTCACCTCCGGCTTCCGCCGTGGATGGCTTGCTGACATGCCCCAGCTGCCCTTGCAAGGCTCGTTCTGAAGCCCTACACGTTCTCCAATGGCTTGCACGTCCCCAAGGGCAGTTTCATCTTCACGCCGAATTCCCCGTTGTTTGAAGACGAGCAGTTTTACGAGGATGCCAAACAGTTCGACGGCCTGCGCTTCGCCAGGATGCGTGCTGACCCCAAACGCAAGGCCGAAAGCCCATTGACGGCAACCAGCGAGCACAGTATGCACTTTGGCATTGGACGTCACGCATGCCCTGGCCGATACATGGTTTCAGACGAGGTCAAGTTAGTCATGGTCCACCTCCTCTTACACTACGACTTTGCTATGAAGGATTTTGGTCCTCGACCGCAAAACATGGCATTTGGCAAGTTCATGCTCCCAGACATGCAAGCAAAGATATGGTTGAGAAAGTCAAAGCAGGCTGGGAATGTGGATGGGACTGAGCCGGGACTTTTGCCCCCGAGCGTTGCTTCTGCGGCCTCATAGCTAGCTTAATTAGGAAGTGAGCAGAATACTATCCTTGAACAGGCAATTGTGCTTGCCTGTTACTTCAAGGTCCATAATCGGAATAGTCATTTACCTTGTCAACAGTAACGTAATGCGCGACGCGTTATCCGTACTTTCGGCAAAGGTAGCAGCGCTTCCCATGCAAACCAAGGACTTCGCTGCCGAAAGAGAGATGCGTTATTTGTCACGAGGGGTTGCATCACTCCAAGAGTCCACGGAGTCCAAAGAAAAGACTCAGGCGGCACTGCAGCATCTCCACTCCGCGTGCTGCGCCTTTGTGATAATCGCTGCGGGATGCAACTCGGTGATTGCGGCAAATCCGTAACAGTATGTCAGTTGTCGTCAAAGCAGAGACCATCATTGGGCAATCCCATAGACCTCAAGGTGGAACCTCTGCTTATTTTTGCGTAGCCGACGTTCCATGCGCCGTCCTAACTGGGGACCGTGCCGCTGCAAGCCTGCATGCAAGTACGGACTATATGTGTCATGTGCAGGGTGCGTCTCCGTACCGCCCTGTGGACCTAGACGGGACGGACATCTTGACACGCTAGGGGTGGATATATGAATGCGGCCGCTATCTCTTTACAATTCAGATCCAAGCGTCTGATGATGCATGCAACACAGATCCTTTTGAGCTAACGAAACATCGGCATGACAAATCGGGGCATAAGTCGGTCCTTCTATCCACGCGCAATCGTGTCTTAGGTTCCATCTCCCAGCTTTAGTCGATGTGCATGACGGCCAAGGCAGAGGAACGGTGGCCAGCGGGTCTCGGTCTCCCGCAGAACTGGGCCGAGGTGCAGAAGATGCTCATGGTGTCACTTCAGCTTGGTGAGCTTTGCTGAACTTGTCTCAGACTGTGACACCAGGTGCAAGCAGACTCCGTAAGTGAGATCGGCCAGTAAGAACGTCGCGAGGCTCCAAAGGACAAGCGGGCTTGCAAGCCACCCAAACGCCTCGGGCCAGTACTTCCACCGCAAGAAGGCGAACCCTACCGTGCAGCACGAGCCGAGGAACCGGCTCAGCCTACCAGAGGTTAGATTGTGGCGTCGATGTGGCATTCGATGGAAAGCTGAGACGGGTTATCACTTACCACAGAGTTACGGACGTGCCTCTTGTGGTGTTCCTCTGCAGCAGCTGACAAACTCCACCGATACTCAGCACGAGCTGGCATATGACAGCACCCCACGAGTAAGCTAAAGCAGGTCCAATTTCGGCAGCCAGTGCGACGTGGCCGCCGAAGCACACGAGTGTTCCTCCAACAAAGATGAGGGGCGTGTGATTCGCGACCAAGGGTGAATGGCGCCATTCCGTCTTCGCGGAACGGGTCGCGGCGACCATGATGATGATATTCAGCGTGACGCCTGCTGCAAAGACGGCTAGCTCTACCCCGTTCGATGAGGGGTAGACCAGCGTATACACGAGTTCCCACCCGATATTGTTGCAGAGCGGGATAATACCCATGCAGTATGTCCTGCCCTCGTAAGAATGCCTGATCATGGCGGCATAGTTGATGAGCCAACCGATGCCCATAAAGGCAACTAGGGTGTCAGCCAGCCACTTGACCTCTTCATAGGCAGGTGGGGCCTGCGAGTCGGTGAAGCCGTCCATGATGTATCTTTGCTGATAAAGCTTGGTTCGTCTGAGGAGTTGTGTTGTCAAGCTGGCACGTTACCGGATTTCGTCATGCTTTTATATCCGTAAGGGGCTGAGCTCGTTTAGCCCTACTCCTTCCAGGTGCTGAAGTGCACTGCAACCCACCAAAGTACCTCGGGTAGATCTTTGTAGCAGATGCTTGTAAAGAACGCAAGGTGAGTCTAGCTGAATCCTCGATGACACACACCTACATAGCTCTACATCCACCTATATCAGGGGACGGGTTCTTCCCGTCCCTGCGTGCGTTGAACCTAGCTCCCAAATAATACCTGCCTGGCATTATCATCATTAGCAAGCAAATCACATTTCTCGTGAAACAATGGATTGGCTAGGGAATCGCGTCAGTGTTGGCAACATTGCCATGCTGGCGATTGGCATGTCCATGGGCTTCATCGCCAAAACCTCGAGTCTTCCCAAGCCGGAAACGGTGAAGTCAGTTCAGCAGTATGGCTATTGCAAGAAGCTCTCCTCAGAGCAGCGCAATGAGACGGTCGGGTGCCCTTACGAATACCTCCTCAAAATCTACGGGCGACACCACTTCGAACCTCTTCTCAAAGAGTTTCAGCCTCAGTTGGAACAAGAAGACCCCGCCAAGTTCGATTTGATCCTGGAAATCATGGACGCTGTGCATTTTGCTTTAATTCTGGTGGACGACATATCCGACAATAGCTACCAACGCAAAAACCAGCCGACCGCTCACCTGATCTACGGAGCCTCCGAAACAGCAAACAGAGCCTACCTGGTGCTGACGTCGGTCATCAACCGAGCTGTACGTGAGCGCCCAGTTCTCGGAGCGGAATTGCTCAAAGCGTTGGAAAACATTCTCCAAGGCCAAGACCTGTCCCTCGTGTGGCGCCGGGATGGGCTGAAGTCCTTCCAGTATCGAGGTGACGAGAGAATTGTCGCCTACAAGAACATGGCCGCTCTGAAAACGGGTACCTTGTTTGTGCTTCTGGGAAGGCTGCTGAACGACGGCGGCAATGAGCTCGATGATCTACTCAGTCGATTCGGGTGAGTATAGCAATTCGATTGAAGGGGTGGTGGTGGTGGTAGGCCGCGGTGCTAATGTCTCGGTCCAGATGGTTTGCCCAGCTGCAGAACGACTGCAAGAACATATACTCCGCAGAATATGCCAGCAACAAAGGAGCTGTTGCTGAAGATTTGCGCAATGGGGAACTGTCGTACCCCATCGTCATCGCTCTCAATGACGACAGCAGTAGCCGACTTATGGAGAGAGCGCTCGAAAGTCATGCGGACGTGGATGTTGAAGAAGCACTACGCGCTTTGCAGTCCAAGCCTGTGAGGGACGCTTGTATGAAAGCGCTTCAGGAAGCTAGCGTTGGACTGGAGAAACTGGTCTTGCTTTGGGGGCGTCGCGAAAAGATGCAGGCTGGATCCAGAGTCTAAGAAAATATCAATGTCAAGTAGATCAATGCGGGCGAGCAACAACGCTCAACAGTCAATAACTAGGCTACTTGGGCTTATATACCAAGCTATCTATTTACCTTTGCCACGAATCTTCCCTGTCACAATCGAGTTCCTGAGCAGTAGAACGGCCGCGCCACCGGCTGCTGGCCCGGCGATCAAGCTCACGAAGAACATCCACACCAACAGCTTTGCAGTCAACGGACGACCGCTGAACTCGAGTCCACGCAATAAAAGGCCCGCTGTCATGAAAAATCCGCTCGAAGTACCAGTCATCTCGTTGATCTGCCTCAAGCGGGCTTGTTCGATGCCTGTGCTTGAGACACCGACCGGTATAGAGTTTGGCACACCAGTCAAGCTGTTCGTAACTTGCAGTGCATTAGCAGCACGAGACGACAGCATTGAGGGTGCCCAAGTTGCTATGAATGCCAACAAAAATGCGCCGATGTGCGTAGCCGCTGAGAACACCAGCACGGACCTCAAGATATGCCTCTCGTGTTTCCCCCCCGCTTCAGAAAACCGCCTATGTTGGTGATTATGAAGTATGAAAAGCGACGTAACTGGCATAGCTGTTGAGAAGCCGAAGAAGATGGACAAACCACCTAGCATGGCAATCGTCCTTGCCATTCTTCTGTCAGTTCGCCGCAGGGCAGCAAGATGGAATGGCACGAGCAACATACCTCAGCGGTTTCGGCGCTCTTGCCGCCAGCGTCTCATGCATGACCAAGATGACGAAAGGTATTATCTGGCCGAGGTATAGGAAGAGGTGGAGTGAAAACCAAGGCCAATCATTCTTCATAGATTGCATTGATATGCCTGCCAGAACCTCAACACACGTGCAAAGTGCCTGCCAGCCACTATCATTTTGAACGGAGCCGACCAGACGTGGAAGGTCTGGAAGCTCAAAGACAGGGTAGCCCTCTTTCAACTTCCATGCCAAGCCGACGAGAGCAAGGAACACTTGAAGAAAGCTTATTAGCCAAGTTGAGAACATCTTGATGATTGAGATTGAGGAGGCAAGGTCTGAAAGCGAGGAGAGCCAGTAGAGTGAAAATTTGTTGCCGGTCTCGGGAAACGCGCACTTAATATGCAGAAACCAAACGCTTTCCTACGGTTCAGAGTGATGTGTCGCCCCGCGCTTGTCATAATGCAGATGCAGCCGCATGCCCCAATAGGCTGAGGCGGGCCCGTCCTACCTTTTAAACACGAAAGCCTCCCGGCAGATCCAGAGCTTCCATATGCTCATCGTCGCCCTCTGCAACTTTCTTCAGACAGAGGTTTCACAGCGGACAAGCCAAACATGAACAACAACAGCGTGACAGCAACCGTCGTGGGCGATGCATTGGCCAAACTTCCACCAAATTGGGGCCAGCTGATTGGCGGTCTTCTCGTCCTTGCGGCATGCACCTGGATTTACCTGCCTGCCTTTGATGGCGTTTCCGCTCCATTTGTCGGGTATCGCTCCCCGTTGGAACCCAGTTTTGTCGTACGGACGCGGTTCGCCATTGGAGCACCCAAAATCATCAGCGAGGGATATGCCAAGGTTGCCATCTTTTGTCCCGTGGCCGAAGATTGGAAAAGCTAATACCATTCAGTGGAAAAGCTCCATCTATAAGATTTCGCGCCATGGCGGCGACGTGGTTGTGTTGTCGCGCAAGTATCTTGACGAATTGCAGAATGCGCCCCCCAAGCGACTGAGCGCGGTCCAGGGATTGATCGAGGCAAGGCGTTCTTGCCTTCCACCACCAGCCTGTTTCGATGCTAATTACCTCTGTTTAGAACTTCGGCGGCAAGTACAGTGGGATTAGTCTGCTCGCGGAAAGTGAAATTGGAACTCGTGCGCTTCAGGTGGGAAATGCATCGCAGGGCTGAAGGTGCACCGCTGACCGCGATCAAGGCAAAAATCACGCCAAATCTAACGAGACTATCTGACGATATGAGAGATGAGCTTGAACACTTCTTGGAGCACGACATGCCTGACTGTCAAGGTACGTTTGCTTCTCGAAGCCCATATCTCGGCTCACGGCGCAAACTAAGCAATTAGACTGGACGTCGGTCCCTCTTCAGCCCCTTGTTCTGGGGATTGTGCAACGGATCACGAGCCGAGTGCTCATTGGACTTCCCCTCTGTCGCGATGAAGAATGGCTAGGCGCAGCCCGCGAGCACGCACACAATGGTAAGCCAGCTTTGCTACTACGCCTGCCCTGAGTGAAGAAGAGGGAAGTTGACCTCGAGACAGTGACGATGACACAGATTGCTATGAAGGCATTTCATCCAATTTTTCGGCCGTTCCTCAACCTTGTGCTGCCGACCGTTTGGAGATATGAGGCAGCCGTTCGCCGTGCCAAGGCGATATTGGGCCCTGAAGTCCAGCGTAGACGAAAGCTCGAGAAAACCGATCCAGACTACGTGAAGCCGAATGACCTGCTACAGGCTATGATGGACTTGTCCACCCCGGGCGGCAAGGACAGTCAACCCGAAGACCTAGCCCACCGACATCTTCTCGTGACCTCGGTCTCTGGACACAGCACCGCCGCGGCTGGCTCCCATGCACTCCTGGACCTTGCGGCCAGGCCGGAGCTTCTCGAAGAGCTGCGCGGCGAGGTGCTTCAGGTCCTGCAAGAGAATGGAGGTAATTGGGGCAAACAATCGCTAAGCAAGTTGTGGAAGATGGACAGTTTCTTCAGAGAGTCAGTGCCTCCGCTATGCAGTTACAGTCTCCCTGGTTGACATTGCATTTAGATCTCAGAGGCAAAACCCGCCAAGTCTCCGTAAGTTTGACAGACATCAGTCAACGCTCCCACTACTGACCCAGCGCAACACAACAGTGACCTTCCACCGCATCGTCCAAGACCCTGCTGGTATCACTCTTCACGACGGCGTCCATGTTCCGCATGGCACGCACCTCTGCGTTCCGCCTCACTCCGTTTCGAGCGACCCAGCCGTCATCCCGGACCCTGACGTCTTCGACGGGCTGCGGTACTACGAGCAGCGCCGCCAGAACCCCGGCGAGTCGATGAAGCACCAGCACGTCACCGCCGACAAAAACCACCTCCACTTTGGGTATGGCGCATGGTCATGTCCGGGCCGCTTTCTCGCATCAGACGAGCTGAAGGTGACGCTCTCGGCGCTGCTGCTGCGCTACGACCTCAAGTACCCGGAGGGAAGCTCGCGGCCCTCGAACAAACATATCGATGAGTTTCCATTCGTCGCTCCGGAGACGCCGTTGCTGATGAGGCGTCGTAAGCAAGTTGAAGCAAGTACTGGTGTGTAGATAGTCTTCATGTTGGGTGTGAGAACTAGATTGAATTCACGGGGGTGTTTAACACGCAAAGCGGCACGCTGCATTCCACTTCTGCCACCGCATTCGCTCGGGAAGCTGAAAGGATCAGCCAGTGCCTTGGTTCAAGTGCAGCTATCGTCGTCTAAATCTCCTATCAGTAGCCGCAATGCGTTAGTGTTGCATTGACGATTGACACAAGTTGCCAAGGCACCAACACGACAAAGGACTGTTTCAGAGACGGGATGCGGTACCTTTGAGCCGCTCTAGCCCGTAGATGATTGCTACGGTTTCAATGCATTGGCACCTGCGTTTCTTGAGACCGGCACGTTACTCAAACAGCAAAACATGCATACACATGTTCACGCAACGCAGCTGAAAGCACCACGTCAGTGATGCCTCGGCGGACTACTGCACGCTAAACCCTGTCCCTTGCCACACCCGGTGCGTCCGAGTGGTACTCTAAGCGCGGGAAGACGTCTCAGGCCGCTCACCCGTAACCGAGAACCAGGAACTTGACATCCCTACCATGAAAATAGCGCCCAAAAGACAATGCTGCAAGATCCACAGATCAATTGACCCCCGCATCAGGCGGGGTACGGCGGGGCGGCAGTGGCGAAGCTGAATCTGTCGGGCTGAGCCGAGCCCTCGACGAAAGTGGGATGCCGAGATGCACACTCCATCACCCTGTTGCCTTCACTCCGTTGTAGTGCGTATCTTCGTGCATCTCTGAAGGTGACGTATGCATGGAGTTCAGCCGTCGGAGATGAGAGCAGACAGGGGCTGGATACAGCTGGGAAGAGCGACAGCGAATACAGGTACGAAGCATGGCTGCGGCGCAGACGACAGCGTGACATACATCACGGCAAGTTTGTGGTTCAATCTGCCGAGGCTTTGATACCGTAGATGACTTCGATGCGCAAAGACGCGCCCGAAATCCACTCCTCACACCAGTGGCGTACATTGAAGAAGGTTCCTATGGCGTGATGCGGCAAGCCACATCGGTTGGAGCATAAGCTGCGTGCTAATCATGACACAATGCATGAGAGGTGCACATTGAGACTGGGTCAGTGTTTTAGCTTGATCAATGCTCAGTCCTTCTGCGCTCTCAGACGAGTTGAGCCTTACCTGTAAGCGGTGGTGCTGCGCTCTAAATTGTAATGATCGTGGTTCTCTCCGGCCCGTTATTGGACTCAGAGCTCCTTTGTTGCCGTCTTCATGCCACTTTATCGACAGCGTATGAACCAGCTTATGAAGATTGGAATGCAAGAACTTTGAGACATCATACCAACAATAGGCCCTCCGACCCTTCTGCCTATCATGATATCGGTACAACCGCGTAGTCCGTTCACTAGGCTCGCGCGACCAGAAGCCATAGAAAGCACATGCGCAGAAACCATAGCCCTAGACGGCAGCTTTCCAACCATGGCCAAGCTCCTACAGAGTTTTCAGATCACAAAAAACGGCTTTCTTCCAGACAGCAACCCCCTGGAAAGGCTTCCCGACTCGTACTACGAGCCATGGGAAATCATCGCTCGACAGCTGCCTGAATTCGTCCGGCATGGCATTCGGGCAGCAGTGACTCGTCTTCCCCTGCTATCAACACAGCGGCTGTCCTCCGATGAAGAATGGCGAAGGGCATATGTCCTCTTGGCATATCTGAGCCATGCATACATCTGGGCTGGCGAAAAGCCCGAGGCGGTGCGTCTGGCTGAATATGCTCATCTCTGCTTATGTAGCTCATGGAGTTTGAATCCGGCACACTTGTTGTGAGAATGTACTGACCCGACCATAGATTCTACCACCCCAAATCGCCGTCCCATTTCTCTCTGTATCAAAGAAGCTGGAACTCCCACCCGTGCTTACCTACGCAGCCGCCAACCTATGGAACTTCTCTTGTACAGGAGCAGATTTCACACAGTTGGAAAAGCTCACTACCCTCTGCTCATTCACCGGCACTGAGACAGAATCCTGGTTCATCCTTGTCAGCATCGCAATCGAGGCAGAGGCAGGTAGCATCATTCCTCAGATAGTCGATGCCCTCGAGGACGTCCATCGCGGATCACGAGACTACCAGGTAATCACCGACGTAGTCGAGGATTTAGGTCACTGCATCCATAGTATTGGCGGGCTGCTCGACAGGATGTATGAACGGTGCGACCCCATGGTGTTTTATCATCAGGTCCGCCCCTTCTTGGCGGGTGGCAAGAACATGGAGGCAGCTGGCTTGCCAAAGGGAATATTCTTTGATGAGGGAGGTGGAAGGGGCAAATGGAGACAGCTACGCGGTGGGAGCAATGGCCAAAGTTCTCTCATCCAGCTGTTTGACATTGTTCTTGGCGTCGACCATGGCACAGACGCTGAGCTCAACGGTGCCCGAAGAAGCTTCCACGACGAAGTGAGAGACTACATGCCAGGCGCGCACCGACGATTCCTCACTCACACCAGCAGCCTGGGCAGCATCCGAGAGCTTGCTCTTTTACCGTGCGTGACTGTTGAGCAACATCGCCTGAGATGCGCCTATGCGGTTGCGACGAAAGAGCTTGGCATCTTACGGAACAAGCACCTCCAGATCGTGGCAAAGTACATCATCCTGCCCTCGAAGCAGCAGTGGAGTGAGCCGAGGAAAGGTCTTGCCAGTGTCCCACTGTCTCGTGAAAGCACTGAACTTACCGGGACTGGTGGGACGAGTCTGGTTCCGTTCTTGAAAATGGCCAGGGACAAGACCATTTCGGCTGGTCACCTTGGCTAAAAGGTATCTCAGTTTTTAGCCTTACCAGCTGTCACTTCAGAGGGGATCGCGGTCTTCCATTGTCGGTGATGGTACTTCCTTTCTTGAAAGAGTGAAAGGGCTCGACAGTCCGGCCCAGTAGTCGAGTTGCAACACAGACACGCGCCGAAGAATAGCGCAGGGAGAAGAAACCTCCAACAAAGAGCCAGTTGAGCAGCCTGCGGCAATGAAAGAGGCAAGATAATTTGGAGCATCGCAAAGGCAATGCAGTTAAATGGGTCTTGGTAGATTGAGCCTCTGGCGCTCCAGCCTAACCGAGATTGCATCAGGCACATATAGAGAGATGTTAGATCGAAAGAGCCACTTATCATGGCTCTAATTCTCAACAAAAGGCTTTGCTGTGAGTCTGCTTGCCTCTCTGATCCACGTCTTGCTCATGAAACAGCAGTTTGCTTCATCCGATGTCTGTTCATTGCCAATCAATCCTTGTGCTGGGTCCGCTCTGCGGATATTCACTGCGACCGAGCGTCTCCGCAATGGCGGCAGCAAACAAAGACTGAAAATGAAAATGGGCCACGAAGGCATCAAATAAAGCAGTTACTCACCCGTGCGACCGCCACGGGTGCGCGCCGTCGCCTTTCGCTGTTCAAGTATCACATCAGAGAGTGTGCCACCTGCACAAATAGCCATCCAAAGGCTCCTCTCCCGACAGTCGCAAGATACCGTCGCCATCTGAGTCCTTTCTGAAGCCTCGTCATCGGTAATTAGTAGTTACCAATCTACAGTCTTCATCATGGGCTGCTGCTTTTCGAGTACGCACAACGGCTTCCAGGACATGGTTGCTCGGCCGGTCAAGCTTCAGCAACGACCGCGGTAAGTCTGAACGTTAACTGAAGCGAAACAAATGCAAAGGCCTCGCTGACGCCCCATCCAGGGGTAGTGAAAATGATGCCGGCGGTGAAGGGTCCAGTCACAAGGCCACGGGCACCGAAGCGATCCTGGGCGCAGTGACGGCAGCCGGCCCTGGGGAACCAGCGGCGAGCAGCTTCGACGATACCCGGCCGCTGCCTCCGGTCCCGAGGAGTGAAATAGATATAGGCCCTTTAAGATCATCCGACTCGCCGAGGTTGCTTGATACGCAGTCGCGACTCGAGACTGGGCCGGTAGCGCTGGAGCGCGACCCTGGCAACGCAACGACAGAGGCCAGACGCAACTCAGACTAAGGTCGATCCCGGAAGCGGTGTTCTCGAGATCGGCAGCAGATATGAATATGGCCAATGGTGGCATCTAGGCAATGGGTCTGCGAGAGTTTGCTGAAGGTAGTAGAAGAAAGTATTCCAGACGCGTTTGGATCAGCTGCTGGTCTTGCAGAGATTGGTTTGTGCGGATACTAATTTCGATACTGGATGAAAACATTCGATGCAGAGTCAATTTGAGCAGACAAGCCAGATGACAGGTCTCGACGGTGATATGAGTTGTGCCAAATTCGCCGCCTCGATCCGAAGCAATTCGATGGGCTTGAGCAGGGAGGAAACGCGCGCTTTCATGCTCAGATCGGATCCGACCCGGCACTCGAAGCCGGAGAACCACGGGCTGTTCCGGGGCCCGATGGTCGAGAGTCTTGGAGAACGGCGGTGGGCTTGCGACCGGCTCTCGGCGCGCGATGTGGACGATGGAGGATTCTCTGGGTTGGCAATAGGTGGTCTGACCCTGTCGGCTCGTCGTCGCCGCCAGTCACATGTTCCGATTCGTTTGGGCGCGTGCTAAAGGTGCTGTGTAGGAGCCTCCGGGAAAGTGTTGCTCGCATCGAAGCACATTGGCGAAAGTCCTGTCAATTAAGCCCTGGGTCTTCATCGCCAGTCTTCGTCTTGTCGGTGCAACACCCAATGTCTCCGAACGCCGGCTTAAAGAAAGCGCTCAGGGTCCTGCACAGAGGCCCGCCATGTTGACTAGCGGCCCGCCAAAGGTACTCGTACTCGTAGAGTCGTAAAGAAGCTCGGCGCCACCAGCGGATCGCCCGCGCCACCCCTGTCGCGCTCCCGTCAAATGCTAAGATGCTTCTGAGCGGCTCGTCTTGGCCAGTCGTCCCATATAGGCGAGGAAACTTGCTCAAATACTCTCATCGGGCGATGGGGCTCTCTGCAAACGTCGGACTTTTGGCAGCATTGCACACTATTCATTCTTCCAATTGCCTCGTACCAGCCCTTGGCCGAGCTATTGTCGTCGTCCCTGAGCTGGTTTTGCCAGTTGCGTCTTGCCATCATTGATAACTTAAAAAACTTCGGTAGTTGAACCGTATGACCCACGCCAGTACCCAAGCTTCAGACCCTGTGAACCTTGTTGATATAAAGCTCGGTGCCACCCTGGCCCTGAAGCTTGATCCTCATTGATTTTTGTTGATATACATTCTGCGAAGGTGCTTCCTGCCGTTTGCTTTTCAACCTGCTTTCCCATTGAGAGCCCGTCTCCCGACATCACCTCACCTGACCGACCATCGCCAACATGAACATGGACATGACAACCACCGCCATGAACCACATGGACCACACCATGTCCATGTCCATGTCTATGCCTACTCAGACCGCCTCTGCCGCCATGAATCACAGCGCCATGGACCACGGCGGTATGGACCATAGCGCCATGGGCCACGATATGGGTGGCATGGGCGGAGGATGCAAGATTTCGGTATGGAGTTGCCACTCTCTGGAGTAGCTGGGATCTCGACAGATGCCAGATCTATCGACACGACCGAGGGCTGACTTTGTTTCAGATGTTGTTCAACACCAACACCATCGACGCCTGCTTTCTCACCGACCAGTGGCGCATTACTTCCTCGGGCATGTTTGCCGGATCCTGCATTGGTGTCTTTCTTCTCGCCATGGCCCTCGAATTCATCCGCCGCTCCGTCAAGGAATTCGACCGCTTCATCATCAAGCAACACGTCGCCAAATACCAGCATGCTCCTGGTGCTCCCGTCGGTGCGGCGGGTGGCTCCGTCAGCAGCAAGGAAGCTACGCCTCGAGCTGCCTGTGCCGTGATCCCTCCGTTCCGCCCCAATTTCTGGCAGCAGGCTATTCGAGCAGGACTGCACTGCGCATTGTTCTCTGTCGGCTACATTTTGATGCTGTTGGCCATGTACTTCAACGTTTACATCATCATCTCAATCTTCCTCGGTGCCTTTGTTGGAGGATACATCTTCCAGTGGGAGACTCTTCCTATAGTGTAAGTTTCCCCCTTCGACGCGAACAGTAGGGTTGTCTTCTTTTCGGGTGGCAACGCTGACACCCGGACAGTGGACAGCAAACGAGCGCGGCCCAGGAAGCGACCATATGCTGCGGCTAGACGATGCATAGAATGATCTTTTTTTAGGGAAAGCAATTGCCTTGGGGATGGGGGGCTCCAAGCAGCTTGCCATGGGATGGGGATACCACTCTAATGAAGTCGGCTGTTTTAGCCATTAATGTCACACTCAATATGTCGTCGCTGTTGAGTATCGCAAAACTCATAATCAGGTCAAGCACTAACGTCCCGGAATATTATTCGTCAAGCTGGGGTTGCAGCAAATAAAAATAAATTCCCACGTGCGATGCGTCTTTCCTGCACGCGTGCCGTATCCGTTCCTCGCAATTAGTTCATCGGGGGCGCAGTCTTGTCAGTGTTAGACTCTGTCCAGCAAGCGTGACTCGTGTACATATCGAAGCTACAACAATTCTCTCTCAGAGGAGCAATGTGGGGCCGGGTATCATATTAGCAAAACTCCGTGTCCCAGAATGTTTAAGCATCTGGTCACGTCCCACGACTCGTCAATCTGACCCCTGAGAGTCCACACCTTCTCCATAATCTCCAATGCCTCTTTGACGGTTCCAAACACCTGCAACACGCCGAGCCGCTGGCCCATTGCTCGATACGCGTCTTCATCCTCTGCCGGTGACAGGCACCCCGAGATGCAAAGCGGCCAGGCCAAGGCGCGCAGGCATGATCCTCTGGGGACCTGCGATAGCAACTCGGTCGCCTTCGAGACAGGCCAGCGAATCTCTGGGTTGGATGGCTGCCAGCCGGATATGACGACATTCAGGTAGCTCAGCGTCGCGAGCAGCCATATAATCTGAAACGTGGGGTGTTGGTCGGGGTCAGAGCCGGTGGCCGGGTTCTCTACCAAGAGTTGAAAGCCTTGTTGAGAGGGCAAGTGGTCACTTGGGTGATCCTCTAACATCTGAAGGCCGGTCTTGATGGCGTCTGCTAGAACCTGTCCACGGGACACCAGCTCATTCATGGACAGAGATCCCGTCTGTCTCTGAATTCTCTTCCAGGACTCGAGACTGGCTACGTCGCCAAGGACCTGAATGATCCAGTTGGGCAAGCCAAAGATCTCCTCCAAGAACAAGGGTCCGGCGAGCGTCCGCTCCAGGCCCGGCTTCTCCGACGGACAGCCCGGAATGATATTTGCCTGGTATTGATACAGTCGCGGCGCGATGCCCAGGGTAACGCTGGACAAGACATCGATGTAGAGGAGTGTCGCCGTGAAGAATCGCAATGCGGCTTGATTCGTGCTCCACGGCCGTCGCTGGCCAATCTCTGGCGGCGGCCACCGTGGAGTGTAAAGGCCATACAAAGTGTCTGTCCAACTTTCCGGACTGGGGACGATTTGTAGGAACAGGGCGATGGCGGCGTCCAGATGCATCCTCCAGTTGTCCTTGTTGGAAGTGGCCACCTCGAAGAAGAGCATCTGGATGATGCTTTGCATAACCACGAGCGCTCGCCGTTTGTCGAAAGTCGAGTTGCTGCAGCCGAGGACGCGCATCTCCTTTTGCAGCTCCTTCAGTCCCAGCTCGAGCTGGGTTTCCAATTTTCCCACGACATTAGCTGTGCATTGCGCATGCGACTCGTCGCCATTAGCCAGCACAACAGCGAAGAAGGAGCTGGCCAGCGAGATGGCCGTGTGGTAGACGGATCTATTGCTTTGCAACACGTCCAGAATCCAGCCGCGGCCACCGGCGAGGACCGGAGGGCGATAATGGGGGAAGAAGTAGGGGAAGACGTAGTCGAGGTAAATCATCAGCAAGTGAATGTCGATATCTGGGGTGCTATCCGGGTCTTCCTGTCGGACGAATAGCTGGCTGTGCCAAGGAGCTTCTGGTGGCGATGTGCCGTTGGTATTGCTGGATGTGGGCGTTGACCCTATCTCGTGACTTCGAGGCGATGGGTCTGTATCTGACGGCCCGGACACAACATCAGGTCGATCCGGCCGGCTGACCGCGTGCATCTCAGTATCGTCGCTGATGCTGACGGCTCTGGTCCCGGACTCGAGCATCTCAAGGTACTTGCGATCCCTCCGCTGGCTGGCCTGTTTCTTGACCTGGGCCTTGATAGCCTCGCCCATGTTCTTTTGCTTCTCCCCGCCATCCATCCATTCTGGCTTTTCATCGTCATTTGAGTAGCATGTAATCTCCAGCGCCTTGCAGGTGTCGCACACGGGGCGGTTCTCGGCGCACTTCTTCCGGCGCACCCTGCAGGTCCAGCAGCCGCCCGACGAGCGGGTCTTGCTGTTGGACATGAGCTGTCGGAAGAGGGACATTGCTGCGACAATGAGACCAGCGTCTGGTGAGAGCTGACGATGTGGTGTCCGATGATGCTGGTGCGAGCGGCGAAGAAAGAGTCTCACTCCATCAGCTTATTACAGTGCGCGCTCAGCGACGTGAAGACGGCAAGGACGCCTGTCATTTGTCAGCAGCCCAACTCAACTACAATGCCACGAACAAGCCGCGTTGGCGCCTCCTCTCTTACTCCGCCTACTCCGGCAAAATTGGGAAGTTGCTACATTGGTGGCTCTACGGCTTTGAAGTAGTCATGATGTCGCGATAACGAACACCGTCGACCAAGCGTGAGGCGAATGGCTGTCTTGCAAAACACCCTGGCTCGCGCTGGTCTGGTTGGCAACTGGCCCTGGCTACCCTATATGCCGACTGTGCAGTAAGTGTGAAGTTCAACTGATATGAGTGAGGGAGAATATCACGTCATATACAACCATATGAAAGTCACTTGGGTCTCGACGCCAGATGGGAATATGAAGAACTCGTGTGCATGAATTGCATATCTAGGCAGCTATCCCAACTCCAGCTCAATCTATGTAATTTGTACTTTTTGTAATAAGCCAGGACCCAATCCCAAACAAGTGCGAACAGAATGACGACCATTACCGGCTGAATCCACAATCCCAAACTGACCATATTATTCGGTCCTTTGATAGCTACTGGACCAGCGACCGATTCTTCCAAGTTCAAAACCAAAGTCTCAAATCAGCGCGGCACAGGGTGCCTATTGCCACTTCCAAAGAGTGTCTGCCGCTTTTCCAACAAACCTAGATCCCACCATCCTTCGATCCGCTCTAGGATGGTCTTCCGCTTCGACGTAGACTTGGCCTGAGGGCTCGGCAGAGGCGGCGACAGCATCGGCAGCGGGTTAGGCACAACTGTCGGCAGTGGAGGCACTGGGGGCAACTGCTCGAGCGGGCGAGGGGCTTGTCGTATGCGAGCCCGTGTCTCGCGTAGAGGCGCCGTGGGGGGCGGGGGAAACCGTGAAGACGGGCGAGTCAGCGGACGAGGCACGTTCAAGCTGATGGCATCCGACGATGAATCGCTGTCATATTGCTTGTCCGGCTGAGCCATGGCTCTTGTGCCCAGGCTCCGGGTCTTCTTCAGCACGGCTGGACGTGCCGGCGGCCCCGCGGCAACCCCACGGCCGTACCCTCATTCGACGTCCTTGAGCGGCTGGCGCGGACCACCCTTGATGCGCTTCCACAGGCACGCGGACGTGACGGAAGAGATGAAGAAGAGGATGCAGAGACAAATGCTCAGGCCCCAGATAGCCTTGATCTCGAGGCAGGTCGTCTTATCGGGGTCAACCCACTCGAACAAGTCCTTACGGGACAAGTTCAGGAACAGTGAATGTATAAAGTTGGCTGTATTGCCATTGTCTGGGAGAGACGGGCAGTAGAGGTAGCTGACAGGCTTGCCAACGACGCAGGCCGTGACGATGACGGCGATGAGGCAGAGGCCGTCAGCTGCGGTCGAAATAAGGAGCGGGAGCATAGAGTCCCAGTAAAGAATGTAAGTGATGACCGTGTATACCGCAGCCATGCAAGCCTGATTGTCGTCAGTTGAGCTCCAGATGCTTTGCAAAGGAGCGACTTACAACAACCAGTGTGCCCACCAGAGCAGAAGGTGCCTCGTAGCTTGCAGCCACCATTTCAGCGATGAAGTTGGATGCAAGCCCGATGATGGTGACGAGAGATACCGTCTGTAGCACCCGCATGGCCGTAAACGTTAAGCCCAAGGCACCAAGCGCCGGAGGAGCAACCATCTTGACACTAGAGACAGGAATCTTGAGCCAAAGACGAGGTCGTGTCGAGCACTGTGCTGTGCGGAGCGGCAGGTGCTTTGAATGAAACGGCAGAGTAGCCGGCGAACGGCTTGGAGAACAAATGTTGTCGAGAAAGCGCCCGACCAATGCTGGTCGAGGATTGAAGAGACTGCTGCAAAGATAGACGAAGCAATTCAACTTTTGGTGTACGCGATAGCGATCGGATGGATGTCCGGCAGTGAAAGTTTACCAGAAAGATTGAAACGAGACCCGAGACCGGAACCCAGTGAGAACAAAACCAAGGAAAAGCGAGCGAAAAGGAAATCAGATAGGAAAAAGTGTTTCGGATGAAGGTGCTTGCTTAGAGAGGGGGTCAAAACCAACAACGGCGAGAGCTCGCCTGCTTTATACAAAGGTGAACCTCGCGACGACCCTGGAACATCCCCAAAGTCCAAATACAGCATCACGCTATCCTGCTTCACCTTGCACTGTCACAAAGAAAGTACGGCCAATGGGCATCCGCCTAGACTGGCTGCCTCCCAAGCCGCTCAGCAACAGCGGTCGGCGCTCCACCAGGCCGCCTGACGCCAAAGGCTTGCCATCCTCTCGAACCCTCCCGCTGCGGTGGCATCCGAGCTCGCCAGGGCAACATGAGACAGCCGACGGTGTGGGCAGGCGCCGGCGCAGCCAATGGTCACTTCCGGCCATGCAAATTGACATGGGAACGCGTTCATTGGGTGGGCGCTTACTGACGCAGGCGGCATGCACCGATTAAGCGCCGATGGAGCCTGCGACATGGCGGCGGGGATGCAAGGCCAGAGACTTGTACTGGAGATGTTGCATGATTGGGTCTTATTGAATACTGACGTCTGGGGGCCGGCAGATTGAGATAGCTTTGAAAGGCGGCTGCATATTGGCGAGATGAAGGCTCGAGGCTACGAAAGGAAATCCATGTGCGCGGGAGCTCGACTCAAGCCATTCAGAATGTGGCTTCTGAGCTTCAAAAGTTCCGCAACCCACTCCTTGTTGGACAAATTGCGAATCTTGGAAGCCTGCTTGTTGGTGCAGCCGCTTTGCACTATATCAAGAAGTTCGCCGACCATGCTGAGAGAATTGCGGACAACTTAGAACGCATCGGAGATCATATTCAGTCTATGAATACTCGAGGAAACATTTTCCCAGGTCACGTTCATTCATTTTGTTCGTTCGATGATCAATAAACATCGAGGCGATATCCCGCACTTTTTTTTGGTCTTCACTCCCGGGACAGAATGGCAGACTGAATTCGATATTATGAATTCATCGGACCCTCTTGGGCCCCACTATATGGGTTATAGTCACGACATGGACGAGCTTGTCGACTTCCACGTCCGAATTGCGCGCCCACGGCTCGGTCCTATTCCGATACTTCACATCCTACTACCTGTCGTGAGGGAGCTTGCGATAACAGAGTCTCTCACATTTCCAGACGAGATAGGGCCGTTTCGCGTCTCGGGTCAGCTAAGCGCCACAGGCTTTCCCAGCGTTTACTTCTGTATGCCTTTGGAAAAAGATAACCTGAACTTTCGGCATATTGGATCTCTCAGTCCCCGACCGCGCTGGATTCTGAGGCAGCGAGCTGGTCTTTGCATCCCATTACTCAGCCGGTGGCTGACTACACAGCTAGAGGACGTGTTCTTTGACGATCCATTCTATGCAGTCCAGTCTATTATTGGCACGCCACTATACTGTGCCATTTATGTCGAGTGTGATCCGGTTCCGCCTCGCATACTTGGCACAAGACGGACCACATGATCTATCGCAGTATATGCTCAGGATAACTAATTCGCCCAACATGAGGCATTTCCATAAGCTTCAGCCTCAAAACAGGCATTTCGGCTATATGCGTTAGTTTAGGTATTGTCTTAGGTTCTGAATGATCAAAGCTTCTAGGCAGTATGAGAGCGTACCTGTAAGCCTTCTTGTGGAATTACCCCTGGTGGTGACGGATGCGGCGGCATTAGTCGCAGGTTTAGGTGGGATTTCGTGACTCGGGTCGCTACAGCTGCCTTAAGGTGTTGAACCTTGACCTGGAGGCCCATACTGACGGGTCTCAACATGTAGTACGGACAAAAAGCTCAGACTGGATATTGGGATGCGCTAAATGAGCCAGGAATGAATCTTCTCTACCGCTATTAAGCCCTTTTAAAAGATACATTGAGATACACACCTCCTGCCCCACTCATCCGAAAGCTGCCGCTACTAAATTAATTAACTAACAGATCGTGGGACACGAATTACGCCTTACACTGTATTGTAGTGTCGAAGAAGTTCCTAAGTATGTAAAATTAAACCCTTAATGAAACCCTTGTCTTTCTCAGAAAGCATTAGAACCTTGCCAGGCAGGGGGTTTGCCTGAGGGACGAAGCCAGCCACTACGCCCACGAAATTCGGCAGCCCGTTGTTCAGATTACCATCCTCGTTCATCATGCCATAACGATGTCTAGGACTGCTCCCAAAACCTGTCGTAGTCATCGAATCAAGATGAATGGTGTCGTGAACCTTTGAGAGACGCGTGTGGTTTAGCATGACGCCTTCCCACGGTGCGAGGAAGCCAACTCTCATTGGCAGCCACTCAGAGTCGCTCGGATCTTCATCATGGCCGTACTTAGGGACAGGCGAGTTCATGATATCGTTTAGGTATACATCAACATGTCTATCCCATAAACCACTGTCGACCACGGGCGGGGCAAATATGAAGTACAATTTCTTTTGCTTTGGCTGTGAGAGAAATTTGCCCAAGGGAGCGCCGCGATTGAATGAAGGGCCGCGACCGAAGGAGCTGGCCTCGAAGGTTTCGAGGGCGCTGCCCATCAGAAGGACTCTATATCCCGCCTTGATCAGCTGCGTGATCCTCGCGGGGTCTTGAAAGACAGCCGAAGCGACGTCTCCGTGATACGCCATTTCAGCGATAATAAATTTGATGTGTCAGGGATGATTTCGACGTGCGAGGCGTTGCTATAGATCTATTCGCGGCGTTGTATGAAGCAAGCTAAAGTTCATACGCGTCAACGCGGATGGGAATGAGGGGTTGGGCGCAATGGAGCTGCGGCTCTGTAATCAGGCAGCGCAGGTGGTGCGCACCCCGCGCGGCCCGTGCCCTATGCTGCCGACTCGTTCAAGAAGGCACTCAACTCTACAGATAGCGATCAACGGCGCGAAGTCTCGGGATGGAGCCGGACACAAGCTGGGCAGCTGAGCAGGCTATACATCCTGCCTTGACGTTACGTGGATTAGGGTCCTATGCCACAGTACTATACTGAGTGTGTCTTAATCCGGTGTGGCTGCCGCCGCCAGGTACTCCTGCCACCACCAAAGTCTCATGAGCAATGGGCCATTTCCCAAACGATACCTTGCTCAACTCTTGACCCACTCGCACCGGCCACATTGGCCGGAAGCGGCCATTGGTTGAAAAAACACTTGACGCTAAACCCCGGGCCCATTCCTCCGAAACGTTCTATCGCGTCCGGTTCCCGGTGTTGGACTCGGAATCTGATCTCTGGCGATCATGGAGGCCGGTGAACCGGACCACAAATCTGCTCCGCCTTGCAGTATTCTCTCGTTGATCGTGATACGAGGAAACAATGTAGCTGCTATGTTGTGATTCGCAGCCCCAGCTTTACTTGGAGTGCGAGACCCAGGCGCGGCGTAGCTCTGGGATACTGGTAGCTCTTCTCCTCTCCTGTCTATTTAGGTACACCCCGCATTACATCGATCGGAGCTAATACCCCGGTGCAGGGCCAATCGTGAGAACAGAAATACGATTACTTTCGATTGTGAGTTCAATGTGTGTGTTTTTTATCGGCCACAAGGAAGCAAGTCGCGTCGCGATGCAACGAAAGCAACGTGATGTGCCAGTTCAATCTGTGCGCCGGTTCGCCCGAGTGCAATCAAGAAGCATGCTTCCCCCTCTCAAGCCGCTATCAGATGTTATCTCCATGGCTTTCCAAATTTGATAAGCCAGTCGTTATTATATCATCTATGTTCAACGCAACTTGCTCATCCAAGAAGGTCGTCCGATGCTGAGTTGCCACTGGGTGCTTGAGAGCCGCTTGTGGCTGGGTGTGGAGATGCACCGGCCGGTGCTCCCCAGATACCAGCACTGCTCTTCTCCTTCGCCAGCTGACCCAAAGCAGGTCCAGCACTGGGAGTGCTGGACTTCTTGATTCCGACGCTAGCCTTGCCCCATAGAGCGCCAAAGGCATCACCGCCGGCAGCTCCGCCCGCCGACTTGGCAGACGGGCTGGTAACGGGCTTCGTGTTGGCCATGGTGCTCGGGCCATTAGACGAGGACATGCTTGATATGCCAGACATGCCGACTGTGGACGCAGTCGCCGGTTTTGCTTGCGCTTGGACGTTGCCAAAATAGTTGGGACCAGCAGGCTTCTGAGGCTGCGCCTGAGCCGGAGGAGAGGAGAAGGCAGAGTAATTGAAGCCAGAAGTCCCCGTAGCGGCTGGCGAGATGGACGATGTACTGACCATCTGGCTAAGATCCGCCTTTTGGGGCGCCGACAGAGGCTGCGGGGCCGCAAACTGAGCGGTCGAGGACGCGGTCGAGGTCAATGGCGGCGATAGTGGTTGCGCAAAGGCACCCGAGGATGCTGCTGGCCGTGCCGCCGGTACGGCCTCTTGGAAATCGTCGAATTCGTCGTCATCTTCGGCAGGAGCAGCCTTACCGCCGCTGTGGCCGGTCAAGGAAGCCAAGCCGGATCCGTTGGACGCAGCGGGAGCAGCGGAGGAGCTTTGCGCGGGCTCGTCAAAGGAGAACAAGTCCACTTCCGGCTCCTTCTTCTTTGGCGCTTCTCCTGTAGTCTTCTTGACACCTGCGCGTTCCGTCCTCCGCGTGGTCTTGGACGACGTTGCTGCGGGCCTCTCGTCCTCGTCAAACTCATCGTACTCTTCGAATCGTTCTGACCCTCGACCTGCATCCTGGAAATCGCTTGTCTGCCCACCGAAGCCCCCGCCATCGCCGTAAACACCGCCGGAGTAGCCGCCGTATGCTGTGCTGCCACCGCCACCTTCGCCGCCGTACCCTGACGACTCATTACCAAAACCGCCGTATCGGCTCCCGCTGGAGAGGCCACTGCCAAATGTCATGCCGCCCTCGACGCCGGTATACTTGTTTTTAGTGGCGCGCGCCTTTTTTCGCTCCGATCGGATTCGCTCAACGTCGCCCAGGAGCTCAGCCAGCTCCTTTGCCCTGTTGCGCACGTTGATGCCCTGATCTTTGCCGTTCGGATCGATGAAGTGAAACTGGCGCAGCATTTTCAACAGCGTGATGTGTCCGCGAGCGTCATCAATTACACGCTCAGAACCATGCTTGATGAGGAACTCGAGCAGCTGCAGAGCCTTGTAGATCTGGCGCCATTCCTCGGCCGACTTCTCCGTGAACCGTCGATAGATCATTGGCATGATCTCGTTGAGTGTTTGGCTGCTTCTGTTAGCTTATGCCGGGCTGTGCGATCGTCGAGAGTCGTACTAGTTGAAGGTGCCGTTGGCAATCTCCTGCATAATACTTGACGAGGCTCCCCATGGCTCGTTGTTTGTTGCCTCTCGGACCTGCTTATGATCAGTCACTGCGCCAGCGAATCGCTCCCGATGCACACAAACCTTGGCTTCCATCTCGGTATAGTTCATAACAGCTACAGGCCGAGTCAGCAATTGAACGCGTTAGGACCAAGGTCAGGCCTGCTGCTACCATTCTGCGCCTTCCGGAACCCGGCCTTGATGTCGTACAAGGTCAGGTTCGAGACTGTGTTCTTGATGTCGTTTAGATCCATTTCGGCAGATCGATACAGCAACACTGGCCTTGAGCGGCAGGCAATTTGTTGGTTCAGCACGAGTCGCTGGTGAGCGATGGTTGTGGTGCAGTCGACTGGCTCGGGTGGAGGTGAGCTTCGATGGACAGCTGGACTCTCGGGCGGCCTGCGACATGCTGCCCCAGGCCTTACTGGGTCAAGGGAGGCAATCACGTGATATTGGTAAAGCAGCAAGCGCGTCGTACTACTTTCAGCATCGTCGAGGCAGCGGCAGAAGAGATGATCATGAGAAGGTAAATTGAAGGTAACAAAACCAGAAGCCACTATATTGGCAAATCCATGCTGTGCCACGGTGAATTTGGCTTGTAGCGCTGAGAACATCGATACAAGAGTATGCGATTCGTCCTGAGGACGGGTACCTGAGACTTCAGGCCAGCATGACTGTCCTGCTAATTAACCGCCAAAACTTTTCCCCTTTCCAGAGGACTCCCAGGCTCAGCCAGCTTTCGACTCATCCATTTGAACCCTCTACTCGAGCCCACTCATAACAATTCATCTCTTGTATTTCTACCACGGTACTTCAGGTATGTCAGTTTCTCTTGTTATCGTCACACGTCCTCTCTGGCGCGCGCAGCGTTTTCGGTCGACGCAGCCGTCAGAGCACGGGAGACCTTCCGAGCGACAGCACCCAAGGAACATGCAGGGCGCTCCTCGGACGCCCATTGCACCCAGCCCGAAAAGTCGCGCAGCATGCCGGGGCCTCCGTCACTTGCTCCCGTCAGACCGGTGGTACTCGTGAGCCGCGTCCCGCATCAAGGCCGAGCCCGAAGGTCTCGTGGGGACTGGCCGCGCCAGCGCCTGCGCATGGCAGGATGATAGGTGTGCTGGTTGGCCAGAGGTCGGGCGTCGATTGAATTGCCAACCAGCCCCCACCATTCGCTGGAGAAGCTACTGCAGCTGGTCGAAGGGTACGCAAACTCTTGAGCTCAGTTCTCTGTCCGATGGAACGCAGCTGGCAGACTATCTATCTGTCCGTTGTGATTCCCGCAAAGGGCCGGGGCCACTCGCCTCACTGGTCTGAGACTGAGCTCGCTGTCTGGCAAAGACAGCAGCAGCCAAGACCGAGAGCTCCGTTGTCCAGGCGATGGCGCAGTTGCCAGAGCTGCGGGCCGAATAGGTGACCTCACAGGCCGTGGAAGCTCCTGGGGCCCCCAAAACGGCCGCAATTCCACGTGACTGGTCGCTGGCCTCCCTTGCCCGCCCCGCTACCACCCCCCCTGTGCGCTCTGGTTGGTTCAAAGTCCCGCCACTAACTGTTACCCCTCCAGCAGCATTCAAAATGAAGTCAACGCTCCTTCGACCCCTCCTACCCCGCTATAAGCTCTGCTCCCCCGGCTTGAGATCTTTCCCTCTTCCACAACTCGCACCACCCTCAAACACATTCCGAGCTGCTCGATTTTTCTCCGCAACATCCGCAATCATGTCTAACGTGTAAGCTCTCCCCAAGCCGTGGCCACTCTTGGCCAAGCATCCAGAGGAAGGCCTCTTGCTGACACTGTTGTATAGTTACTTCGACATCGAGTGGGAGGGCCCCGTCATGCAGGGCGGCAAGCCTACCTCTACCGTCAAGGGTGAGCATTACCTCCTGAAATCCATTAGTTCCCATCTCGCTGCACATCGGAGAGCGTCAATGCCTAGTGTTGCTGTCCCCGAAACCCCGGGTGCCGACATATCGCTGCCCTGGAATCCCTAACCAGCGCTTGTTTTTTTTTCTACCTATTCGCCCCAGCCCCGCTGCCCCAACCCCGCCACCGATGGCGACAGCGTGCTGACGAGCCTCGGAAATACAGAGCAGACTGGTCGCATCAACTTCAAGCTGTACGATGACGTCGTCCCCAAGACTGCTGCCAACTTCCGCGCTCTCTGCACTGGCGAGAAGGGCTTCGGCTACCAGGGCTCGTCCTTCCACCGCATCATCCCCGAGTTCATGCTCCAGGGCGGTGACTTCACTCGCGGTAACGTACGTCGATCGACTCTCCTACAAGGCTAGACTTGAATATGTACTTACCAGCTCCCAGGGCACTGGTGGCAAGTCCATCTACGGCGAGAAGTTTGCCGATGAGAACTTCAAGCTGCAGCACGACAAGCCTGGTCTGCTGTCCATGGCCAACGCTGGCCCCAACACGTAAGCCTTCCCTGCAATACTCCGGACTGAAACCTCGCTAACTGTTCATCAACAGCAACGGCTCCCAGTTCTTCGTCACCACCGTCGTCACCTCGTGGCTCAACGGTCGCCACGTCGTCTTCGGCGAGGTTGCTGACCAGGAGTCTATGAACGTCGTCAAGGCCCTCGAGGCCACTGGCTCCGGCAGCGGCTCTGTCAAGTACAACAAGCGCCCCACCATTGTCAAGTCTGGCGAGCTGTAAGCTATAGCGTCTATGTATCTTAGGATTTCTTGGACCGATGTTGGGCGGACAAAATAAGGCGCTGCTCACAGCAAGGACCTGGGTTCACGGGACGGCTTGAGGACACGCCGGCTTCACAGCTAGCTACAATGCACCAAAAGTTGACTTGTGACAAGCACGTTGCGCGTTGTGAATGCTCTTTTCGTAGTCGAGACCAATTAGGCTCTCAATTGGGACTGTTCCAAATAAAGTACAACCATTGCCATTTTTGATGGACCTAGTCGTGCGCCAAAGTTGATGCTGATTTAACCTTTAAATCATGCCCATGTACCGTCAAACTCCCAGACCATGCAAGCCGCTTGTGACACCGTGCCGCCCCCCAATTTTAGTAATTTCATTCAATCCTTTGTCTCCTGATCAGTCAACTCCGAGCCACCGCTTAAAGTACTCGCAATTGCTTGGGCCAACCGGCCCGCCCTCCTCGCAGAGGTCGAACACGGGACAGCGGCCGCAGGGGGCCTCGGTGTACGGACTAATGTACGGATCAGGCCCACCGTCGCGCCCCGTAGGGTCTTCACGGCCGGCCCAGCTCTCGGTGGACTGCTTTGCAATGCGGGCGACGCGGTAGCCGAGCTTGCCCGCGACCTTGATGGGCTCAATCAGGTTGTCCCAGACGAGCACGTCGACGAGCTTCTTGACGTCGTCTTCGGAGAGGATGGTGTTGTTGGTGATGCCGCTGCTGGAGAGGAGCCGAGCGATGTCGCGGACGGTAGGGTAAGCCGTGTAGCCGGCAGGGAGAGGGAGGAGGGCGGGTTCGCGGCGGGTGCTTGCAGTCGCGGAAATCTTGACGGTCTTGGAGGACGATTTGCTCATCTCCCCGGCGCCACGCTTCTTGCCCTTGTCGACGCCGCCCTTGAGCACACCCTTTTTGGGGACGAGGGTCCTCGCACCGCCGCCGCCGTGGGTGCTCAGGTAGGCGCTCTGGCGCTTGACAAAGTCGAAGACGACACGCTGCAGGTCCTCGATGAAGGCCTCGTCGAGGTTCTGGTCCGTGTACCAGGGCCCGCCGGTGGCGCGATCGCTGGGCCGGATAGAGGCCTTGATAAACATCTTCTTGTTGGGGTGCTCGACGTTCTTGAAGGGCGCGATGAGGCCCTTTGTCTGGAGCTGCTTGAGCGCATTCTTGAGGACCGAGTCGTGCATGTTGAGGCGCTTCTGCAGCGTCTGCGACCAGATGCCGTCGCCGCCTGAGTCGTCTATCAGCGAGTACACCATGACCTGTTCGTCTGTCGAGCACTGCTTGTACCTGGACAGCGGCATTCGTTAGTTCCCGGCGCATCGTGGGCGAGGGGGACGGGCGGGCTTGACGTACTTGTGCGCTTCCTGCGCGTCGCGCCACTTCCACAGCACCTGACCCGAGGCCTCGCGCATCGTAATGAAGAGCTTGTCATTGCTGAGGGACTGCACGACTTGCGCCAGCAGCAGCAAATCGCGGTTCGGGATCACGTCCAGGCGCAGCAGGTCGTCCTGCGAGAAGAGGTCGTTGCCAGGGCCAGCCTCCTTGCACCGCTCGTACAGTGCCTCCTTCCACACGGCCAGCTTCGCCGTTTCTGCATCTCCCCCTGCACCCGCTGGAGGGGCCGCAGCTGGCGTCGGCATGGTGATTGTGGTGCTTCGGACGTCAAAGGCGGTTCGGTTTCGCAAATGAGAGAAGCGGACGCTCAGAGAGCGACCAAGGTTGTTTCAGTATCGAGTTTGGATGCTACATTGACAGAGTTTAGATAGTTTGGCCGAAACAGAATGGAGTGAGGCTGCTGCAATTTGCGAGGTTGGTGACGAGGTTACTCATCGTCGATGAATTTTGGCACCCGCATCGAACTTTAGTCGTAGCCTTGCAGCTTGGGAGAATTTTGGTGGCGCCACGCTATTCAGCGGGGTGCTGGCGGGCCACCTTATTAACGCACCCGGCTAACAACAGCACAGTTCAGTTATTTCGTACGGAATACATGATCTAAGAGCACGCATTAAAACAGTCAGGTAGAAATTGTTGTCAAGGATTTTCCAAGTACCTTCGTTTGCAAAGTCGGTGTAGCAGTGCATCGCAGTCCAAGTGCGACCGCAAAAAGTCAGAGTATCAAAGCAAATACCACAGGCCGGAAACACGGGTTCCCGAGCCTCCCTAACTATATCTCCCCAAGCCGTCTAATATCACTCGCTACCTATGCCGTACGCCAAAAAAAAACGCCGTCTGTCATCGACCTGTCCACAGATGCTAGAGTACAAGAAACTTGGAAGCTTGCAACCGATGCATACTTCCATGCGGGTCCTAAACCCAACAATGGCACATCAGGAGGCAATCATGATGAGCGCAAAAAGTCATCGGGGATCGCTCAACTGGCGGCGCTCGCCTCCTTTTCGTCTGTTGCCTTGCTTTCCTTTTCCTTGTCCTGGTCGACCTCCATGGCGTCCACAGGCTGGGCTTCATCTTCTTTCGTGACGATGGTTTCTGTCGGCTTGTCGGTCTCTTTAGGCTCAGCATCCGCCGGTTTGGGCTCGGCAGCCTGGGTTTCTGTCGCCTCGGTTTCAACCACAGGCGTTTCCTCGGCTGGCTTTTCTGTCGCCTTCTCGTCGGGCTTGGGTTCTGGAGCTGTCTCGGGTTCGACCTCTTCCTTCTTGATCGCGGCCTCCTCAGCAGGGGCCGAGTCGGTCATACCCACATCTCCATCGTTGTCGACCTTTGGTCCCTCGGCCTCTTTTCGCTCCTCTGGCTCCTTTGCTTCCTCGCGCTCTTCCGGCTCTTCTTCTTGAGGGACTTCCTTCTCAACCTCCACCGTGGCGGCGACGTCCTCAATGGTGTCGTCATTCACATCGTGCCCATCATCTTCAGCCAATGCCTTTGCAGCTTCGTCGCTCTTGTCGTTGCGGGGAGTGGCATCTCCGCTTTCGACATCGGCATCTCCCTTGCGGAAATCGTTGAATGTTCGCTTGTTGCCATTTTGACGGGTAGCCCCGTTGGCGGCGCTCATGTCCTCGTCGTCGCTGGCCTCGAATTCGGCGTCGTTACGGACATTCTTGTCCCAACGGTGCTCAGTCATCCGCACATCTTTGTTTTCGTCCTCATCAAAATCGTCCAATTCAGCCTCTTCCTCGTCGGTCATGCCGCCGAATGGTCTGCGAGGCACATCCTGCAACTGCACCGACGGCGCCGGCCCCGTCTGGCGAAGGTTGTCAATGACGGCGGATGTGATCTTCTCCAGATACTCCCTGCTATTGGAGTTTTCCATGTTGGATGACCGAACGTTCAGTTCAAAGTCCGGAGCATAGTACTAGATGTTTGTTAGCTTGAGTCTTATGTAATGGGGCTGTCAAGGCGTACTTCATAGTATTCGTTATAGGGCAGCTCGCGCTTCATTTCCTCGCCGACAAGGACTCCAGTCTCAAACGCCCAAGTGCGTGCGACGTTTCTCATGGTGTATCCACCACCACCAAGAACCAACGTTGGGAGGTTGAAGCTCTTGACAAAGTTGACGCAATTGGCATGCCCTTCCATGCTAAGATTGAAACAACCCAGCCGATCGCCAGACAAGCTGTCACCACCGCATTGGAGTACCACGGCCTCCGGCTGGTAGTACTTCATGACGTTCTCAATGACTGGTTCGAAGATCGACTTGTAAGAGTCGTCCGTGATGCCGTCGCGGAGTGGAAAATTGACCGAATAATTCTTGCCCTGGCCAATGCCGATATCCCGGAGCTCGCCGGTACCAGGAAAGTACTCGCCGTATTTGTGGAATGACACAGTCATAACACGGTCGGTGGTGTAGAATGCCTCTTCCACGCCGTCGCCGTGGTGGACATCGATGTCGATGTAGAGGACGCGCTTCATGAATCGCAGGAGTTCGAGGATGCCGAGAACAATGTCTACCGCGTATAAGTATGAAGCAATAATTGACAAAATTCATAGCACTCACCGTTCACGTAACAGAAGCCACTGGCTTCGCACTTTTTAGCGTGATGAAGGCCACCAGCCCAATTAATGGCAATGTCGCATTTTTGTCTGTTGAGGCGCGCCGCACCCTCCATGCTTCCGCCGGCGCTGATGCCGCAAAACTCGAACAGGCCGTCAAAGACGGGGCAGTCATCGCCAACATTGTATTTGCCCTGTTCGCGCATGTAGCTGTCCATATTGTCTGGCGTGACCTTCTGGAGGAAGTCGATGTAGTCGTCGGTGTGAAACTGGGTCATCTCCCCACGGGTCGCGGGCTTGGCACGCTGCGAAAAGGTCAGTTGCTGTCAAAGGACGCAGCCGTCGCTACGCATAGCCAAGGGGGGTACTGACGTAAATCTCCATCTTCTGGTAAAGATTGTACTGCATGATGAGGCTATGCGCCAGACGAATGCGATGGGGCTTCATGGGATGGCCGGTAACATAGGCATAGTTGCCAATGTCGGAGTCGTAAAAGTAGGCCACCTTCTTTGGCGAGGAGCCATTGAGGGCCACGGAGCCCAGTTGGGCCATGCTGGAATCGCCCATCGCTGCAGACTTCAGCTCAAGGATCTTAGTGGAAGTTGTCGAATGCGGTGAAGGGTAATCTGCGGCGTCAACAGTGATGCTGATGTGTCCCTGGCGAAATGATCGGCGTGCCTCAAAGGAAGCGTCGCATCGTCGTCCGAGAACTGGCAGAGGTGCTCCAAAGGTTGGCGAGGTAAAGATAGTGATGAGAAGCGCGAGTCGGCACGGCACGGCTCCAAAGGGACGCGGCGGATTAAAGTTGGGGCGGCGAGGCTGCTTGGGCGTGTGGCTCGGCAGCGTCACTTCCAGCCACAGCATTTTCCATTGGTGCCATAGTTCCCGAATTGGGTTCTCCACTACCACGATAGCTAGCCACACAGCGTCTCGACTGTTAAGGCTGTCGAGCTCAACCAATAAGCCGCACGTGACCTTGCTCAGCTCTCAGCCAGGAGCCAGGCTGCCGAAGTGCTGCGTCAACATCGGCAACGAAGCTCCCTCGCTCTCAGACCATACCACACCAACGAACGACCACGTCACGTCCCCATCGCAAGCCGTATATCCCGACCGTGGTCCTTGGATACATACCCTCGACGATAGAACGGCTGCACAATGGAGCGATTCAGGAACTTGTTGGGCGGCAGCGGCCTGGGCATGGGAGGAGCTGCCCATGGCACAGTAAGCCTCTCACCGACGCGCGCGGATTCAAGCCATGAGCTAGAAAGCATGGACTTGCCGGGACAATGATGGGCTAACACCCGATCGTGCCAGGACAACACGAACCTCATAGACAACTCCGAGACTGTCTACATCTCATCATTGGCGCTGCTGAAGATGCTGCGACACGGCCGTGCGGGCGTTCCTATGGAGGTCATGGGTTTGATGCTGGGCGAGTTTGTGGACGACTTCACAGTCAAGGTCATGGATGTGTTTGCCATGCCCCAAAGCGGGACGGGAGTCAGCGTTGAGGCGGTCGACCCCGTCTTCCAGACCAAGATGATGGACATGCTGCGGCAAACAGGAAGGCAAGCTCGAATAACGCCGACTGATATTAATCATGGGCACCACAGCTAACACATACCGCAGGCCCGAGTCCGTCGTGGGCTGGTACCATTCGCATCCCGGTTTCGGCTGCTGGTTGTCTTCGGTTGATATTAACACCCAACAGTCTTTCGAGCAGCTGAACCCTCGCGCCGTTGCCGTCGTCGTCGACCCCATCCAGTCGGTCAAGGGCAAGGTCGTCATCGACGCCTTCCGGCTGATCAACCCGCAGCTGCTGATGATGGGCCAGGAGCCCCGCCAAAGCACAAGCAATCTTGGTCACCTCAACAAGCCTTCAATCCAGGCCCTCATCCACGGCCTCAACCGACACTACTACTCGATCGGCATCAACTACCGCAAGACGGCGCTAGAGGAGAACATGTTGATGAACCTGCACAAGCATGTCTGGACTGAAGCACTGCAGATGGACGATTTCCGATCAGAAGGAGATAAGAACAAGGAGCGACTGCAGCGGCTGGTCAGCCTGGCGGACGGCTACGAGAAGCGCGTCAAGGAGGAGACGGAGCTGACCAAGGAACAACTCAAGACCCGATACGTGGGCAAGCTCGACCCTAAGAAGCACTTGGAAGATGTCGGTCAAGAGCTCATTGAGGACAACATCGTCTCCGTCTCCAGACAGATGATTGACAAGGAAGCCACGATGCCCAAGAAGGACGGCCCTGCCACAAGCGGGCACGCAAATGGTGATCAAATGGAGACGGAAGAGGAACTATGAGGAATCACAGAGCACATCGTTTCTTCGGGTATGGGGTCTTGCATTGTAAGATTTACTAGGCGTTAGAGGCGGTCGGGTGAGACGATTAGAGGCCTATCCATGTATACCAAGTTTACATGGGGCCAATTTACGCTGACAGTCTTGATCTGCGATTTGTGTGCTAAACAGATGACCAGTGCAAGCCCTCCGCCGACGCCGTCCGATGTCGCTTTGTTTCAGAGCATGGTTTCGACTTTGAAAGGAGCTGTCCAAGCTCTGTTCAGTGCAGAGCCAAGCACACTCCGAAAGGAAGTCCACTCGAAAACTGCTTAAAGCCCTTGGATCCAATAGCCTGTGCCACTCAATCTTTCCCTTGACCCCATCCTTGTGTTGACGCTGCAGCTAACCCCTGACTTGGTCCATCCTTTCGAATCGCTGGCCGAGATCGCGATGACTCCTCAAAGAGCGCCCGCAACTTTACCAAAGCCCTCGCAACACACGCCAATGCGCAGCTTCTTGAAACTTGTGCTTGGCGGGCTATTCTGTTCGTCCGAGCGGGACGACGCACATGATGGGCCACGGGCGAGCCGGCGCATCTTGCCGCCTCGGGTTGCGCTCAGCAATTCAGCGAATCCGAAGAATTGGCCCGAGTGGTCGAAGGAGTCTACGGATGGCATGACGATGGTAAAGGATGTGTATCCACCATCGGTACCGGCGCCGACTCGTCGTTCGTCTGCTGCGGTCTGCGATTTCGTGCATCCGGCTTCGACGAGGGCGAGCACGGTGAATGCCAGCACGTTGCCGCAAGTTGGTCAGAGGGCGCCCACGGTTCACGCGGTCGTCCGTGAGGTGCCACGAGGGCAAAAAGCTGTTGCAAGTCATAGACTTGACTACAAGCCGAACACTCAGGCTCCTAAACCACTGAAGCAACGGGCCCTGATCCAGCCGCCGAGCCATCCTGCCCAGAAGCCCAAGCCGCGGCCTGCGCTGAACTACACCAAGGCACAGGCGCTCAGGAGCCGTGGCTGCCAGCCCCAAGCGACTACTCCAATGAGAGTTACAGCCCATACGAAGGTATCAAAGAGGTCCATGCCACGGCTGCCGTCCTGTGCGGCCAGATCACTCTCACAGGCGGCGCCAAAGCCGTCCTCTCTATCAAGCAGCGGCTCCACCCTGACTCCCAAGAGGCGATCACAACAGCAGCGAAACAACAGCACTTCAGACAGGACCTTCCAAGAATCCCCCTTTCTTGAAAGGATGAATCGCGAGGTCACCTGCGAGGTCATCGACGGCATCGGCAGCATCTTCGCCCACATCCCTTATGCCGTCTGCGGCCACGCCGCCATGGTCTACTACGGCAACACAGTGCACACTCCCGACCACGTCAACATCGCCTGTCCGGTCTCGTCCGTGACGGCCCTCATCAAGTGGGCTCAGGCGAGGGCTCTCGAATGCTGCGCCCGCTTCCCCCACGCTTTTACATACACGACAGCCGATGGCGTTGCCCGCTGCGTGCGTGTGCTCGGGTGCACCAAGTTCGACGAGCTGTGCAGCGTACGCCTGGGACCCAGCCACGCGAGCGTGCTCACGCTGCCGGCGGTTGCGGACAGCATGGCGTGCGACTACGTCAAGGCGCTGCGCGAGGACGACCACAGGGGCATGGTGCAGCTCGCGCGGGACATTTGCTGGCTGGTGCGCCGCATCGTCGAGCTCGGCGGCGAGGAGCAGCGGCTGACGGTCGAGAACGCGGGCTTCTTTGGGCGCCTCGACTTCTTGGAGCCGTTTTCGCTGGCGCATGAGCGCGCGGTGCCCCTGATGGAGATGGCTGGACTGGATCTCCCATCCATTCCAGGATTCAACCCGCCAACGGGGTCAGCGCCGATGACGCTGTTCCTCAGAAGGTCCACCGATGGTACGATATACGCAAAGAAAGCAATAGGTTCATACAACTTCGCGGAAGGTACCGCAGCGCCCATCCAGGGTAGGACGGCCAAGCGGCAAGGCCACCGGCACCGACAAGCACATGAGTTGATGGCAAAGACGCGTGGCAAAAGTATTGGGCTCTTCTGCCTGGCTCAGTGTTACGGGCTGCTGCGAGGTTTCGGCGCGTGGGAGACGTTTTTCGGACGAAGCAAGCGCGGAGTGCATATACACCACTGTTAGTTAGCAGAACAACGACACTGGCCGAGCGAGAAAAAGACTGCCGCGGACGTCTCATGGCTCTGCGTCATCGACAGGTCAAAGCATGGAGGCCAGGTCGTCAGGGACAAAACACGGCGGATCCTGGGGAGATGAGATGCCCCCCCCTGCTTGGCGAAAGATTGGTCCTCTATCAATCGTTGAAGCCTGGGGTCAGATGACAGTCGGTTAAAGGCTGCAACTACCTTACATATTATTTCATTTTGGATTCTCACGTCGAGAAAACATGCGCTCCCAGACCTGACTCTGGTGGAGGGAGGGAGACTGAGGTGCTATTTAGTAAAACGGACCCTAAAGATGGCTTATTGGGTGACACTGTGCATGTTTCTACAACAGTGCTTTGAATGGCCACTGATCCTGAGCTGCTCGTCGATCCAGCACGATAAAGTTTGTTCAGGCAAATGATTTGGATGAGATTGTATGGCAATAGAAATTTCTTTCCTAATAGAGTGCTTGTCGCGAATAAAAAGTGCCCGAACGCCGTGCGAATGTATATGTCGCCCTCTGTACGTGACACCATGCAGAACAGCCAACTTCGCCAGCCTCTCCAATTCCTAGTCCACAAACACCAAGAGCTCTTATGAAAACGTAAACCTTTCGTGGCACTCCCCTGACGTAACCTCTCCTGCGCTGGCCATGATACCAACGCCCTGTCCTGACGTGAATACCCTCGATTGACTACGATGTCGAGCCAATGCGCTTACGCGTGTGAACGGACGCCCTTCATCATGCGGATCCACTCGCTGTCGCTTCGCTTCCGCCAGAGAACATCGTCCCGTCGTCATTTGACGCGTCAGCAGACAAGAAACTTCTGGCCCGCTGCATCGTTTCGTTGGGTCACAGCATCAATCTGCGCCTAGCGCAGTAGCAACGTCCTCGACGGCACGGTCTTGAAGCTGAGCAGCCTCCTATGCCCCCATGGCGGGAATCTTCTTGCCTCGCTTGCCCAGTAATGTCGCATTGTCGAGGTTAAGCTCGAACGCCCCCTTCTGTCGGTTTCGATCCTTGACTTGCTGTCGTGCGGCAGCCGTCACCTGAGCCGAATGCTGACCGTAGCCCTTTTCGGTGGCGCGGTATTGCTCACGCCCTCGCGTCTGTTCCTGATCGCGAATGTTGGCCCTGCGCATGCTCTGTTCCAAAGTCTGAGTGGCATTGGGCTTTTGAGTGACGACTTGGTCAATCTGCATGCGATCCTCGTCTTCGTCTGCCTCCTCGAGGCCACTAAGAGGCTTTCCGCCTCCAGCCCTAGCCCCAACCTGCTGCCGCCTCTTTCCTTCCTCTTCCTGGCGGTGAACAGCATAACTGACGTCGAAGACCTCACGGAGGTTGACAGCGCCGGGCGAACGGAAGTCGTAGCGCTTGCCAGGCTCCTCAAACCTGCTCGGATCAAACGCCCGGAGTACATCTGGCTTCTTCTTCTCTTCGCGGGGAGTCGGGCCACTTGCTTGGACCCAGGGGTGAGCGAGGAACTCGCGGATGGTGTACCGCTTCTCGGGATCGACACACAGGAGGTGCGTGATGAGATCCTTGGCCGACTTGGGAATGTCATCCCACCAAGGGGACAAAAATGTGTACTGGCCCTTGGCGACCTTCTCAGTGAGCACCTCTATGCTTTCGTCGTAGAAGGGCGGGAAGCCACAGAGTAGCGTGTACAAGACACAGCCCAGAGCCCACATGTCGACGGACTTGGAATACCGCTCATCTTTGACGATCTCGGGTGCGGTGTAGCCGACGGTGCCACAGGGGGTCATGGTTTGACTCTCCCAGACAATCTTGGACAGACCAAAGTCGGCAATCTTGATCTCGCCAATGCCGCCCGCACCCGAGCCAGGGATGAACTCGCCCTCGTCGACCTTGTCCTCGTCGCCGGGCTGCCTGGGCTTGGGGTTCCTAGACGGGACAAACGGTATGGGGTTGAACAGAATGTTTTCTGGTTTGATGTCCCTGAATACGGTCAGCAGTGCTCAGCACGTGTTCAAAGGCCAATCTCAGCAGCAGTGCCAAAATCACGTCCATGTGCTTACCGATGGACCACGCCCTTCTCTTCGTGCAAATACTCCAAAGCCTTGGCCACCTTGACAATGACGTGCCGGGACAGCTCCTCGCTAAAGTACGTCAAGCGAACAATTTGGTGGAACAGCTCGCCGCCGGGCGCAAGCTCGAGAACAATGTAGTAGTACTGCTTCGACTCAAGGAATTCGACCAGCTTGATAATGTTGGGATGATCGAGCTGTCGCATGATCTGCACTTCTTTCAGGATGTTTGACCGCTATTGCTCCTCGAGTTAGCTTCCGTTTCGCCACCGAGGCTGGCAACAGCAACGCCCGCGTGTGGACAATACAGCAGTAGCAAACTCGACAAGACAACGCGAGAGTCACAAAGTCAGAACTAGGAGAAGGTTTTCGCACCTCTGCAGCTTTCGGAATCTTCTTGAAATCCGGATGTAAATGGTTGTTTCCCTACTCCAGGGATGAGTCCTCGACGTCGGCAAAGTTGAGATACCAAAAGCGCAGCAAGCAGTTCAAAGCAAACGATCAAAGAAGAAAAGGCAACGCAGGACAAGGCGCGAGCCGACCTCACTCACCTGCATACTGTTCATCTCGTACTTGCGGACGACTTTGATGGCGACCTCGCCCTTCTCGCCCTGCAGGTCGCGGGCACGGTAGACGTTGCTGAAGGCGCCGTCGCCCATCTTCTCGACCAGTTCCCAGCGCTCCAAGCCAGGGTAGCGCGGGAACTTGGACTTGCTCGCATTCTCCTCGGCAACGAGCTGCTTGAGCTCTGCCTCGTCGACTCGCTTGCTCTTGGAGCCAACCTGCTGAGCAGGCTCGGCATGGTGGGCGACGGCGTGGGCGGCTTGGGCGGCTCGGTTCTGAGCATCGCCAGGCGCCTGAGAGTAGGCCTCTAGGGGCTCCTTGGCCGGCGGCGGATGGCCAAACGCTGGCTCTGAGATGCGCATGTTCTTTTCCAGCACTTGCTGCGGTGCTTGAGGCGGCGAAGGTTCATTCTTGCGCGGTGCCTCTTCGTTGACGTTTGTTGCACGGGCTTGTTTACCTAAAGACAGGAGAAAGTCAGCAGCTGGTGAGACATGGGCTGCTTGTTTTGGTGGGACCCTGGAGGGGGAATATGCGATGCCGTCATTGGGGTCTAGGTTGGTGCAGGAGCAATGCGTGGACGAGACTGGCACATACCATGGCGGATGAAGTTCTTGAGCTGTTGTATAGTAGACATGACTACCTGAAGGACGCCGCTGACGAGCGACTGCGCGTCTAAGCGTCAAACGACGGGGCTCTGGCGATAACGGTCCTGTTGTTGACTGGGCGGCTGATATGCAGAATGCTCAGGAAGACAGAACAGAACAGGCCCCAAGGGGGAATGCTTGCGTGCGGTTCCACAAGTCACTGAGGGGACAAGTATGAGCGTGTGGGTGCTTTCGAGCCGACGGCGACAGGCAGACAGAAGGGGATTGGACCAGACGTGGGACGATACGAGAGCGAGACAGGTCGAGTCAAAGACAGGATGCGGGGTTTATTGAGTTTCGCCGGGGCGGTCGTTGCACAAATGTCGCGGCCGAGGATAGCAGCGGCGGTTGCGAGGAAGTGAGGACGGTGACGATGCAGACGAGGCAGCGGGAGAGGTGGCAGACGTGATGGAACGCTGGGTTGAGATGAAGGGATGTGCAGGATAAGTGAGGCTTTGCGTCGAAGGACGGCGAGGGATGACGGGAGCAGAAGCGGCCAGCGCGGGCGGTGCTTAGAAACCAGCTTTGGGGCTGGCTGGCGGAAGGGGCTGCGTCCTTTTTTTCCTTGGTGGGGTCGGACGACCTATGAAGTCAGTACGGGCCTCCTGGCAGCGGGACCATTAGGCCCTGGACGCTGGAGTTACAGTGCAGCGCCGGGGCACTCGACAACGAGACAGGCGCCTCCTTGCAGCGGCGACAAGTGATCTGCCTTTGATCCGCACGCCGTGGCATCATCGCTCGCATCACACGCCAATTGTCGACGCGGCGATGACGGCGACCGGGTGCGTGCCTGGCTGCGCTGCTGCTCAAGCACCCTGGAAGCTTTGCCCAGCGGCTGCACCCCCGCCACTGGCTGCCCCGCCGGTCGAGTCCTAACAGCCAGCCTCTTCAGCTGCTTCTTATTCCCTTGCACCGCGTCCTCTCCACGCTTGAACTCTTGCGAGATTCGTCCAGCCCGGGGACTACTTGTTCCATTGACGGCGGCAGTGGTGATGCCTGCTACAGCGGCATGGTAATTAACAACACGGACAACGACCCGTGGGTACTCGTCTTGCCTGGATGCATGGGTCGAGGTGCTTGGCAACGCCCCAGGTATGACGATATGACGCTATTCGCTACGTCATGGCACGCCGACCACCCCGCTAGGCGCGCCTGCATGGATGCCACGGGGCCAATCACGCGCAACCGTGAGCCGCTGCAAGACACCAGGGCAGCGGACCGTCATCTGGCTAGTACGAGTAATCAATCATGGCCATCAGCACAATGACCTGGAGCATTGTTTGAGTCCCATTCCGCAGTGGTACAGAGGCGTCCTGCATTACCTCTGCGCGAGCCCGTGACAACATGGCGCCCGCACCATGAAGCACGAGCGCTCTTCAGCCTCGTCCGCCACATCATCTCCGCATGAAGCCCAATGGAAAACATCTGCGGCGACAGGCACCGAAGGATCCGGAGCGACCGTCAAGGCGGGCGATCCATTATCAATGCTTCCCTGCCACACTCCAGGGAGGCAAGTCGTCTCAGCAACTTCTCTCTCCCACTCGGTAGCGTGCCCTCTCAGCAGGGCAGGGCAGCCAGCGTCGCGTTCCGGATCCAACTCTCCTCTCGCGCTCAGGGCGCCCCCCTGTTATTCGAACGATCCAGACTCTGCAGCGGGCTGGAGCGGTTCGTGAGAGTTGCAAGCGCTGGACCGCCGGAACCTTGGCACCACCCCCGTATGCCAGCCTTCGGCAAGCCACTGGTCGTGTCCGAGTCTACTATTACCTGTTTCTCCGGCATTCTAATTTCGTGATCTCCGTACAACTCCGTATTCGTGCTTGAGCATAGCATCAACAATCAACAAGATCGAAGCCGGCGCTGATCGGCGGTTTACATCGCCACTATCACAATCGGCGCTGCATCCCGTCATTTGAGTCGTGCAACGCAATCTCGATGCTAATGCAGACTACGTACAGGCTTATCAACCCCAGCTTTGACGTGAGGTTGGCTGCCAGCGCCGGGCGCCCGTCCGTGATGTCATGCACTGCTACCGCTGCACACTGCTTATCTGATTTGTGCCTGTCGTGACGCTCAACGCCGCGTCACGGCCCCGTCATTCCCCAGACTCGTCGCCCGGACCTTCGTCCCCGGAGCCGACGCCGTGAGATGCACGACTCGGGCCGGGGTGACGGAGGGATATGACGCCATTGGCGCGGCGCCGCCCCCAGTGTCGGTTTCGCCTTTACACTGTCGCCGCGCCGATAATGGTGCCTCGATCGAGCTACTCGATTCGAAACATGCCGAGACGAATACGCTCGGCAAGTGGTTGCCTTCGGTTGCGAGTTGGCCAACGGCTTGTGGCGTCGAATAATGATGGGGGTTGGCGCCGTCACCACTTTTGCTCCGGCGATAGCTCAGCTTAAAATAAACAGATACAAAGTGGGAAAATTATACACGGTTACGGTGAAGAACAGATCGATCCCTTCAGGGCGGAGACTAAAACGGTAAAGCAGAGTGAACGCTGCCGGGGGCCGTTTTTGTACCAAGGCCCGGTTTTCGCCCTCCCTCCTCTGGAGTTGCTATGTCGCCGATATATAGGTACGAGTATATGTACTTCGTAGATTGCGAAGGAATAGGCGGCTGCAGGCTATACTCTCGCTCCTCGACGTCTTCATCAAGGTAATTCCGCTCAAGGAACATGGCAATCACTCAGTTGGGTCTCCCGAACCCGGCGCACGGTACACGCGGAACGGCCTACTCGTTGTCAGTCGGCCTGGCTGAGAGAAGGGGCGTTGAGCACTGAGCAGGACTACTTCCGCGTCGGCGGGAGCTTTAGAGACAACGTCACTGGTAGCAGCGAATAATATGATCTTGACAACAGGATGGCTACAGAGCGCCTCTACCGCCGGACAGAGTGCGTACCTACCTGAACCGATCGCAGACATAATTAATAAGGTAGCGGGGTCAGCTTTCTCGTGCGTCATTTGCTCCCAAGGTTTGCTGTAAAGGATCCATGCTTCATCATTGGTCGCCGCCCCCCCCCCC
>JALHBY010000160.1:31650-52201 GCA_024340155.1 Tolypocladium pustulatum | reverse complement strand
GTTTCGCGTTGTCGATGTGTGTAAGATTCGCTGCTAAGGCAACCGGGGTCGCATACGTGTATTGCACGTCGTGCTCGACGAAGATGCCGACTTGGATAAGTCGGCACTAACCCTTTGAAAGACGTTTGAACTGGTGACCTCGTTTGAATTTTCGAGCACGCAATTATAGATGACGCCGACTTCGAGGACGAGGATTTAGTAAGCCAGCCTATGTACTTGATCTCTGCGTTGGGTACGAATGGTCTGTTGTCATGTAGGAGTCCGTCCTTTAGTTCGTCGAACTTCTCCGTATCCATAGATCTAGTACGGATACCATGTGCTAATACTCCATAGGTGAGTATACGCACTGTGGCTCCGTTGCCGATTCTGCCTTCCCAGTCTTCTGCGAATTGTCGTAGGGCCTCCATGTTCGCCGCGGTCGCGGTCTTGATACTGAGATCGCCGCTCTTCAACTGGTTCGACGAGGCTACTTGGATCTGTCTGATGTGTTCGTTGTCGCTCTGTCCGATGGCCCTGTCTACGTGCGTCTTTAGGTGGCGCGGGCTCATGGCTCGGAGGCTTGCGATGGTGGCTGCGTCTCGGATATTTACAATGATCTCACGCTGGGCTTGGACGAGGGCGGCTCTGTGCCTGGCGGGGTTGTGCATACTTACCGCTAGCCCGCCTCTGGCGGCGATGCTAGCGTATGTCTGGGCGGTATGGTCCTGGGGTGGCGTTGCGGCTGGCTTCATGTCCTTGATCATCTTCATTGTAGTCTTGCCCACTTCGACCGCCGCCGCCTTCGCCGCGGCTCCTGACGCTCGCGCGACGTTTGCGTTGTCTTGGACGGCAGATCGACGGAAACGATCGGTGTTGTTGTCCACCATCGTCGACGGGTGCGGCGGATGCCTATAAATCATGACGTTCATCTCTCCGTCTGGGTGAGGTCTTCATATTGAATCCAGGAAAGTTTCAAGAACTTCCAAGGCGATTGCATCTTTAGCTATCAGCTACTATTGCGAGTCCCTATCACGACGTCCGCCAAACCCTTTCCTTTTAACCGTAAGTCTCCCGTCACCTCTTTTTTCGAACCCGTTGCCTCAGTAGGCACTGCAAGTCTTAACACCGGCTAAAAGCACTAACGAGTCAAGCTGTCCACCCAATCGAATCTGAAAGAACATGAACGACAGGTTTCAGTCGAACAAAGCGCTCTCCTCCAGCATGGCGGCGTGGGGCTATACCACCAAGTTGGTGAACAAAGACTTGCTTGCTACAATGGCGTCGTGGGACAAAAACCCCTTGGACCCTAGGTTCTCCGACCTTGCCCAGTATGTTAAACCAAAACCTGATGCCGAGCGCTGGCTGTCAGCCCTGAAGGTGGGTAACCCCGGTGATGGTATATATCAGCTGGGGGGAGAGCGGCCAGTTCGGGGCTACAAACAGGGCTACAAAGCGACTGGAACTGTGGGCATCGCCGCAGATTCTCTCCAAGGAACTAGTCTGCCCGTATGCAGCGTTGGTGTTGGAACCGATGGCACTCAAATTAAGTACCGGGAGCGACCAGATCAAAGCGCTGTTTTTGTTGAGCAAAAGATGAAGACTCCGGTTGGGACAGCATACGGAGAGACTGGAGGGAATTATAGCAATGGCATGATTGGATTCTTTGTCAATCTTGCTTTTCGTGGGTGAGACTAGAAACCAAGATAGAAAGAGTCGCATGGCATCAAAGCTTGGACTTTGTGTGCGTAGCACTTGATGAAAGCCTTTTATAGCCAGTCAATAGATACGTCAGGCCACTAGAGGTATCCCCATCTATCATGGAGAATTCTAGAAGTACTCGTACGCTAGTTCTTTATCTCGGCAGCGAATGCTCGCGGTGGAAGGCCAGCTGATACTGATGCACTCAGGGTGGCGCGTTCGATTGGTTCGCGGGGGCAATTTTATATACTCAGGTTAGTGGCTTCATTCTCGAGGGAGTCAGCTTCCAGATCCCAATGCAGAGACCGAAATACAGTATAGCACCACAGGGATTTCCAAGTTTGTTGTTGTTCGTTCTATTTTCCTTTTCGGTTTCCGTCCCATAGCCACTATCACAAACACCTCAAGCGAGTCCGCCGCAGGCCTTTCGATATGTCGATGATTACTAGCGTAACTTTGTGCTCGAACCAAGCCGAGCATACTGTTGTGTTGTATTTGTAGATTTATGCCGTCCTCGTCGGATGCTATTTTGCTACCGGGTTGCAGTCACTCGCTTCAACGCGGCGATTTAGCGAAGTGGATGCGACAGGGGGGTCGTAGCACATGGAGCTTTTCCATTGGAGGCTGGTCGTTAGGTTATGACATGGGGGTCGTCGCCGGCATGGACGTATTTCATTGGAGGCTGGCCGTTGGGTTATGACAGCGGGGTCGTGCCGCCATGGACGTAATTCATTGGAAGCTTGCATTGGTACAGCGGTCGCGCCTGGCTGTGGAAACGACGAAGCCGGCAATTTGTAGTGCATGTTGAATTTCACTAAGTAAAACGCGGCCACAGGCGAACGCCCACACTAAACTCAGCTCTAATATTCGGATCGCGGACATCATTAACGCGCCTGCTTTGCAGTATCAATTCGTCTCTCGGCTTAGCCCCAATCCGTCAGAGCCGCCTCCAATAGCTGACTGTCTCACCGACACGGTACATGGGATATTTCCTTGAAGCCAGCGCCACCCCAAGAGACCGCAGACGGTGCCGCCTTCGTCGATGCGCAATGTATGCAACCGGGATAAGCCAAAAGGTATTCGAAGCCGAGTGTGACTGTGAGTCTCCACACCACGCCCGCGACCCACACAATCAAGTCTCATCGGCCCGAGCAAGATGAGCCTGGTAACACTCATACCCTGGACGAAGAATAGCACAATTTTAGCAGACGCTTCCGGCGTGTTCAAAGTAAGCATGTTTCTTATAGGCTAAGACGCCGTTCAGGTTGTGGTATGAGATTTTTCTCTGGCCAGCTCTAGAGCCAGATGCTCTCCGGGAGACGCTGGCCGCTCTACCTCAACATTATGCGTCACATCCATGACGCCACGCAAGTAGCTCCGTTGGGCTCCATCATATCGCCTCCAAAGGCGCCAGGAGCGTAACGAGCTGGGTTCCTCTCCGGTCTGAAATGTCAGGGACCTGTCGTTCACGGATTCTGTTGGACTCTCCCCAGACTGTCAGTGAAGGACCCATTACGTGCAAGAGACGCACCTCGGATAACGACAGTGAAGACTAGGCTGCCACCATGAAAGGCCTTAAGTACAGCTGCGGTACACGAATTCGGAAACGTCTGGTCGCGCTCGTCCGGCCGTTTCTAGATACACCGCGAGACTTTGGAGCATGAGAATACTTCGGAGCGCCATGGCTTGCGTCTGGTATCGCTTCCGTCATGTTTGAGGACTAGGCGCTTAAAAATGATTATTGAACACAAAATTTTCAAAACCTTGTTTGCAATCTGAATGTGTCTAGTACTGTCAAATCCTTGAGCTAATCTGTGCGCCTGGAGAATATCACAAGCCGACGTCTTGCTGCAGGTAGTCGAGCATAAAATGCCTGAAACGCGCAACTACTTTCAATTTCTCCAGTTTCAGAGTCGCACAGTCGCATATGAACAACCGGATTGTCTGAATAGCAACCACTACGTTCGGTATGGCCACGGCACATCAAGCACTGAGAGCAACAGTGCTATGGTGGGACGATAAAACTTTCGCAGTCCACTGCCCGTTCTGCAATACCACCCACCAACATCTGCGTAGCTTTTCAGTCCGCTGTCGGTACAGATGCATCGCTCCTTGCGATCCAACCCGCCACGCAAAATACAAGACGGAACGCCTGAATCATGTATATTGCGAAATCGACAAGAATCATTACAGATTCATCCCCGGCACAGCGTATTCTTTTCGCGGGGAAAGCCCATCAAACTCAACAGCAAACCATGACCCCAACATTCCTCGCATTGCCTTATCCGCATCATCCAGATCGCTTCTTCTCACAGCAGACCTAGATCAACGCAATAAGTCAAAGGCGATAGCGGGCATGCGCCGCAAGAGTGGGTTGCCGGATGTCTTCGCCGTCAGTGGTTGGACCGACATCGGCGACGCAGTCATTGCTTCAAAACACTGGACGGAACAGGCTCTTCGACTTTGCCAACTAATTGGCTATGAGCTCACACCCGACGTCGAGAAAGACCAGGGCGTACCGGGGCGTTTCAACGCGTCCCACGTCGAGAAGCAGCTAGCTGCATACTTCATACACAGCCACGCGTTCCTATCGCACGAGTTGGACTTGTCCGGGGATGTCGATGTCGGCAAGGAATCGGATGACGACCTCGCGGGCCTGATCGGAAAGCTGGATCTTCAGGAGACAGCAGAAGCCTCCCCGAGACGACACAGATTGAATGGTAGACAAGATGGGATTGACAGAGAGCGGATCACGGCATTATGGAAGGTATCCCCGTCTCGCACGCTGCAGAATGCCATCATTTTGGTGACCAGAACAGTATGTTCCGACTGTAAAGAATTCATTCATTGCCTCAACAGCAAGATGGGCCTCAGGATAGAAGCCTACAGCGTCTGTTACGAGACGATAACGGTTTCAACTGAGTGTGTTGACAACTAGCTGACCGACTGAAACGTTTATCCTAAGATAAGGAAAAAAAAGAAAGGAAATAATAGCTATAATTGGACGGGGTTTATATTTGTATCTAAACCATATCTTAAGTCAAAAGTGTATTTGTTTTTTTGGGTATGTACTCGCCAGCGCCGCAGCAGCGAGCGCCTCGATGCTGTAGCACCAAACGCCTCAGCACAAGCGCCTCAGCACCTCGGCTTCAGACGCCTAAGCATTAGGCGCCTTGGCATCAAACGCGTCCTTATCAGACGCCTTGGCGCCTCTCAGGAAGGTCATCTCGTTATCATCCTGTTCGGTTGGATTAGGCAATGGGAAGTCTACCGGCTGATGATACCGCCCGCCGTATGCACATACCGAGCATGGCTGCGTTAGGAGTAGCGGCTACAACCGAGTAGGAATTCAGTTCAGTATACTCTGTCTAGGTGTTTTGCTCGATGGCTGGGCATCATTGTGTATAGATAAAGTGTCCCTCAATTATATCTTTACATGAATGCGTACTGTGTGATTTTTTGGTGCTGCAAGATATGTAGAGCTCTACGGCCTCAGTACTGAAGCGAGCTTTGCCAGGGGAAGCGCATGAAGCCAAGCTCCACCAACAGATTTAGTCCAGCCTGTTTAATAAAACAGACAGCAGACTAGCGGAAAATTCAGGCAATGCACCGATGAGATCTTTGAATGCATTGTCTTGCCATAGCTCTTCGACCTTGCAGGCAACGTAGTGGCAAAACCAAGGATCTTAGTGGATCAGCTTGTTCACCTTTGTCCATTGTATTGGTAAAAGAGAATTTTAGCAAGCCAATAATATCGCAGTATCCTTGACTATAAAGTTGAAAGCGTTCAAGGGACCGTCGGAGGTTATGGAGAGCTAGAGTCTGTAGAGCATTTATACCGTAATAATCCGCCAGGACGTACAAGCGTGCATGGCAGAGGAAGATTGAAGAGCAATCGTCATCCGGCGCATTCCCCGGCGGCTCGTTTTTGATTCGCGAAATTGGGTAGAGACGTGAAAATGAATCCTATAAAGCGTCTTTCTTGCTGAAATCGGCAAAGGATGCGGCGGCATTAGCAGGGTCTGCTTTATGCGATTTTCGACCCCGACTAGCAATTTTTCGGTGCGTAGACTACCCATTGAGTTCGTCTTCTTGATTAGAAGCCGGCGCCGCATCCGGGCTGGAGCTCGGTGCTGAGTCTGTTATTGGTCGCTTGCTTGGGCTGGGTTCGTAGTATGTCCTCGAGTACACGTATTGACTGAATCGAATAAAGGTATCCTCGTCGGTTTCATCCCACTTGACGCAGAGATCTGTAGCCTCTTTCATTTGGCCATGAACAAGTGCATGTAGTGCTTTGGACTGCTGGGCCACGAGAGCCGAATGAATTGTATACTGTTTCTGAGCCGAGCCAACAAGGAAGGTAAAGGGAGGAGATGAAAATATCCTGTCGATGTCAGCATCGTTCAAACCTTAGCATTTCACCCACGACTGACTCTTTTCCCGGTAGACTTGTCATTGTATGTGATATGAATGTTCCGCAAGTAGACTTATGAATATACGATAATGTGTGAAAATAATGTTCGCATCTAGGGTAAGCGCAAATGAGTAGGTTTGCAGTAAGGTCTTTGTACAAGCCCAAATTGGCCAAAAATTCCAGATTAAACATCGTCGGTAGGGCGGATAGCGTACTACTACTACTTCTAGGTATCGTCAATAGTGACACGAACATGATGAGCCGGCCGTAGGGGTCGGTAAAGGTTGCTATCTGTATTAAAGGCAGACGTCGAGGAAAACGCGATGCTCTCCCCTGACCGGGGACTTCCCACATACAGCTGAACTCAGGCTGGCAAGGTAAGCGTCAAAGAGGCAGGACGATCTAACAGCGGGGGCCAGTCGGATGCGGGCCGAGAGGTAGTGGAGAACGGGAATAGGCAAGGAACACTAAGAGCCCGTTCGTTGCCGAGCCATTCTCATTCGACCTAGCTATGCTTATGTAATACGCTGCGCGTAAACATTCGATAATATTCGACTCGGGCCCGCGCAGATCCGTCCACATGCATCCTGACCCTCACCTAACGCTCTTTAAGCAACGAGCACCCTCTCCCATTATGGAGCAGGAGAAGCACATTGACGAAGGGCTCCATTCAGAGGCCGAGGATTGCGTGTTCCGTCCCGGCACCACACCGCCGGATCGTCGAGCCTAACTCCCCCCGACTCCTCCCGCGACCGAAGAACGGCACGTAGCTACACAGAACGCAGGCAGCCGAAGAATTCGCGAATACAAACGGAAAGCGGAAGAGGGTGACGTGCTATCCTTCGCCGAATTTGACTTCAAAGCTTAGCATTACAGCTCTAAGTCTATCGAGCGTCTTGTTAGCAGGCACGACTACGACGCAAGGCACGCGAGGCTGGTCGTCCGCATGCCTTCGACGGTTCACGAGTATTTCTCCACCTGCGTCGTTGAGGTCTTCAAGGATCAATTGAGGCATATAGGAGACAGCGAAGGCACTGATGGTGGGTTTGCGTCGAGGATCACCAGTGTTGGCTTAGCGCGTATTTTTCTGGACAGCGACGAAGTAGCCTCGAGGACAGTGCGGCGCCAACCAGACGGCCAATTCCAGCACAAGGATTCGATTTATCCAGGCATTGTGCTGGAGGTCTCATGGTCATAGGATGGAAAGGATTTGAGACGGTTGGCAGAAGACTACATATTAGGCTCTGACGGCAAGATCAAAGCCGTTATTGGATTCGATATTAATCCGCTTGGCAAAGAGTTAACTGTTTCTCTATGGAGAGCAAAGTTTACGTGGTTGGAGGATGAGGATACGTATTCCCTTGAGGCTGACCCAGAAGTGTTGCAAAAGGTAGGATAGTCCTCGGAGCTGTCCGTGGAAGGGCACGAACTGACCTGTTACAGCCATTTCGACAGGTTGATGGCTCCTCTGCGAATCAAGACGAATTCTTAGCTATTCCTCTTAACGATTTCTCCAGCGACGAAGTGTCCAAGGCTCACGAATCGATTCAGCTATCGATTGCCCTGGGTCGCCTCGCTGGCTTTCTTGCAGATGCCGAGCAACTATAGAAAAGGAGGGAGACTGCACGCAACGAATAGCCTAGACGGCCTTTGAAAAGAATACGGCTTCTATCTAGCTCCCCAGAGGAGCTCAGGTTTGAGGACGAGGTAAAGTTTGCTGATGAAGAGAATGCCACGGCCAACAAGACTGAGGCACTAGATTAGGACTTTAAGCTTGAGCCTAAGTAAAAAACCGGTTAGTGCGGGCAGGTGGTATAAACTAGAATAATGTACTAGTTGTGCCAAATACAGTATTGAATTCGTACCTAAGTTTTCCTGGCCCTTGGTCGGTAGGTATTCAACTCGAGTACCACGATTGCTTTACGCTTTCGGGCAAGCTTATTCTTGTTGACCTTCGTGTCTGATTTAGTACTAAAGACGCGTCGTGTTAGAAGGCGTGAATGGCTTGTAGTTCGCCGAACGACGAGGCGTGGTGCAAGTTTCGACAGTGATACGGAGTTAAAATATGTCGAGCCGGCTGGAAATCCCCGCCTCGAGCACCTCCCGTCTCGATCTCTGAGGCTAGGAGACCTGGATGTGGTTCAGATATTACTGCACGCGCATGCTTCCTTTACTAGATGCTTTAGCTTGACCGCAAGCGTATTAAATATGATCCTCATCTACTAAGACCAGACTTAACAAGCTGGATGCACGCCTAGTTACGAGGGAGTGCTATTGGGACGAAGTTGATAGCTTCTTAATAGCAAAGATGTATTTTAACGCCGGAATTTAAGTAAAACATTACTATCTGTGAGCAAAATAGCTTCTTTACTCAAGCCTGAGAATTGTATTATGTGGCGTGATCTCAAAAGTCTCCTGTAGCTGTAATACATGTCGTCGAACAGTTTATTGACAACGTCCTCCTTTGTAGGGTTGTGAACCGCATATATAGGGTGTACGCCTTTCACGGCCCAAAAACAGTAGCCTTCGGCCTCCACTCGCGTGGCTACCCCCTTCTTGGCGTCCGTCACCTCAGAGCATAAGTCAACGGCTAACTTGTTCTTTGCTCGCGGCTACGTATATTTTCCTTGATAATACACGACCTAAGTCTAGACTGGATGATCTACCAATAGACAAGTATGGTGTTTTACCCGACGAGTCCGACCGTGCTGCGGCGCGCCGTGGATTGCTGTCCTTCTTCTCTGTTGCCGGAGGGCTGTCGCGCTCGTCCGCTTCGCTTGCCGTCGAGGATCTGTCGAGCCACCCCGTTCTGTGCTAAGATGGGGTGTCAGGTGTCAGGTGGTGGCGAATTTTCGATATAGATGGGTTTCTTGGTGTTCGTGCTCTTCTCTCGGGTTGAACGGCCAGGCGATGCAGACTTTGTCTCGACGAGAATATCTTGAGGTTGACCAGCGTGTGGTGGCGGAAGTCTCGGCGTCGGCGGTTCGGACTGTTCATCCTGTGCTACCGTCGTAGCCAGTTCTGCCTCCATGTTGGCTCTTCGCCTCCTCCGCTCTTCTAACCTGGGTTCGCGCTGGCCTTTGGCTATCTTGTACGATTCGGCTAGCCGTGTTGTCGTCTGCTGGTATTCGCATACGTGATGGGCCCCCGCGGAAGCGCCCGTGGAGGCGCCCGTGAAAGGGCCCTTATAGCCTACGAATCGAATGACGTCCGTTCGTTGGGCCTCTTGGAGTCTTTGCTCTTGTCGTTCTCCGGCTGCCCGGTCGCGACGATCCCTTGCCTGCTTGCGTCGTTGCTTATTTCTCTTATCATGGGACAGTGGCCGAGGAACCATGATGCCTGCGCACACTGGCTGTAGAGGGATGTGAAAGATGGTGAGGAGACATTTCTACGCTCCAATCTGGCTTGCTCTGGCGAGTGCCGTCTTATCGTCGGGTGGGCGCTTCGTTCGTCTCTAATATGCTTTATTGCTTTTTCTTCTGTGCGGCGGTCGAGCTGCTCGACTATTGGGTGTGGCGCCTATAAGACGCGGAGTATTGATGCCGTTATAGCATTGCAGAGACTATATATAGGCGAAACGATTAGAATAACCTGCATGCTGTAAGTATTGTCCTATCATACAGGAGAATTCTATCGGTCTACGAGTTTTAGATGCAGTGACGCAACGAATCCGCAAAGGAGCTAGCCCGATTGGACCGAATGGAGTTATCCCATGTAGGGAATTATTCACGCGCCTTAGTTGCAGACAATCGTTCAAGCAAATGTGGGGCACATGCCATGTTTAAGCGGGACTATGTTCGAGCCGAATGGTCGTATCCAAGCACAGCCATGTTCAAGCAAACTGACCGTGTTCAAGTAGAATCGTCGATAGGTATAAAACAGAGAAATCCGCACGTTTGGGAGCCTGGAATCCTCTTCCTTCTTGTGATACGGTGCATTCGTTGACGATCCTAGACCGAACACAATTCGCAGCCGAGATCACGGATTAACATTATTATACGCGCGGCCACTGCGCTCAGTCACAATTCCTTATTTCGCGATGGCAAGGAGCGCAAGAGTTGCTAACACCCAAAAAAAGTAGAAGCGAATTATAAGCGACGGACATTAGCTGCAAGTGGTCACGTTGGCTGCAGTGTTTACGGACAATTGCGGAGCCTGGCAAGATATAAAAGGAAGGCCATTGCCTAGTTGCATCGCTACAACACTTTATCGCTACAACTCAAAGCCAGTCCTCATCAACTCCGGCTCTACAACAACTCGCCTCTACAATTACATCTCTCCAATCACGCGAGACTAGACCAGGATCCCAGAATGTGCACTCGCGCGAGCTAGATAACTATTTGCCTGGACATTGCCGTTGATTACCGAATCAGGGCTCTTTTCCAGCCGGTTCGACGGGCTGTTAGCGGGAGAATCGGCGCTCACGTCTCTACAATCATGGCTTTGGGACGCAAACTTAGAGCTGATTATGCCGAGACGTTTGTGACTGGACAGCTAGCCCATCCCGAAACAACCGGGGGCCTCGTCGTGATCCTGCAGCAACCCCGAGACGATTATTGCTTTGACGAAGGTCTCGAAGCGGTCATCAAAGACTGCCCCACCTTTTCGGCCCTGAATGAACTGTTCTATACTGTGTCGTGCGGAATAATTACACTGAACGATGTGTCCGATCTCGATCTCCTTCCGTATACGACCCCGCAGGAAGTAAACGATAGAGACAACGACCTGCGTTTCCTTAGCAAACGATTCGACACTTGCGTGAAAGCAGTGTGCTAGAAAAAGCCAGACGTGGTGCTTTGTGCAGGGAGATACCGGTTTGCAGTTAACTTGGACAGGAAAAGTCGTAGTCGTTATGTAGGGGGTGCTTCGCAGCTAGAGAGCATTGGTATAGGTCGTACCTTCAGAGACGGCGAAGGCGGAGACGACGCCAACGTTCGTATTAGGGATGCGACTGGGAACACTACGCGCATTCACCGGGTCAACGCTTTCCATCCTAGCACTGCTTTGCATTATTCTTTCTAACATCATAGCTGCTTTCGGCAGCTACTGCTGCTCGCAGTCTCCGAGGTATGCGGCGCGTATGTTGGAAAGTGGACCGAGTCTAGTTGGATGGCCGACTTGAGGGGGACTTGTACTAAGCAGTCTGAGGAGCTACGTGCTAACCGTGAAGAAGTTTCGACCGATAGGAACGGATTTGAGTCTGATTTCGAGGACGGTGACGAGTTCGAATCCGGTTCCGAGGATGTTGGCGGCTTCGGACACGGTTCTAAGGATTCCGAGAGCACTGACAGCGTCCTAGAAGAGGGTGAGCGAATTGCCTCGCATTATTGCTCTTCGTTGGATGAAGTTGTCAAAGCCATTCGCACGATCGCAAGGTCGCACGGAGACCCATACGAACGGCTTCTCCATAGTTTGCTCACTAGACGGCTTAACGACGCAAGCCTTGCTTTGCGACATATTCATCAGTTAGAGAATGAACGTGGTCTCGTTGTGCCGGAACGGGTCATTTACGTCACCCGTGACGTGGGTAGATGGGATTTCGTATCTGATGAGTGGTCCGGAAGCGAAGCTATGAAACAAGTGATCTTGAACGCTGTAGAGGAACTTGCAAGCTGCGTTAGCTGTTCAGATGTTGACGTTGGAAAGGCAATGGACATATTCCTCAACACGGCTGAGGCGCTTGAGTGCATTTTAGAGGATTTAATGGAACATCGCGGCGGCATGCTGCCACATGACGAGCCGGCCGATGTCGACTTAGAATATGAATGGTAGTGCGCTAATGGTTTTTGGCTCAAAACTGCATTTGGAAGTAAATGCCTAAAGCTGTTTTTCATCGCGATCATTGTTTGCCTCGTCCCGTCGATTTGGCGAAGTGGATGCGACAGGGGGGTCGTAGCCGGCATGGAGCTTTTTGATTGGAGGGTGTTCGGGCTGTGACAGGGACGTCGTAGCCGCCATGGACGCATTTCATTGGAAGCTTGTCGTCGGGTGCCTCGTTGGATTTCGTAAGCAAACTTAGGCTTCGGCGTTTTGCCGGCAATTCTCGACTTTGATCGCGCCAAAAATGCTTACCCTAGCGAAATGAGTTAAATAAAGTATCTAGCTAGAGACATTACTGAATTTTGTATCGATTGATACTACTTGTATCGGTGCAGCGGTCGTGGCTGGTGGTATACACGACGAAGACCGGCATTTGCGGTGCATATCGAATTTCACTAAGTAAAACGCGGCCACAGCCCAACGCCCACACTAAACTCAGCTCTGATGTCCGCCGGCGGCAATGTGGCCGTCAAAAACACCCTCTGCACGCCCCATTCGCGAATTACGCCTCCCAATTCTAATAACTTCGGTCGGAACTGGGGGCTCGCGTCTAACAAAACGTGGCACTCGTCGACGACGACGCGATCCAATACCTGTCGGGAATGCAACCGGTTGACGTAATCGCGGAATCCCTTCGTTACCGCGGACTCGGGCGTTACGAACACGACCGTCGCTACCGGGTGGCTGCCGTGACTCTGCCATACGAACGAATCGATCCTGTTCTTCTCGCAACGCCTGTGCAAATCTTCGCGCAATGACGTTAACGGGACGATAACGATGGTCGTCCCTTCCGGCGAATAATATGCCGGCAACATGAACGACAAACTCTTGCCGCTACCCGTGCCTGTAACCTGCAAAATGGGCCCCTGGCTATGTGCGACGGCACGGATGACGGCTTCCTGCTGCCCGCGGAACGCGGCGCCGTCGCCCATCATGTTGCGCAACTCGCCGCGGATATCGACCCGATGCAATCGCGCGAATCGCTGGAACCGGGCCTCTTCGCGGTGGCTGTCGAACGGGGCACGTCGTCGTTTGGCCCCGGCGCCGTCCCGGCCGGCCCCGCTCCAATCGTCCGCGCCGAAACCCAAAAATCGGTGCCACTGCTGGCTGACCATCCGGAACTGGTTACGCAATTCCGCCGTCCCGAACCCGCCTTGCTGTAATGCTCGGGCATATATCATCCCCGCTATGTGTGTGCCGTGGCCCGCCTGTAAATCCGCTGGGTTGTTGTCGACGCCCTCTTCGTCCTCGTCGCCGAATCCGCCGTTGTCGAACGGCCTCTTCAAAAACCGCCTGGATATGGCGATCGCTATGTGCCTCCACGCGCTTATGTTTAATACCGTGCCTATTAATCGCTCGCTGTGTCGCTGGATGATTCTTCGCGCGCGGTCTGACGTCTATTTGCGTTCTTTGACCTAATCTGCGTACCCTACCGGGTCCGCGTCGCTCTCCGTTTCCCGCTCTTCTTCGCCTTGCTCCTCCTGCTGCCCGCCCTCCTGTTCCTTCCTTAACCGCTCGCGCCTCTCTGTCTCGCTCTCTGCCTCCGTCCGGCTGACGACCTCGTCGGACTATAAAAACGCGCTGTAATTGTCGGCTTGCTTGACGATGCCCTGTACCTGCTGCCAAAACGGCAACACTAACCACAAATACCACACTAATAACTCGCTAACCTCGCGCGGTAAATATCGGTGGATGACCTTGGCCTGTCCGGTCCGGCGGAAACCCTTATGGTACGACGTGACGAAACACATTATCTTCTGATGGGCTAAAATGTTGCGTACGCCGCCGTTGATGGTGTTTACGTGCCGGATGCCTAATATCTCCGTCGACCGCGCCGGCTGTCCCGCCACCATGTGTATGATCATCCATAACCGCTCGCGGAATGTCTCTAACGTACGACCATACTTGCGTACCGCCGTCGCCCTGTACGGGTTGTTGCTGGCCCTGATACTGCTATCGCTGGAAAACCATGCCTTGCGACGCGCTTTGGACTCTAACACGCGCTATAATACCTACTCGTCGCCTTTGGATAACCATCCGTTGCGCTGGTCCTGCAAAAACGAATACCCGACGCGATCTTCGCTATGGTCGTCTTCTAACCGGGACCACTCGATGGGCGGTAACGCTTCGGTGCCGCCTGGTTCCACGGCCGTCAACTCGGCTAACGATTGGCGCGCCTCGCCGACTAACGTATGCAATATGTTGTGCAACTTGGTTATGCTGAACGCGATCTTGCGGTGTTTGATGCAATCTCTATCCCAATCAACCGTCCCGCCTGCGGGCGTGTCGTAACGAATATGCATGCCGTACGTATGCGTGTCGAAAATCTAATCTATCGGCGTCGGCAACGCGTTCGGCTCGTGCGTTACTATGGTCATGAACCGCTGTACCTTTTCGCGCATAATGGTGAAAATACTCGTCGCCGCCTCGCGGGCCTCGTCCTCGTCTATTCTTTCTATTAATGTCGCCACCTCGTCCTGCCGCTGTAAATACGAATGGTATACTACTAACATGCGGGCGACCTTGATGACGGCCGAATACACCGGCGTGTAATCGATGGCGGGCACCTATCCGCCGTCGTCGCGTATGCCTATGACGGCTAACCCGCTGATGATGATGCTATCGTAATGGCTATCCTTGAACTGGTGATCTAACCACGATATGGCCATCTCTAACGCCAATCGCTCCATGCGCTCGTCGCTCGCTTCTGGGTCTATCGCTTGCGGGTGCTCCTCGGTGGCATCCGCGGCGATATCCGCGAACGCGTCGTATGCACTGCACTGACGCTTCGTCAACCGATACGGGGGCATGAATTCGGGCTCATCCTCCTGCGTCCTGTGCAAAATGTATAACAACTTCCTCCATACGTCTTTGTACCGCGCCTACGAATCGTCTTCTATGCGATTATCAAACGGCCGGCTCGGTTTGACGTGTATTTGCTTACGCTGGACCTCGAATAATGCCGGGGCTCTGACCTTTGTGGATGTCGCCGTCCACCGGGCCCGGTCTATGACGCGGCTTAAACTGTCCCACATGGCTTATAATACCGGCTCGTTGGGATGGATGGGACTCATCGTTCTGCGCAACCTCGGCTTGTCCGATCCGTCTAAATGATGCGCCTAACCGGTGCGCTCTAACTATCCACTGGGCTCCGTCTTGTCGTTGGCAACCTTGACCTTTTCCTCGCTTCGGGTCTCGAATTTCTTGGCCTGGCCCCGATGGATCTGTTGGACGTGCTGTATCATGTCGACGGCGGGTCCGGCCTGCTGGTACGGGTTGTCGACCTCGCCGCACACTTCAAACCATCCGCTCGCGGCCCGGGAATGGAAAAATCGCTGACACCTGACGCCTGCTGTCTACGGAACCTCCTTCGCTTGTTTCGATCGTCGCACAACGTCCCCGCCCCTGACCTAACTGTTCTTCTATCTATGCACCTTGCGGCAATGCTTCTGCATCGGGCGTATCGCACGGGCTACGTAATGGCATGCCTCGTTGTTGTATCGCAACGCATTGCTCTCCGGCGGCGCGATAAACGGAATCGGGTCTGTTGTTCTGGATGGGAACCGTAATGCCGCCAACCCGGCTTGATCCTGGATGATTCCTGCGGTTGAACGGACCCGGTCTGCAATACGACTCCGTTCTTTGATATCCATGGATGTATGCCGCGTTTTCAAATGGCTCCCGACTTCGTTCGCAATACATACGAATTGGCACTTCTTGCATACTACCAACGGATAACCCTCTAACTTTATAAACGGGTCTATGGCGGCGGCCTCTATTATCATTGCTCGCTGACAATCGAATTCTATATTATAGTTGAACAATTCCTCTGCGCGGTGCGCTAACCTCCTACCTTTTATAATGGGCTTCCGCTCCTTACCCCTTTTATTACTGCGCCTCTCTACGGCTCCGGCCTGCTAACTGTGAATTTTGCTGGGATGCGTGCTAGGGTCTATGCCGAAACCACTTTACGCGGGACGCGTCGACCCGTGCGCGCGTTCGGGGTGTAATCCCATTGGCTGCTATTTCCCACGTTACATGCATTGACCACCGCGACCGTCATATCAATGCTATTCTGGCTAACCTTAATCGCAAATTGCTCTTTCCTTCCGGGTTTCTGTATGCTAAAAAATCTCTTATTCGACTCATTACAATGGGCGCCGTGTTTTCGCGTGCTTTTGGGTATGTTTTACGACGCCGGGGTATGGTTCGTTGTAACCCTAACCCTCTGCGAACCGTACCCTATGTTTTTTTAGCGCCGCCTGCATTTGTGTGAGATGGTTCTACGAGTCGTACTACGAAAACCCAACCATAACTGTGAGGTCTGGGGCTTACTCGTTTCAACCTTCCCCTACTCTACTGCCAGACCCGGAAGCCAATTTGCTTTAGGGTTAGGGTCACGGGTAAGGCTAGGGGTAGGCGTAGCTCACCGAGTGTTAGGGTTGCCCTTACGAACACTCGGACAGTCTCCCGTAGCACTTTCAGCTCGGGCTAGCTAGACTTTCAAGACAGAGAACGTCCCAAGGCTAGTAAGTGGCCAGCTGGCAGACGGCCCTTCCCTGGCCCAACAGCGCGTTTTGGCCCGAAAGGGGCTTTGGCTTTGGGGTTAGGGTTACGGGTAGGGTTACGGGAAGCCCGATGCGGTTCTCGACGCGGCCACGGTCGTTGCCCCCGTCACGTTGCCTTCCTCCGGCCCTTGCATCCCGCCCGCACACCACTCGTCCCGTTCGCCGCGGCAGGTATTACAGCTTCACCGGCCCTACAGCCCCTCCTCGACCGCGATCCCTCACGGCCAGCCCTCCTCGAGATAAACACCGGTTCCCCGGGCCCCGACAACCACCTTCCTCGCAACAGTCTGCCGCAAGCTTGCCGTTACCGCCGTCCGAGGAGCCTCTCGGATACGTGACCCCGTACCGACCTTCTGCCCTTGCCGCCCACCTTGCTTTCACCAGCCCGTCTCGCGCATCACTCGAGCTTCGCCGTCGAGCCCATTACCCCCGGCGTGCCATGCGGTAACTTGCAAGTTGGTCTCCATGCTTCCTCCTTCGCCCATCATCGTCATTCTCCCGTCGTTGTGCCTTCGATAAATTAGCCGTGGCTGTCTCGTACGCCGTCTGCAGCCCGTTCCGCCTTCGCCAGAAGCCTCACCTGCCGTTGTTGCCGTTGCCTGTTGCCTGTTGTCGGCCATGAGCCTGTATGTGACGGTGCATTGGACGGCTGTGAAATGATGGCTGTAGGGAGGGTGGCTAGGGAATTCAAGCTGGTACAAAGCTAGAGAAGCCCGCCGAGGATGGATCGTGGTAGTTGTAGCCCATGTTGACGCGAGTAAAAGTGCACAGCGAAGTGCCACCCACCAAGGAAATGGGGGACCCGCCCCTTTTGATCGGTCAAGCAGCCCCACCCTCCCGCGCTGCCCCCTAAGCCCTGCCGACGCTGACCAGTCAAAACAGCCAAAAACAGCGCTCCTCAGCCGTAAGAAGCAAGCAATGGCGTACCCTGTCACACGCCACGCCACGCGCGCCGATTCCCACCGTCCTCTCTTTCCAAAGAGCCGAATTGGGGAACAAACAAGATTCGCCATTCTTCACGAGCACCCATCCTCCCTCCGTTTGTTTCTAGCCTTCTCGCCTATACGGAAGAGGATCCGATTTTGGCTTGCTTACAAGGCCGTGAATGCATGCATATCGCGTCCCCGTTTCTAGCGCTTCTTGCTCGAGCGGTAAATAAGTAACCTCTTCCAGGCCATTTTTAGCTGTCGTGCCATAACCTACACTCTATGCTCAATACCTAGAATGCTCAATACCTAGAAGCAACATCGTCATCCTTCTCTACCGACTGCTTTTTCCGGATTTCGATTGGATAATGAATCAACCCATCATCCGCTGGCTCAGGCTCAGGATCACTGGGCCTGCTGCAGTCCGCCGCCTCTCCGATAATTTGAAACCTATCGCTGTCCTCTTGGAGCGCTTGCCGCAGATTCAACGCTCCTCGTAGCCGTGTCTGCTTTTTGCTCAACGACCCGGTTGTCGACAAACCCAGTATACCTAGCACCACCGTCAACGAAGTATCTGGCATCCCCATCATCTTCTGTCAGCCTCTTCCTTTCGGCTTTCTTGGCGGTATCCTTACCGTTCATCTGAGCGATCCTGTACCACGTGAGCTTGCCCTCCATCCTCAGGCGCTCCTTGATCGCCTTCTCTACCAGGTCCGGCCGTAGATGTATCTCGCCGCCGCTATCGTAACCCAAAGCTTGTTGCCTAGATCTTGCTGTGCGTAAACATGCTTTGCCCGTATCGCTCTGTCGCCCAAGGCGGGTAGATCACACTCACATCTCGCCAAGCTTTTGCTCCAGTCCCTCCATTGTTGACGCAATCGCACTCAATCGCCCGTGCAACCCATCCACCTGCCTTGACACCCCATCGAGCGTGCTCTCGAGCCGAGATCCGTTTTGCACCTCGGGTCTCCCTTCCATCCGAGCCGCTTCATCCGTCAGCTGCCTCAGCGTGCCCACGAAGTCTTTCACCTCGATCATCGGAGTCCCTGTCGTGTTCTCCATCATAAGTCGTGGTCGTGAGGGATGTCTGTCCCCTGGCTCCTGTCTGGGTCGGTCGGTCACGATACGCGAAGAAGGAGGCGAGAGAGCGGTCATCGACGGGGAAAAGTCGCTCACGAATAGAGTACTAGCATTCCTTATACGCCTGCCGTCCAATTCCAATCGACGTGATGTTTCCCGCCAAACCACAGGATCCAATTGGCTCGGCTAGTCGCGCGTCTAAGACATCTTGCTGCCCATCTACCCACGCCTTAAGCCAGCTACGCGACCCCCGGACGCCAGAGCAAGGGAGCATGCTATGCGGCTTCCTCCTGGATCCTCGATGAACAGACCCACGTTAGCTCACCATCCCCCGTTTTTCGATGGCAATACGTTGCTACGTGCTGCGTGCAGACCTACCACTTGTTCAACTATGGCGAAGACCGGACCGGAACCACCCTCGCCGCCATCGCCACCATCACCGACTCTCGAGAGTCTTCTTCAAGAACACCATACGACATGTCGCAATGCGCTCATGGCTATGTACGACGTCACGCCCGAGAAGCGCACTAAATTCCTACACCGCGCCCTGGTCAAGCGTCCTTATCCGGTCGCGCAAGGCGCAGCTCTGGGTTGGCTACAGTGGCCAGAAGCGGGCCATGTCGACGAGCCTCCCGTGTGTGCGTTCTTGCGCGAGGCTTTCGAGATATTTTTCGGGCAGAACCAATTCGTTGTTTCAGATTATGCCCTCCCCGAGTTTCTTCAAAGCCGTATTGGGGGAAATAGTCAGGATAGGGTGCAAGTCGCGTCCCTGATTCGAGACATCGTTATCGCGATCGATATCAGCAGCGACAGCAGCGACGACGTCAATGCATATGGTCCACTGTGCGCCAGAAACCTCCGGTGCCTCCTCGATCTCCGCAACTACTCAGACGTGCGGGTCGACTTGGTAGGAGATGGGCCGCTTGAGCACGTTGACTGGGCGGCACAAGAGACGCTACGTCACATAGCGCCTGTTATCAGAGATCTGATCAGGACATTCGGCGACAATTTTGCTATTCGTCGAGTGCGTCTCGACGGGAAGAGCAGGGATATTCGCGCATACTGGGATCAGCCAAAGGCGCGAGCGAAAGCGGACTACTATATCGAAGAGCCCACGATGACGGAGGTTATGCAGGTTCAGATCGCACGGTGGACGACTCGCCCAAGGTGAGGTGAGCGCTAAGTCACAATTGACTACTTACAAGTCGATGCATCCGTTACGCCAGCGACGGTAGAAGTTGGCACGGTGATCGGTAAAGAGAACTGATTGTTCGCGTCTGATATATAAGGTTATGCTTATCTAGCGCAATGCGACACATACTTTGTCTCCTTACGTATCGCTACCTCGACCCCCTGCTTTTTGCTCACGATCTTCAATAATAATAGACGAGCAACGATCTACCCATTCCTTGTCAGAACTACTAAACACGAGCTCGATAAATCTTTCCGGCTCTTTTCGTACAGACAAGAGCTCTTTGCGTAGCCGAAACAGTTCCTCCTCGCTTTGCAAGCTTGACTCGTTATTCCGAGGGCTTGGTCTGCTACCCTGCACCGTGATCCACCCCAGGAGTTTAAGCATGCGATTATTCACCCCCTTGTGCTCTGCCCACTCGCTGGTTAGCGAGCTTGCCTCTAGCTGCACAGCGCCGCGGCAGCAAACGGAACAATGGACTCACCAATCTTCTTCGTCATTTCGGACACGCGGAGCACCTGGCCGTCGTCGTTGTCCCATGGGAACGCTTCCGGTCGGAAGAACCACAGCATCCGCGTCACCATGTTCGCCGCCAGCAAGGCGGGGGCCTTCTGCTTGGTCGCCACGCTGAATCCCTGCTTCGCAAGCACCTGCGGCGTCGCCGAGGATGCGCACACGGTGAGCACAAACATAAGCATGAGGTCGCACCTGGGATCCCCAAGGCAGCTCTCTAGGCAGAAAATGGCTGCTTGGTAGTGCCCTAGTACCTGTTGATCTCCCTCCTCGAAGATCTTCTTCAGCTGTTGGAAACCGTCTTGCACGAGCCTTGGCACCTGCTGGAAGGGAATCTTGCATCCAAAGTCAATCCTCCGCG
>JALHBY010000160.1:11442-31640 GCA_024340155.1 Tolypocladium pustulatum | reverse complement strand
GCCCTTTTGCCGCTCGCGGACTGCGCAGCTTCATACTGTGCCGCCGCTTCCAATGCCGCCCGCTTTAAGCTCCCTGGCCGAGCTGTCAGTACCTGGCTGCTCATCGTCGCCGTTCCAACGAGCCTTACGACTCGCCGGTAGGTCAGCTTCCCCCGGTAGGAACCCGGCATCTACTCTACTCCTAGCGACAGCATGGCCGCGGCAATGCTCCCGACCTATTGTTCCTTCGTCACTACCGTCTGCTTTGTGTGCTGGATGGCCGCCTTCAGCACAGAGGGCCAGCTCGAGTGCTTGGACGCGAACGCCCCGATGGACTCGTCGCCCTGCAGCGCCGCGTAGATCTCCTTTGAGAAGTCTCGCCGCGTTTTCGACACGATGGCAGACGCCTCAATAGCTATATCTGCATCGGCGCTCAGCACGTCGTGCCCAAGGCTTTCGTACCGTCTAGAAGGCCGAGTTAGTAGCCATTGTATCTCTCCCCCATGATACAAGCCTCGTAGATGATAATAATCGACGACGACGACATAGAGATGGGACTCGCTTACCTCCAGCTGAATGGGTTATCACTCTCTTCCCATGAAGATAGCGCTTCCCGAGCCCGCGCCAACGTGCTGCTGTCTGCCTCGCATGAGGTACGCCCGCCCCGTACGCCGCGGTTGAGCCTTTGCCGAAGCTGGTAGCCGACGAACGTTCTCATCTGATCAATCCAGAGATCGCGAAACACTTCCTCGACGAACCGGGCCGTTCCTTCGAGCCCGCGTATGGAACGTCCGCCTAGTTCCGCGAACCAGAGTTGGCTGTGCCGGTTCGCCGCTACCCTGAGCCCGTAGTGATATCCGAGGGCCGCCACGTGCATCAGCACCGGCCTTCCGTCATCCGTCTTGGGCCATCGCCTCAGGTTGATGACGCCCCGGCCCTGCCGCAAGTCGAGCATGTCGGGTGCGATGAACGGCCAGCCCCCTTCGCGCAGGCTTTCCATCGTCTTGAGCGGCCGCAACACACGAGACGGAAGGACCCTCGGGTCCCCCGTGAAGCAAAAGTTGCCTAAGCGATCGAGTGCGGCCACGCCCTCGGACAACGCCAACCCCAGGCCCAGCGAGCCATCCTCGCGATATCGCCACTCCATCTCCTCCACCGCGAGCTCGAATACCTTCGCGAACGCGACCAGCACCCCGGGGAAGGCGACGGACGGGAACTGCCGCAGCATGCCGAGGTAAGCCTGTCTCTCCTTGAGGAAGAATCGCATCAGCTGGAAAATGGGCTGCAGGATGTTCATGAAGTCCCGCCGCGCGGGCACGAGCCGTCGCACGTTGATGGATACAACCTGCTCGAAACGAAAAGCAAGCTCTTGCTCTGTTATGGCGGCCTCGATCCGCTGGCGCTCCCTTGCGAAGGGCGTAGACGCATCGGGGTCGTCCGGCGTCAGTTGTCCGCGGAGCCTGCTCAGTAGCCGCTGCTGCTTTGCTCGTACCGGAGCGCTGCCGTTGACGTCCGAGATCGGCACCGTCAACGCTGCCGTGGCGGACCCTTGCGTTGCCAGCAGGTCATCCGCGCGATGCCGGATCGATCGTTTGATGTTGGAGTAGGCTTGAAAGAACCCGAAGGAGAGGACGTCCGCCCCGTCGTTCTGGAAGCTCATGTTGTCTCTCATGATCGTCAACAGGTTGCCGGCGAGGAAGGCTGGTGGCTGGGGCGACGAGAAGTTCCCGTACGCAGGGTGGAAGCCCAGAGGGTAGAAGGTGTAGTCGCTGCCGCTGGCGTACTCCCTCGCGACTCGATTGCGGTCGGCCAACAGAGACAATGCCTGTCCTGGCTCCCCGTCGAACGACAAGCCTCCTCTTCCTTCGACGCAGTGCAGGTTGACCGCTAACGCGTACGAGATGCTATCGACGTTCTCTAGATCGTACTTCTGCTCGAGCTCGGCACGAAGCTTCCCGAGACCCTCGCTGTAGAGACCACTCTGTCTCTCGCTCGGTCTCTCCGTCTCCTCCGCCTCGTTCCCCACAAAGAGGTTGTCCTCCGATGCCGCCAGCCACCGATCAAAATCCGTCATCGCGCTACGCGGGACACCGATGTGCGGCTGGCTTTCTGCGTCGGAGAGCGCGTCGCTCGGCGGCCGGGCTGATGGACTGTTTGCCCCGTTGCTCCCGTCGCCCCTATCCCGACTCGCCATCTCTGCTCTGGACCTAGCCGTCGAGGCCGGGACGCCTCGGTCACTGTTCTGAATGTCCTCATCGCCGCCTTCGCTATTACTTGTCCCGACACTCTCGTGATCGTCGTCCTCGTCCTCGTCCTCGTCGGTCGGTCGTAGTGGCACCTCTCGCGCTAGTGCCTGCAGCTGTTCCGTTACTTCGATCTCGATGTTCGCCCCGTAGTCGTACGCGTGGAACGCCGGCCGGTGATCTTGCCAGAACCGATCGTATCCGTATTGCGCGGCGAAGGCGGGCCACCGTTCCATGAAGAGCCTCTGAAAGGCCACCCATTTGTTGAACGTGATCGTCTGTGACCCTCGGGCCCCGAGGCCCCATGACGCCTCGACGCCTTCACCGAGAAGCTCGCCGTCTAGGAATACGCCTTTGATATGGGTCAGCAGCGCGTCTGCGTGGCACCGGGCCAGCGCGCTGCCCTTTCGCGCACCGTCTCCTCGTCCGCGACGTCGCCCGCTTGGGATGGGCGGCGTCTGCATCGGATGCATGACGATAAACCAGATCTCACGCGCCGCCCCGGTCGCTAGCCGGAATGTGCGACCGGCCAAGTCGAACGGCACCCCTTTGACGTGCTTAGCGCTGTATGGTGCCTGCCAATGCTGCAGCGATATCGTGACGTTGTCGAAGAAGCGATCGCTGCGTCGGGAGACGGGACGAAGCGGCCGGCCGATGATGCTCAGGAAGTCGAGGTAAAATACGGGATAGTACGTATCGTCGACCTGCGCCTGGCTCGAGCCCAGCTTGCTGCTTCCGTAGTTCATGGTAAACCGCCGCTGCAGGATTTCGAGCGCCTGCGTCCCGTCAAATTCCGGGCGGCTTGTCTTCTCGATGAGCTTCCTGACTGTGGAGCATCAGCACGAGTCGAAGGACCGTGTTGGCGGGTCAGGGACGTACCACTATACTTGAAGTCGCCGGAAGAGTGATGAATCTTCCAGCTCTGCGAAGGTCGCGTTGCTGTCTCCTCCGTGTCTCCTTCCGCAGCCGCGCCGCCGAGATAGAGTTCGTCGAGAGAGCTCGGCGAGGGCGCTTCGTCAAGGCCATCCTCGTCTTCTTCTTCAAGAACTGGCTCTTGGTCTTGGGTAGCCCACTCGTCCACTTCTTTAGGAACTAGATCTTGATCCTGGGCAGCCTACTCTTCATCCTCGATGAAAGACATGCTTGGAGTTTACAAATAGGACTAGTCCCTCGCGGCGAATAGCTAGTAATGCTCTGGCTGCTCGAGCCTATCTCGAGCTGCTATATTTCGATGCCGTGTTCGCAGCTCGGAACGACGGCGCGTCATGGCTCTCGCGTCAGCATGCCACAACCCGGCTGGGCCATGATAACACGGCCCCTTATAATTGCTTTTACGATTTCCAGCCCCAGGGGTGGTGATCCGAGCGTAGTTGCAGTTTGGCAGGGATTACGGGATGGAGGTGGAAATTAGAGGTCGTCCCGGGCGCGGCAGGGGGTCGTGGTATCGCCAAGCCTATCGTTCAATCTATCCTTACAAACAGGATCAAGCAAGAGCATTTCATCGTCTTAACGAACGAACACTCTGTCTTTCTTCTTATGCCTAGAACACGAGTGTTTACTGTGAGAAATACGTATCTGCAATAGACACTGATAAAATTCCTCAGATTGTCTGTCGTTCTGTTTATAAGACACGGCTGCCGCACCTTTTGATTCTATAAAATTTCCCCACGCAACGGCCAAGAAGAATACTCGCCACTTATCGTCCCTACGATGGCTATAATAAGTAAATAAACAATCCTCTCTACTATCACGCATATTCTAAATGCTCAGGAAAGCTGCTTCTCTACTGTTGTCTACTTTTCTCGTAGGAGGATAGTGGGATTTATTTGTATAGGGTAACACATCACTGAGAACTCGATACCGCGACAGGGCCGCGCTGCCACGCCGGCGTTGACGTCCGGCCTTCTGCTCGATCCGATCTTGCCATCGAAGATGCAAGGAGCCGCTTCTCTAGCGCGCTCTGTCGACCAGACGGTCGAAGCGTATTCAGCCTTGGGCCTTTTACTTCTTGTGGCGTCGGGGCAACCCGGTTTCGCGGCGCATCCCCATTTGCCAACGTAGTGGTTTTCCCCGTAGACGAGGACGGTAATGGGCGACGAATGACGCTCCTACCAGGATCTGGCTTGTTTTGACCTGACCCCCCCTGCGAACGCGTCTCTGTGTGCCGTGTGTTTGCTTTTTCCGGACTCTGCCTTGCCGCTTCCGCCGCCGCCGTCCTTGCATTCATCGCCTGCAGCTGCCCCCTCCATTCCTCTGGCGGAGGGCTCAGCGACCATTCTATGTCACTTGGAAAGTCGTCGTATGGCCCGAGCAGAGACTCGTACGGCTCAATCAGAGACTCGTATCGGCTTCGAGCCGTCTCGATCGAGCGGAGCGCATCGGCAGACAACAATCGTCCAGCATCAGCCGGCCCAGCACCCAACGCCTCCCGACATCGCCGCGCCGCCCACCGAACCACGGCCTCGTCGATGGCGGCACAGAGCTCTTGGGAGGCCGCCTGGCTGCTCAATGCTGGATTATCCGCCACTTCCGGAATCGTGCGCGTGAGCGCACCGATAGACCGTGTGATGCTGGATGCCGGCTTGCGGCCATCGGCCTTGGTGCCGCTGCCCTCCTCGACAAGGTTCTTCCACGGCGGCCGAAAGCGAGATCCAAGCATATCCTGAACCTTGAACAACACAAGTCTCCACGGCAACTCGATAAACCGCTCGCCATAGCCATGCACGTTGTTGCTGGGGAGAACATCCAAAGAGGTCTTGGCCGCTGGGCTCTTGAAGAATGCCATTTCGTCGCGGACGTCGTCGAGCACCCTTCGCTCAAGGGCAATCGACTCGGATTCTACTGTGATACTCTCAGTAGATATCTCCCTCGTGCTCCTATGTGTTCCGCCATTGGACGGCTCCGCGCGTAGCGCTGGTTTGAGGTCCTCGCGTAGTAGCGGCTTGTTATTCTCTCGACGGTCTATGACCACCGTTGGGCTGGGATTGAGCTAGGCGACGACGTGTGTCATTACCTGCATCATGATCCGTCCCTCGTCTTTTGTCGTTCTAAGAAGGCCCTGGACATCGTGAAACCGCAACCTTGGACCGCCGGAGATGCGTTGGAACATCTTGTGGTAGGCCTCGTCGCTTGCTTCTTGGAGGAAGCCCTTTCGTCGGCGTAGCCCGGTCTGAACACCTTCCGGTACAGAGGCCGTGGCCTCGTCGCCCTCTTTCGGATAAAACAGCTGGAACACTTCCGATTGCGTGTAGGCGTGAGGCAACCTGGCCAGTGCCGCCCAGTCCGGCGCATACACGTTGTCGACGGCATCGCACGGCAGGTCCTTGAGCGTGTCCAAGACCCCTTCAAATGTGGCGAACCAATACTATCCAGGCATGGCCATATATCAGCTTGCGAGACCACACCGTTAGGATGTGCTCACTTACGTTATCGATCCGGTAACTCGACATCCAGTCCCAGGTCGATATGTTAAACGTAGCTCGGCCAACCTCTGTCTCGCACCAGCGCGTGATCATCGACCTCCAGCGATCGTTCTTCCAGAGTGTGACGAGACGGCTTACGGGAAAGCGGTCCTCGCTGCTTAGTCGCAGAACGTCGAGCATCTGCCTTTCCACCGCTACCTTCTTTCCTCGGAAGAGGTTGTCGTCTTGCCCGGACGCTAGTACGAGCTGCATCTAGATTTGGCCGTGGCTGTCGGGTAGAGTTGGGTCACGTCGGTTCACTCGCAGTTGAACGTTGAGCTCCGGTGGCAGCCTATCTAGAAAAGAACCTTAGCAACAATAATCTCCACCAGGTGCCCTTCGCCTTCCTCTTATACCTACCTCGATCGTACAGTATACATGTCCACCATCGCTCCTTGGCGTCCGACCCTGTCTGCTCCACGTACTCCCGCAACGCCTCTATCCGATGCTGGCCCGCCATCACCTCAGCTTTCTCGCCGCCATTGACGGCCAGCCAGTCGTCAAAAGAGAGCACCTCGCCCTGTGCGCCGCCTGATCCTTGCGTGTCGAGGTGGTCACGCATCCGCCGAACCATCTCTGCGCTGCATTGCACCAGGAGGAAGTTCTCTTCTGCTTGTCGCGCTAGGGCTCCTTGCTTGAAGATGCGGCATAATCTCGAAACGTGCTGGCGATTTATGTGACGGTTTGACCCGTTTTTCCACCTGCATGTGAGAGCGTCGAGAGGTACCTTTGCCGTGGCGAGACGATAGCTCTCCGCCTGCTGTCGAACGGAAGCCGCATCTAGCAAGCGAGCTTCGTTTGACTTGCTGCCTGATGCTCGAGGTCCCCTACGCTGCCGTTTGAGTGACTGACCGTCTATGACGTCGCTGCCTGCCTTGCGCTTCATATTGGGGCCGCGGGGAGATAGGTGGATGAATTGTGGTTGGAGGTCTTGAATGTCTTGCGCCGCCCGAAGTTCGGTCGCTCGTCAAGTAGTACTAAGGATGATTACACGCAATAAGCTAAAAAGAAAAAAAGAGAAGGGCCAAGCGCGGCCAAGCCACGCATGCTTCACGTATCCCCTAGCTCAGATCCCCCCTGGCCCCCGACCGCAAATTAGCCCCGCGCCGTTGCGTTCCCTGGACGGTTGATCAAGCTACACAACGCGCCGCACCCTGGCCGCCGCACGCGTCGCCGACCGCAACGGCGGCACCAAAACAATACGGCCCCCGAGTACTCCCGTTGTCTCCTCCTTCCTTCCTTCCTTGCTTCCTCCCTTCCCTTCTCGCCTTACTAATATACGAGCCTATCAGCACACCATAGCCACAACACACGATTCTAAGGTATACCAAGCCTACTTCGCAAACGTAGAGCGGCAGGGTATGTCGTCATCTCACGATACAATATCGTTGGCCTCGGGCCATTCGAGGCAGCTGTCGGGAGATATACATCACTCGAAAGTTAGCAAGCACCATAAGAGTAGCCGCACAACCAATCACAATATGTAGGCAGCCCTAGTTCGAAACGCACGCCGCCAGTCTACGCCAGCGCAGGGCCTGTTGGATTAATGAATAATTCCTGCCCTGAACGATACGGAGCCATGGGTTCTTTTCCCAGTAGTTCTGCCCCCGGGGGTAGAGATGAGGCTTGAAAGGTACGGCGTTGCGGCAACGTTCAGGCAGGCGAGGTTCTGGCCTGCCAGCGTTTCCACCCCCAGGGGCAGAGGTGGGGGCTTTCCTTTACGGGGCCTTCCCCACGTTTTCACCCCCGGGGGCAGAGGTGGGGCTCGCTTCTTTACAATGCCTTAAGCTCGCCGGCATTTCCACCCCCAGGGCTAGACGTCGGTCACCGCGGTTATAAACCTCTTATAGACCCTACGTAGAGATTTGTTATTATTATCCTCCCCTATTTCTACCCCTAACCCCACCTAAGTACAGTTCCGCGCACTCTGCAATGTTGCAGCTTCAGGCTTAAAGCCTGGCCGCCCCTGGCTGCATCTTCGCCCCTTCCCCTTCCCCTTCCGCCTCTCCAGCTCCACCACCGACACCAGTCGCTCGACAAAACATCGTATTGCATTTCCGCGCTTTCTTCGTCGCTCGCGGACTCTGCTCGGTCTTCCGCCTCTCTTTCACCCTGCTCCTTTGCCTCGCCGCCATGGCTGCTGCTTTGCCTTCTGCCTCGAGCCTCTCTGGCTCCTCTCCGCGAACTGCTTCGACAACTGCTTCCACAGTGCCTCTTGCCGGCCCTGTAGGCGCTGCTGCCTCCTTCCACGACCTCATCGCCACTATCCCATCCCCCTACCGCGACGTTCTCTCTGCCCATCTCATCCACAAGTACCGTCTCGCTTGCGACCTCGCCGACGTTCACCGCCACTGCTCCTCCTTCCAGTCTGCTTTGGTGAGAGGTGACTGCCCCCCCGTCATCGCTGCCGCCCTTCAACTCCCGCGACTGCCCTTCTCCAACCTCTTCTTGACAACAAAACAGTACACAGACGCCAACCGCGCCCTCCGTTCTCAACTGAACGCAGCCAGGCACGCTTTTCTTCGCGCAGCTATAGCCCTCGTGTCTGACGACCTGGCCTGCCTCTCTGAAGTGCTTCGCCCAGACCTTGATACCTGGAATCGCCTCGTCACAGACGTCGCAGCCTCCCTCGCTCGTTCCGAAGGCGGCGCCCTCTTGGACACCACCGGCCGAATCATCCTCACTAGCGTATCCACTGATCTTCACCACGACTTTGCTGCCGTACTGGGAGCCTGCCCTCTTTACACCCGCAGCCTGCTGCGCATTGCTCGCTCTCGCTCTCGCTCTCGCTCGCCTGTCTCCCGTCGGGTCACTTTCGCCCCGTCATCCACCGCATCCCGCTCTTCTAGTACGTACCCCTCTGCCGTACCCTCTTGCCTGCTCGCCTCGTGTCAGTAGACGTTAACCGCTGTTCTTCTGCGTAGTCGCTTCCCTCTCACCTTTGACCGGCTCTTCACGCATCTGTACAATGCGACGGCACTCACCTGGACAGGCCAGACGGGATGCGTCCAAGGGCAGACAGTCGGAGACTGCCCCGCAATAGCCGTAGCTATCGTCGCAGCCCCCGCTCGGTTGCGGCCATCGTGGGCTTTGTATCGAGTTAGAAAGTCGTTGAGCTCTGTATAATCCCCTTTCTCGTCCTTTGCTGTTTGTCCGCCGACTCTGTCCCTCCTTCTTCCTAGTTCTAGGCTTCGAAGACCTGCGTGCATATACAGCGACGGTTCAGTTTGCGTTGGTCTAGTATGCCGTTCTTCGTCCATGGTGGCCCCTTTCGACGTTCGAGTCTACCTGCATACTCGCTGCGCTTCTTCGCTTCGACCGTCATGTGCGCGAAGCTGATAGATGAAGCCGATGGACTTTGTATTGATGTGGGCAGGTGGAAATCGCTAGATCGTTCAAGGCGGTACTAACACGACGAAAAAACCCATGAAGAATAGACGGATGGAGGCGCGCATCTTCATGTGTGTGTGTATGTATAGGACGAAATGGAGCCAACCGATCAAAATGGGGGTCCCCTTTGATGCGTTTGATCGGGCCCCAGCCACCAGCCACCGGCGACCCGTAAACGGCCCAATGCCGCTAGGGTTCGACCTAGCGTGTCCCGGCCTAATCAAAACAGCTAAAACACCGCCTACTTAGCCGTAAAAAGCAAGTAATGGCGTAGCTAACCTACCCACGTCCATTCGCCATAGCCATTTCTTGCTTCTAGGGCGCGGGCTCAAAGAGGAAGATTCGGCTGTTATTCAGCCTGCCAATGCATCGTCGCCTGTCCTGTAGACGACCTCCGCACCACATGCATTGACCTGATCCGATCCGAGTTACAATAGTAGCATGTCCGTCTAAGAGTCCATCCGCCCCCCTAGACGGTCTATACACGACGCCGTTACGAAGAGCGGGAACAGCGTACCCGGCATAGCGACAGCTCTCGATCGGAAGGGATCTGGCAACTGCGGTCTATTGTGTCCTTTACAGTATGGCACGGGGCTTGAACGATGGTCGGCGGAACTCTCATGTCGCAAGAACATGCGGAAGCGCCGCGTACGTCTTTTCAATTACGCCTTGTCTGCCGCTGGTGATGCGCGCACGTAATCCGCGTCAACCCTTAACCAATCCTGGAAGGCTTCAAGCCCCCAAGTCCAGGCGCAGAGCTGCCGAGCCATCTCCGACACCTCTACGCCTGCCACCGTCAGAGACTGCGCGAGGCATATCGCCGCTTCTTCGTCGCCATACTGCACGCCTTCGTCCTCGGGCTCCCACGCGTCGTAGATATCGCGCCAATACTTCTCTACTCCGTAGGCATAGAACCCAATGATGCCATCAAGGAGCAGCTTATCGCTATACCTGCAATATCCGGCCGGCCTCCTTAGCCAAGAGCCTCCTTCATCCTTCCTCCACCTGTCGCAGAACGCGAGCGGCAGATGGCAGTACTCGCACCCATTCGACGGCCAGAACCCCTCTTCGTATATTATCTCCCCGATCCCCTTCCGTACCTAGCTCGCACCGCCCTGTTTGCAACGTCGGAGAGTGTGGCCGATGTCTTCTTCGCAGTAGTCGCGTCCCGCATAGAACGTGCACTTGCCCTTCAACCACTCTAGTGCCTTCTCCCAAGTAAGTGGGTGTTCCCACTGGAATCGCTCGATGCCTAGTGTTGTTGATTGCCTGCCGGCATACTGGAACTCGTATGCTACCAAAAGCTGGTCGAGCACGCAGACCATGTTGGACGCCTAGAATTTAACCCAATCACATAAGCGTAGTCGCCCGAGGAACCATCGCCTGGCCTGCCCCTCCGAGGTGATGTCAACTCCGTCCTGCTCGAGTATCATCCGCGTTAGGACCTTGCCCAGGAGTTGGTCGTCCCATGCGCTGAGCGCGGCAATCATTCTCCGCACCACTGCTTTGTTCTGACAATGCCCGTCAGGGCTCTGCGTGAACTCCAGTGAACCTACCGCTACCTCTTTGCAAGGGAGCCACCCGTGCCCGCACATACTGCAGCCCCATCCTTCGTGGTAACGCCGCGGCATGGGCAAGCTCTCTAGCCATCCGAGGATGCGTCTTGCCGGCTCACGGGCGGGTTGGCGACCGTAGGTGTAAATATCGTGGTTAGGCACCTTGCGGCCGGTCGCTAGGAAGCATAGCTCGCACCCGACAAACCTCTAGCGTTCGGTGGCTTCGTGGATATATTCGAGCCGCTTCTTGACGCCTAACGCTCGCAAGTACTCTTCATTAGGGACGGCGTCGTCGTCGTCACCCAGGTCTGGGAAGACCACCTTCCGATCCCCGTTGGCGAGGGTGCGAGTTGTAGCTTGCTTGCCGCGGAGGTGCGCAATGATCTTCTGCTGCCGCTCCGTCTCTTCGACACTTGCACCGTCGCCCGTCCTGCCGAATAGGGGAAATATCGCAAGAGCGATCCGGTTTCGCGATGGCTTCCACCTCGAGGGGCGAAGTCGCCTATCCTGTCTATAAGCCTCGAGGGTGCACCGACAATTCCGGCGCGAAGGTAGGCGAAGGTGGCGGCTTGTCAACGGCACGCGAAAGGGACATTGGTTTGGGCCGCCTCGCAGCCACTGGTCTGACAGCTCACGGGTCCCCGGACCCTCAAAATCGAGCTGGCTAAAGCGAAAGGCACCAGCCCACACATGGCGGGCCGGACAAGCATGATAAAAAGAAGCAATGCCCGGCCCCTGTAACGCGAAACAGACGCGAGTGCTCCGTCACTTTACGCGCCGTCAGTGGTCCGGCTTCTTCCCTAGGCCAAGCCATAGTGGAGCCAGAAGCAATACGACCCTGGGAGACCGCGCCGATACTGCAAGACGACGGTGCCTTTTAGGGACGGCGACTGCTCTGTTGCAGTGGGTAGATCTTACTGCTTCCGATCTAACAGAGCGCGCGCAGCAACGAGCAACAATATCATGGACGCCGCTTTCGACTGCACGATCTGTGGCTCGCTAAAGGCGTGGCTTTGCTCGATATGCCGGTCGGTAGCCTACTGCTCGGTCGAATGCCAATAGACCGACTGGCTTATCCATCGCTAATTGTGTAAGAAGTTTAACGCCGCCATCGCGTGTCGTCCATCAGCTAGCCATCGCCTTACTATCTATCTCCCGATGACGACGAAGAAACCATCATTGGAGTGGGTCAATACGAAAAAAAGACAAGTTCGAGGCGATTGCTTACTCCTACCTTGACCTGGACCGCCTCCTCCATATCGCCGGCTCTACAGGCTATATCGGTCGTGGTCTGCTTCAGATCCGTGGAAACGTCCTGCGCGGGAGGGAAGAGAATAAGGACGTGATCGATGTGTGGTACTTGGATCCGGACTTCGAGGTCCAAGGCATCGTGACGAATCAGACACTGCACAACTTCGAGTCCCCACTGCGCGATACTTGGGGTGATAAGATTTGGAAGGGACCGCTGGTCATTACTATGCGGGAAGGAAATGCCTTCGATCCTCGTCACGCCAAAGATGTCAACCTCAAGGCATATCGAGACGCTCTCGATTACTTGGGATACTATCGGGACACCTACGGCAGCATGGTGGATGGTATCGCCAAAGAAGACCACCTATCCAAGCTCGTCATGTCCCAACGCGCTGGAAAGACCATGGGCTGGCGTTTGAACTGTGCCCTAGACCGGACCACGCGTAGCGAAGCCGCCATGGTGTCCGTGGCGGTCCCGAGAATGCACCTACTGTTCACAATTAACGGCGACGATCCCCTCGAAGTGCCCGATATTCTAGGTTTCGAGTGGGTTGCGAGGGCATATCCTCGAAGCCGCAAAGAGGTGGTAGGGCTAGTAACGCTTTAGAATAAGGTGGCCCACCTTCTACTCGTGCGTATTGGTGTCAAAAACGGTAAATGGGAGGGCCCGAGGAGCCACTGGGCCGACCCTGCGATCGGTAGCATTCTTCTCGTCCACCGGCGACGGGGTGAGGTAAACAAGGAGGCGGTGTTGGGAATTTGCAACCTCATAGAAGAGGTAGTGCTTCCCCTCATGACTGTCGAGCGTGCACGGAGGCCGGGAGCAAAGGAAGAAGTGGTCAGTATGGTGAGGACCGAGGGAAGGAAGCGCGGACTGCTCTAAGCCGAGTCATAAGAGTCACAAGAGTGAAGAAGCATAGATTGCGCAGTATCACGAAAGTCTCTAGATATAGGTCGTGCTAAGCGCGGGAAGGAGTTTCTAGAAAGTTCCAGAAAGTGTCTAAGCTGCTAATGCCTGGATCAATATCCAACACCGCTCTCGTATACCAAGCTTGCTAGATCATCCGACACGCTGGGCTCCTCCCCATCAGTATCACTGCCGTACTAGCCACTCTCGGACTCTGTCTGCTCCTCCTCTATTCCTCCAGGCTGCACGTACTACTGCGGCGGCTCGGTTTGGGATAGAAACTGCCGTAGTAGCGAAGGAGACTGTCGCGTTACCTCGGCCGCTTTCTTCTTTGCTTCTAGGTGTGTGCGCAAGTCGTATTGGTCCCCCCCGTTGTCTAGCTGACGTTTGGCCTACTGTAGCCGCTGTTTGACCTCGCGGTTGAGCCCCGAGAAAGAGTGAACCCTGGCGATAAGCCTCATCACATTATGTCGGGTGGGCAGTATGATAGTCGGCTCGCTTAGCAGGTCCTCTGCGCTTTCTCGCATACTCTTGACTGGCGGTATAGGGTGGCGGAAGAAGTCGTCTTTACTACCGCGACGCCATGGCACGATATACTCTAGCTTCTCGTCACTGGCCCAGTTCGGGCCCGCCAAGAGGATCATGTAGCGCAACGCCCGACGGCATTGCCGGTTCCTTTCCTCGTCTGGCATCGCCTCTATAGCAGGGTTCATGAGGCGCAACTAGTCCTCGTGTACGGTGCGTGCGAGATGCTGAAACCTGTCCGCCGTTAGCACCCGAGGGGCGGCATCCGGCGCCAGATCCCCCGGTAGTTGTCGATCCCCGCACACGGCATCCAGGCGAAGATCATGGCTTTCTTGAGGAGGTGAGAAGTACGGGGCGCGGAACTGGATCTGGAAGAATCCCGGTTTGCCGTGGTACCATGTATCGCGACCGTGGCTTGTACCGACCTCCTTGGCGTGGTAACTGTTGAATGCTACCGAGATATAGCCTCCAATGATGCGCTTCATTCGGTTGTCGAACTGGCCGGCCGAGTCGCTGATTGGGCTCTAGAGACCTTTGAAGCCACGGTAGACTTGAAGAAAGCGGCTGCCGTCCTATTTCGGCGTCTTGTCCCGACAAAAAAGGTACGTAAATATAAACTCGGACCACCCGTCGTCCGGCGGCAGGTTCTTGCGCGTCGTCATCTAATACGGCAGCTCGGCCGGCATGGCTTGGCAGTTAGCCTCGTCCAGTTGCAGCGCGGTGGCATAAGCTATCCACGCCTCGGCGTAAATCTCCCAGATCGTCTGAGCCGTCACGATCTTGCTGGTCTCGGCTGCTGCACTCTTCTGGGCCCTTTCTAACTGCGCAAGTTTGGGTAAGCCGCGGCGGTCCGCACGTGCTCGTTCCCAAAAGTCGTGCAGTTTCCGGAGAAGGTGTAGATTGTACGCCCGAGCAATCTCTTCGGCGCAGAGCTCGATGATCCGACCCGCGACCGTCATGCCTTCTTTTTTGTGTCCTTCCTTAAAGGCTTGCTGTGCGTCTTGGAACCATTCCTTGAGGAAGAACTCGACCGTCACTTGACTGGTGGTCAGAGCTTGGACGTTCGTCTGGGACGCGAGACCCGCTTGGAGAGGGTTCCGGGGGATGTAGAGCTCGAGCAGGGTTTCAAGAGCGATGTGGCCATCTTGCCAGTCGAACATGCCGCGAGGGATCCAGAGCATCCCCGATGACTTGACGAGACCATCGAGCCCGAGGCCCCTCCGCTCCGTGAAAGATCGCCCCTTGGATCGCACCCGCCATCGTGAGGCCCAGATCCATTTATCGTAGTTGACCTCGCGCTGACTGCTTAGGCTATGTACGAGGAGTCGGTAGAGGAGCTGCGCGGTGTAGAAGCCGAGGATCCGCCTGATGGGTCCTTCGGCTGGGTTTCGGGGTTCTGCCGCATCTAACGGCAGCAGTACGGCTTGCTGAAAGATATGATCCAACGGGACTACAAGCCGAGCGGCCTGCGTGTAGATCAGCGCATTGATATCCCTAGTAGGTACGACCTAGAAGGGACAATGCGGCTCGTCCGAGCCGAACCCTAAAGGCACGTCCTAGGTGAGCGTGCCCGTGTGCGGGTGGCGTTCCGGGTCAAAATACCTACGGCTCTACATGGTCAATAAAGCGTCGAGGCGGAGTGTGACTTCCTTCCGAAGGCCGTAGTTCGTCAAGGCCTGCGGGTCGGAGATAGCTTGAATGTGTCGCTTGTTCGCGTCCTAGGCTCGGGCGAGCGAGTTCCGGTTGAGCCGCGTTTCGTACACCCGCTCGCGAGCTTGCGCCATCGAGGCCAGATCCCGGATCATCGCCTCGTCGAAGGCGAGCAGCGGAAGGAACCCCGAGCCGAACATGTAGTAGCTGGTGTACATGACCGAGACGTTCTTCTTGATGGAGTTGTACGCCTTGACGCGGACGACGCCGGTCTTTCGAGAGGCAGGATGGCCGAGGTTGGGTGTTTTCGTCGGCCTGATCTTCGTTGTTAAGTGTCCCACGTCGCGCAGTAAGAACGATCGAAAGTGCGTGGCCGTTAGTGAACAATCCGGAGTAGCATCTAGCACCCGCTTGTGCAGGCGGTCGTTGCACTGGCTCTTCCAGAGCAGCGTCAAATTATCACTTCGACGGAGGCCTCGGGAGCTGGGCGCAGCCACGTAGTCCCTCGTGCCGACGTCAATCTAGCACGAGCGCAAGTCGAGCATATGTGGGTTCACGTAGGCCAACACCGTCTCTTCGAAGTAGGACAATGTCTGCTGCATGGTCGGCCGCGCGAAGGTGTTCTTCAGGTCGTGCGCCTGCATCACTAGCTTGGGGTTCTGGAAGTACGTAGCTGGCTCGCCTCGTCGGGTTGTGATTCGAACCTGGTTCGCCTTGTCTACGATCGAGCGCCAGAATCGAGAAAGGTCTTGGGCGGGGACGGTGTAGGTGAGCTGGTAAGCGCGGCTCTCGTCGTCCGCGCTCCATCGACCCATGCCTGGCTTCTCCTGGTACGATCTGGACTTGGCGTAGACCATGTCGAAGGTGCGAGGTATCTCCTGGCACATGGGCTCTCCGATCGTCTCATACGCTGCCGGGATGATGATGTGGTCGTACAGGTCTCTCTGCCGGTCTAATGACAGTGCGTTCGACGTCGCCGACGTCGCCGAAGTAGGCGTACCGCGGCTCGACTCGGGGAAGAACAAGAAGACGGAGAAACGAACGCTGGGGGTGCTGAATGACCCGAAGGGGATGTGGCGCGTCTGCGCGAGGTTGAGCCCGTGCGGCTGGATCACTTGGTCCGTCGACAAGTTCAGCGCGAATAGAGGGAAGAAGGACAAGCGGAAATCGTTGGGGGCCTGGACCGCTCCGAGGTCCGTGGCTCTGAGCCAGATGCTGTCGATGTCCCATTTCCGCGTGATCGTAATCGAACGTTGAGGTAAGGCGGCTTGCGTCTTTCGGAAAGAGAGCGGCTCGACGGGCTGGCGCGAGAGGACCGCCTGCCACTTGGGAAAGTAAGCCTTGGGGTCGTACGACCCGGTGCTTCCGAAGACCCTGGATATGGGAGGAAGCGTCTGCTGAAGCTGAGCGACCCTCTCGCTCACGGTGTGCGCGTTGTCGGGCTCGTCTCGCTCGGCGGGATGCGGACCTAATTCGCTCGTAGGTGAGTTTCTGCTCGCGCGCTATAGCACACCTCGAAGACTTACAGTCGCACTTGGTATTAAAAACGATCCGCATCACCCTGTCGTAAGCTTTGCTCTGGGCGTCGAGAAAGTCGGCGCCACTCGCGGTCTCGTTGTCGGTGATGGCGCTGAGAAACGTACCGAGCGTGCCATCGGTTCGCCAGTTCGCAGCCGAGCCTGATATGGATGAATTGAGGCTGAGCCCAGAGAGTGACTTGCGCCGCGAGCCGGATACGCTCGAAGATGCCGATGCGCTCGAGAGAGAGAAGTGAGTGACGCTGCGTGCGGTGGGCGAAGGTTCCTGAAGTTGGCGACCCGGCGAGGGCGTTTGGATCTATGGTCCGCCAATGTCTGATGTAGACCCAGGCTCGTCGGACTATGGCTCGTTAGATACGTTAGACACGTTAGACACGTTAGACGCAGTGGACGATGGGGCGACCGACGATAGTCCAGCGGACGCTCTACTCTTTGCAAAAGCAGGGGCCTTGGGCGACGGACTTGAGCGACCGATCGATGGCGCCGCCAAGTCTGGGCTGGGTGATCCGCCGACGGACAAGTATGGTGTTTCACCGGACGAAACTGACCGTGCTGCGGCGCGTCGTGGATTGCCGTCCTTATTTTCTATCGCCCGAAGGTTATTGCACTCGTCTGCTTCGCTTGCCGTCGAAGATCTGTCGAGCTATCCCGTTCTGTGCTTGGACGGGGTGTCAGGTGGTGGCGATTCTTCAATATAGATGGTTTTCTTGGTGTTCTTATTCTTCTCTCGGGGTGAACGGCCAGGTAATGCGGGCTTTGTCTCGACGAAAGTATTTTGAGGTCGACTAGCGTGTGGTGGCGGCGGTCTTGGCGTCGGCGGTTCAGACCGTTCGTCCTGCGCTACCATCGTAGCCAGTGCTGCCTCTATGTTGGCTCTTCGCCTCCTCCGCTCTGCCTCTGTCGGTTGGAGCTGGGTTGGCGCTGGCCTTTTGCTATCTTGTACGATTCGGGTAGCCGTGTTCTCGTCTGCTGGTATTCGCACTCGGGATGGGCCCGGGGAAGCGCCCGCGGAGTCGCCTGTGGGAGCGCCCTTATAGCCCATAACCCGAATGACGTCCGACTGTTGGGCCTCTTGGAGTCTTTCCTCTCGTCGTTCTGCGGCTGCCCGGTCGCGACGATCCTTTGCCTGCTCGCGTCGTTGCTTCTTTCTCTTATTATGGGACTGTGGCCGAGGAACCATGATGCCCGCGAGGGATGTGAAAGATGATGAGGAGACATTTCACCGCTCCAGTCTGGCTTGCTCTGTCGGATGCTGTCACAGCGTCGGGTGGGCGCTTCGTTCGTTAGCATGGCCTATTGCTTTTTCCTCTGCACGGCAGTCGAACTGCTCGACTATTGGGTGGCGCCCATACGATGCGGAGTATTCATGCCGTCGTAACATTGTAGATACTATATATAGGGGAAACGGTTAGAATAACCTGCATCCTGCAAGTATTGTCCCATCATGTAGAAGAATTCTATCTGCCTACGAGTCTCAGATACAGTGGCGCAACGAGTCCGTAAAGGAGCCAGTCCGATTGGAACGAGTCGGGTTACCCCATGTAGGGATTAAGCACGCGGCTCAGCTGCAGACAATCGTTCAAGCAAATGTGGGGCACATGCCATGTTCAAGCAAGACCGTGTTCGAGCCGAATGGTCGTATTTAAATACAGCCCATGTTCAAGCAAACTGAAATGTTTAAGCAGAATGGTCGTCGATGGGTATAAAAAGAGGAATCCTCACATTTGGGAGCCTTGAATTCTCTTCCTTCTTATGATACAGTGCACCCATTGACGACTAGACCGAATACACTTCGTGGTCGAGACCACGGATCAACATCAGCATACGCCCGACCACTGCGCTCCGTCACAATCTTTCAGTCCGCGACGGCAAGGAGCGGCATAGTTGCCAACACCTATTAGGAGCAGAAGCGAATTATAAGCGAAGTACATCAGCTGCAAGTGGTCACGTTGGCTGCAGTGTGTACGACCAATTGCGGGGCCTGATAAGATATTCACGTTGGCTGCAGTGTGTACGACTAATTGCGGAGCCTGACAAGATATAAAAGGAAGGCCGTTACGTACTTACATCGCTGCAACACTTTATCGCTATAACACTTCATCGCTATAACTCAAAGCCAATCTTCATCGACCCCGGCTCTACAGAAACTTGCCTCTATAGCAACTCGCCTCTATAACTGCATCTCTTCACCAGAATCCCAGAATGTGCACCAAGCGCGAGCCTGACACCCTTTGTCTCAACATTGCTATCGATCACCGCATTAGGGCTCTTTTCCAGCCGGTTCGACGGCCTGTCGGTGGAGAAGTCGGCGGCCACGTCCTCACAATTACGGCCTTGGGATGCGAGGTCACGGATGACCGCGCCGAGACGCTTGTGACAGGATAACTGGCCGAGCCCGAAATAACCGGGGGTCTCGCTGTGATCCTGCAGCAACCCCGAGACAATCATTGCTTTGACAAAGGGCTCGAAGCGGTTATTAAAGACTGTCCTACCTTTTCGGCCCTGAATGAACTATTCTGTACTGCGTCGTGCGGAACGATCACTCTGGACGATGTCTCTGTGTTCGATCTCCTTCTATTCACGGCTCCGCAGGACGTTCGCCGCGCAGACGATGACCTGGGCTTCCTTCGCAAACGATTCGGCGCTTGCGTGAAAGCAGTGTGTCAGAAGAAACCAGACGTGGTGCTCTGTGCAGGAAAATATCGATTTACAGGCAGGTTTGAGGAAGAAAGTCTCAATCGTTGCAAGGGGGATGCTTGGAAGCTCGAAAGCATCGGCATAGGCTGTACCTTCAAGGACCGCAAGGGCAAAGACTACACTAACGTTCGTATCAAGGATGCGACCGGGTTCGCTGCGCGCATTCGCCGGGTCAACGCTTTTCATCCCAGTGCCGCTTTGCACTATTCTTTCCAGTATCATAGCTGCTTCAGGCAGCTACTGCTGCTCGCAGTTTCCGAAGCATGCGGCGCGTATGTCGGAAACTGGACCGAGTCCAGTTGGATGGACGACATGAGGGACGCTTGTGCTAAGCAATCTGAGAAGCTATGGGCCAATCGTGATGAGTTTTTATCCGATGGGGACGAATTCGACTCTTGACTTCGAGGACTCTGATTCCGAGAGCACTGACAGCCTCGAAGACGAGGGCGAGCGAGTTGTCTCGCATTATTGCTCTTCGTTGAATGAGGTCGTCAAAGCCATTCGTACAATCGCAATGTCTCACGGAGACCCATACGAACGCCTTCTCAACAGTTTGCTCACCACACGGCTCAACGACGTAAGCCTTGCTTTGCGATACGTGCATCACTTAGAGGATGAGTATGACTGGTCAATGCCAGAAGTTCTTATTTCCGTCACCTGCGACTTAATAACACAAGATTTTGCTGCTTATGAATGGTCTGGCGCTTATGAATGGTCTGGCAATAACACTGTTAAGCAAGTAATCGTGGATGGTATCCGAGGGCTTGCTAGATGTGTCAGTGGCTCGGAAGTATATGAGATGGATTTTGATGTTGGAAAAGCAATGAACGTCTTCCTCGATATAGCTAAGGCGCTTGAGCGCGTTTTAGGGGACCTTATGATACAGCGCCATGTGGGATCGCCTGATGAAAGCTCGGCGGAGTTTGATTCAGACTGCGAATGGTAGTGTACCACCGATGTCTTGCATTAGAGTGCATTGTTTAGCTCAGCGCCTAACGATA